>CM041779.1:39241830-39666906 GCA_023374045.1 Limonium bicolor | reverse complement strand
CTTATAAACAATATCAAAGGATACATACCACTTAAGAAGAATTATATAGGGTAATCTAAAGAATTATCTCAAACCTGTTCCCAAATTTAAAACCAAGACAACCAAGACGAAACATAAGTTAACAAGTGGTTTTTCCAAAATTCGGTTTCAACCGTACTTGTATTCTTAATTAGTTCAGGATTTAATCTCTATTTATTCTGACAACTAGAACTGTAGGTGACCACTCCCCCAAGACCCCGCTCTCTGTCTTGATCTTCTAATGTTCAACAACACATTAAGTAAAAACACAAAAAGGTAACCGTCTGTAAAGCTGAGTAACAATAGTATCATGAGATAACATATACGAACCGTCAATATAAAAGATATGGCTTACAACTGCCAACACTTGTCCACACTCCACAACCAGATACGATATCAAAGTCCACACCATAAATCCATTCCAAAACAATTCATGAATTAACTCTCATTACCAAGACAACCACATACAACAAAAGTTCAACCAATGAGAGCTTGCCCGGATCCCAAACCACACTCTCTCCATAAGAGTGCTATCTTGCTCTAGTACTTTAGTGTGCACACCCTCCAAGAGTTCGTCAACTACAAGAGGTGGGAAACTAGAGTAAAAGACTCTATTGAGTCAAAAAATATCCATGAATACCCGCGGGCACACCGGTCATATGATGTAACACCCCAACTACAAACACCATACTTAACAACATTTAGCAGTGGAAATACAACTCAACATCTAACTTATTCCATTGGGTGTTACACGCCGTTAGCCGCCCACGTGGCTAACAAGGCTAATACATACACAATGTACCGGTCTGATGGACAAGATTACCGAGCATTATTGTAACACCCTGGATTTTACCTCAAAAGATAGCTAATGAAAATACAAATCTAACGGCGCAAACGGCATTAAAAACGGACTTCAAATGAGTCCTAGAAGTGCAAATTAGTATTGGTCCGAAATTGTGTCCGAACATTGATGTTCGGACACAAGTCGAGAGTTGAAAGGCCTAAAACCAAAGCAGTCCGAACTTGTGTCCGGACTTCGAAGTTCGGACACAAGTCGAATTTCAAAGTCCGAAAATCCTTACACTGCGTGTCCGAACATTGGTCCGAGCTTACAAGTTCGGACATAAGTCGAGACTTGCAAGTCGACCTCGTCCTCGCATGCTGTCCGAACATTGAAGTTCGGACAAAAGTTCGGACACGACAAAACAGAGAAAACTTCTCAAACTCTCGGGGCCTGTCCGAACATGGATGTCCGGACGGACGTTCGGACAGGTCCCTGTATGCGTTTAAAACAGTAGAACAGAGACCAAAAGTAAGCCAAAATGTATACCAAACCATATTAAGATCAACATAGAGAAAACATGAATTTAAACAACACTTATACCATAGGAAACAGCGGAAGTCTTTCTGGTAATCCAAAGTGCTACCGCCACATCCAAACCCTTGGATGCTCAGGCTTTGAAACCACAAAACAGTCCAAAACACCAACATAACATTGTGAAACCAAATATGCGGAAGCTTAAACTGTATTTAACAACAAAACATTATTAAGGAACCTAAAACATCGTGCTCAGAAACTCATAAAACAGCGAATGTCTTAAAAACAGTCTCAATTCTCCTATCACTAAGTTGTAGTGCATTCCCCATTTCCCCAAGTCAGCAATTTGAACCTGCGATCAGAAAACGACAATAAAAGCACGAAGAGATCACGCAAATCAGTGAAACTGAGTAAATTCCATCTCATCACGTAAAATACATTTTAAAATCCCTTTGCGTTTAAATAAATGAAACATTCGAGTTTGTAATCCAGTAAACCATTCCCATACTTCAATGTCCATCAATCAGTAAAACTATAACACCCCGTCCAAAGCCAATCGTGGTTATCGCAAACTTAACACTTAATCGAATTCGTCACAGCGGAAATAACAAACACCGGGACCTTGCCACGGTCTGATCGTTAGAACATACCGGCCTTATCAATTTACAACACTTATCCAGAGTAAACAACCGATCAAACATCACCATCCAAAAATACCACCAACCAACCGAGTTAAGTATCTAAGTCATAATCATAAACTTACATCAGTTTCAATATAAACAGACAGGAGCACAAGCACAACCCGTACTCAAAATAAACAACCCATCCTAAGTCTAACCGCTCCTACTCTCGTGGAGTGTCTTCATGGGCCTCTTACCTGCAAGTGTAAAAACAGCCCCCAAAGGGGGTCAGCACGAATGCTGGTACTCCCTCTCATGGCCCCAAGCTAACAGGGCTATGACGACTAATTGTCGATAGCATGGAAATTGATTAAGTACACAAGCATGATATGAAGTGCTATAAACAACAATCCACAGATGAACATACATAGTTCACACACAATGAACGACACAAGCGTTCCTTTATCAAGCGGGTTAGTAACCCCCTCCTTAGTCCTGATTTCCTTAACCTCAGTTCCTTATCTTACCTCAGTCTTAACCTTATCTTAATCTCAGTATACAAACCGTTCCTAGAAAGGAAATGGTTGTAGCTTAATCTCAAACCTAGGATTTAGGTGATCCTACCGCACCATCTTAATGCCACCTACCTTGGACGGGAGTCCAGTGTAGCTGAGCCGGAAACCGACCCTAGGCAACAAGTCCGAAGACAAGTCCTTAAGCGGAGGGCGGATCTGATTCAGATACCGTCCCCCTTTCCTTAGCATGCATGACCGGAGTCAGTCCCGGGTTCCTCACTCAAGTTCCAGTTAGTACAAATCTTACACACCATGTGCTAGTTAAACCTTAACGGGTATTAACCAACAGTTACCAATACTTAACTCATATCCTTAACTCAGTAAGTACCAAACTTAGTTAGTAACAATCTCAAGTCTCGTGGGTTAGTGTAAAGAAAACACATTCACAACGAGAACAAATATAACCGGTTGCATGCTTTATCTTGTCTTAGTCATAGCAATTAAAAGATAGCACACAAGCCGAGGGACACCTCGTTAGCAAGCAGGTCACAAGAAAGATTGTACCGTTCACCGTCGACTGTTGTTTGTTTAACCTTCTCCAGGGTCCCAACTCACAAACCTAAAACATTCATTCATTTTTAGGCCATTAGTTATTTGCACCTTACTTAAGACACTTAATCCCTAAAGATTCCCATTCGATACCCTCTTAAGTCTTTACCACTTAACCATATTAACTTAACTTTAAACTTAAGGTTTATACTTAACTTAACTCAATTCCTCAGGTTCTTAGGTCCCTAATCATTATTACCCTACCAATGGCATACCTTACTACCAATTATCATCTTTAGATTTAATTTCTTTTTTTTGTTTTTGCCTCGACCAATCTTACCGACCGACCTTACCCAAGGTCGGTCCATTCCCGAGAGTTTTCCCCTGGGAAATTTAAGCTCGAACCGAACTTGTAAGTCCGTCCCAAGTTCGGTCGATTCCAGAGACCAATTCCCGTACAAAATTCTAGGCATGACGACCTTGTAAGTCCGGTCCCAAGGTCGGTCCATTCCAGAGACTTAATTTGTACACAAATACAAGCCCGACCGAACTTGTAATCCGGTCCCCAAGTTCGGTCGATTCTAGAAACTCTTTCCGGTAGTGTAAACTGAGCTCGACCGACCTTGCAGGTCCGGTCCCTAAGGTCGGTCGGCTCCAGAACCTTGTTTCTAAATTCCCATTTGACTCCAAACTTCTCCCCTTACATCCTCGTATTTTCTAACCTCATTTGGGCACCTTAAATACCCTTAAACCTTCCACTAAACACATTAGATCACTCACCAACATCCACCTTAGTCATTATGCATTTTCCTGTAATCATGCCAACACTTGTAATGTTTTTCACTAGGTTTCTAAGTGGTGATTCATACCTAATATAACTACTGTGCCAAATGCTTCCTCACCACTATAACATCATCTCCCAAGCATCTTTCACCAATAAAACTCTTTTATGCAACTACTTAAAGTTTCTACACAAGTTTATGCCTCCTTCTACCAACACATTATTTCCTTCCTAGTTGTTTACCAACATTTGCCTAAGTCCTAAATACTCAAGTATATTCATTTGATTCCTAATCCTCCATGATCATGTCTAGGTCATTCTAACTCATTAGAACACCTTGAACTTACTCTTTTTCATCAAAACAACCTCTAAAACTTCCTAGTACTTCCTTAGTCATGAAATCTCCTTAGAACATCTTAAACACTTAGGTTCTACACTAAATTTTGCCATGGGTTTCTAGTATATTGTTACACCCAAACACTTGGTTTTTCACCATCAAACAACCAAGATCACTCAAATTCTCATTACAACATCTTAACACACAATTTACACCAAAACTACACCACATCATCATATAGTGTATAAACTTAAAATGCTTGGCACTTAGGCCCTTAAATGACAATAATCTTAACCACTGAATTTCCACACATATTTTCCTTTGACCTGCGAATACACACAACAAGGCTCCCATTGAAATAAAATGCTTCTTTAATTCATCTCAACATTGTTTGACTATCTCTTTTCTCATTGGCTCCTTAGTCACAAGTTCTCAAACATAGTCATTGTTTCTCCTAGGTTATATATCCCTTTTCTAATGTAAATCTACACTAAACTCATCACATATCTAAATCCCATTCCCTTAAACAATAAAACACCTTAAGGTAAGTAATTTACCTTGTTCTTTTACAAGCTCACAAACTTTCCTCCTTAGACTTTTTCCTTGATCAATCTCGGTCACCAACCAAGTTTTCCTTGCCAATGTTCTAACCAATATCCAATGACTCCAATGAGTACTAAACAACACACTAACTTTAAGGAATAAAAACCTAGGTTAAAATGTGTTTTAAGGTATTAAATTGATTGTTTTACCTTGGTTTCTCAAGACAAGCTTGGATATGAAGCAAGAAGGACCTCCTTTATCCTTTGGAGAGTAGAAAACAAGCTAGAACAAGGCATAAAATGGAACCCCATGAGTGATAATTTTCGACATGGAGAGAAAATGATGGAAACCTAGATTTTCTTACATATTCTTTACCTTAAGAGAATGGAGAAGCTAATGGAGTCTCCAAGCTTGAGTTTCCCCCTCTAATGGAGGTTTGCCTTGGCACCAAAATGGAGCTCTTGAAGTTTTGGAAGGATAGAAAGAAAGAGCTTGAGCTAACTAAGAGATATATGTGCTTGGTTTTGATTTTGGAGCTTAAATGAGCAAGATGTGGGCAAAAGAAGGTGGAGCTAGCATGGAGTTGTCTTCTTATGTGAAAGAGAGGAAAAGAGCAAGGGAAACCGATGGAGAAGATGAAGAATGAGAGAGGAGGAGAGAGGACTACTAAAGGTGAGATATTATGTTAAAAGGTGAATAGTTAACTTACTTACTTTTGCTTTCTCTTTACTTAGCTATATAAGTGTGGTGAGTCACACTTAAAAACCGGCCCCCTTGGTCAAATAAGGTAGGTTGTGGTCTTTGTTGACCATTTAATTGACTTACTTTGACTAATGTCTTAAACTAGCACTATTTGGTTACTATTCACTAAACAAGGCACATAATTGTGAAATTTTTGATTTCCCATTGCTTTAGACTTCCTAATGTGATACTAATTAGTACACATGTTAATTAAAGAGTAATGATGGCATTTAGCCACTCAAAACCCATTTACAAGACAATTTTTCAAAAATGTGCTTTAAGACTCCTTAAAGCACATTTTGTTTTAACTTGTTTTCAAGCTTGGTTTTCTTTGGTAATTGGTTTAAAATGACCATTAGGATATTTAAGGTCTAAGATATATTTGGGTCCCCAAGTCTCTCCAAGCTTAGAGCACGTTTTTGCTTAAACTGCTCTTTTGATGTTTCCTTATGTTTTCTTGATTAAAAATGTTTCTTTTTTCTAAGGCATTATTTAGCCTTCTTATATCTTAGTTTATCACTTAAACACCATATCTAAGTTTGGGGTATTTCAATCTACCCCCTTAAAAGAACTTTGTCCCCAAAGTTCACTATATGCTTAACCATTCACGGTACTCAATTCTCTTAATCTTAACACCACATCTTATATTCTCATTCACACATCTCAAGACTCAATGGTAATCACAAATACAATACATAAGTATTATACATAACTCAAACTTATCACCAAAGTGTAGCAACTTACACAAAATCACATCTTACACAACCAAACAAACGACAAACATGCTCGTTTCCTAACTCAAAAGCGAGGAAGCTCTACCCCCCTTAAAAAGGGGTACGCCCCGTACCCTATACAGACGATCTAGTCAGTAAACAAAGAAGGGTACTTCGCCCTCATCTTATCCTCTAATTCCCATGGCCTCTTCGACTCCTGGTTAGACCAGAGAACCTTCACCAGTCGCACTGACTTATGGCGAGTGTCCCTAGTCTTACTATCCAAGATTCTTTGAGGAGTCTCCACGGATCTCATATTCGGTTCTAAAGCCAATCTCTCAGGTTCTAACACATGGGAGGGGTGGTGCATGTATTTCTTTAGCTGTGAAACATGAAAAATCATGCACTTTACTCAGTTCAGCAGGTAAATTCAACCTGTAAGCAACCGGCCCCCCCTCCGTAATCTCATAAGGAACCAACAAATTCGGGCTTAATTTGCCCTTCTGCCCAAATCTGAATACACCTTCATCGGTGAAACTCGCAGAAATACCCGGTCGCCCACTGCGAACACCAGGTCTCAGTCGCGAACATCAGCATACGACTTCTGCCAATCTTGAGCAGCTTTCATGTTCTCCTTGATTTGCTGAACTTCAGCCTTAACTTGCTCTAAGTACTCCGGTCCTATAATGACCGTCTCACTGACTCATCCCAGCAGAGCGGTGTACGACATGGTCTACCGTACAACGCTTGAAAATGTGCCATCTTGATCGAAGCGTGATAGCTGTTGTTGTATGAAAACTCGATCAGATGTAATTTGTCAATCCAACTGCCCTGGAAGTCTAAGGCACATGCCCTCAGCATGTCCTCGAGTGTCTGAATCGTACGCTCAGTCTGACCATTTGTCTGAGGATGGAACACGGTACTCAACTTCAGTTCTGTACCCAACACTTCTCTGGTAGCTCTCCAGTACCTCGAAAGGAAACTGGTATCTCTATCTGATACTATGGTCTTCGTATCCCATGGTGCCTCATAATTTCCTTCTCAAATAACTCAGCCAATTTGGTCACCTTCCAAGTATCCTTCATCGGTATGAATCGGGCTACTTTGGTAAGGCGATCCACCACCACCCATATCATGTTGAGACCTCCCCAAGCAGGTGGGAGCCCAACTACAAAGTCCATGGAGATATCATGGAACTTCCTTTTCGGAACTGGCATCGATTGTACCATTCCCCCTGGTCGTCAGTGCTCGAATTTCACCTTCTAGCAAGTGAGACACCTCAAGACGAACTCGGTAACATCTGTCTTCATCCCCGACCACCAGAAGTATCTCTTCATGTCTTTATACATCTTAGAGGCTCCCGGATGGATGGAAACTGAAGAACAGTGTGATTCCCTAAGTATACGGTCTTTCAGATCCGTGTTGCCCCGTGGTATGCATAATCGGCCCTTAAGTCTGATCAGATCATCGTCGTGAAGTCTGAAGTCATATTTCTGACTCTCAAAGGTACCATCTGTCAGCTTCTGTCTGACCTCTCTCATATACTCATCTGTCCTCTGAGCCTCTCGCACCTCATCAACCAAGCTGGAGAAAGAAGACTAGCGAATGGAGTGAGTGTGCTCGACGGCTCAGGCGTCTGCTACAACATAGGCCTTCCCCTCTTTGTATTGGAGGTCAAAGTCATAGTCTTTCAGGAATTCCAACCATCTCCTCTGTCTGAGATTCAACTCCTTCTGAGTAAATATGTATCATAAGCTCTTATGATTGGTGTAGATCGTCACACTAACCCCGTATAAGTAGTGGCGCCATATCTTCAAAGCGAAGACTACAGCTCCCAGCTCCAAATCATGTGTGGGGTAGTTCTCCTCATGTTTCTTCAACTGGCGTGAGGCATATGCCACCACCTTGCCATGTTGCATGAGCACGCAACCCAGCCCTCTGCCGGATGCATCACAGTTAAACCTCAAAGCCCTCTGTACCGTCTGGAATGGTCAGAAAACCAGTGCAGTGGTCAGTGAGTCTTTCAAACTCTGAAATGATCTCTCACAGTCAGCGTCCATAAGAACGGTGCATCTTTCTTCATCAGACTGGTCATCGGTTTCACGACCTTGCTGAAATACTTAACAAACCTCCTGTAGTAACCTACCGACCGAGAAAGCTCCGAATGTCGGTAACAGTCTTCGGCCTTGGCCAAGTACGTACGGCATCAATTTCACTGGATCCATCGAGATCCCAGCATCCGAGATGACATGACCTAGGAAAGAGACCTGGTCAAGCCAAAACTCACATTTGGAGAACTTAGCATATAGCTGGTTCTCCCTCAATAACTCCAATACTCTCCTCAAGTGTTCCTCATGTCCAGTCTTCGATTTTGAGTGATCAAAAATCATCAATAAACACCACAACCGACTTGTCCAGTTGTTCCCGGAACAAGCGGTTCATCAGATCCATAAACTTCGCCGGTGCGTTCGACAAACCGAACGGCATCACTGTAAACTCATAGTGGCCGTATCGTGTCCGGAATGCCGTCTTCTAATGTCTCCCTCCTTAAGGCTATCTGATGATACCCCGATCTGAGATCAATCTTGGAAAACACAGATGCTCCCTTCAACTGATCGAACAGATCGTCAATGCATGGTATATGGATACTTATTCTTCACTGTCACTGCATTTAGCTCTCTGTAGTCGATGCAGAGGCTGAGACTACCATCCTTCTTCTTCACGAAGAGAACTGGCGCTCCCCATGGTGATACACTTGGTCTAATAAATCCCTTATCCAACAAATCTTTCAACTGTTCCTTTAACTCAATCATTTCTGCTGGAGCCATACGGTATGGTGCCTTGGCTATCGGTCCGGTACCAGGTAGCACTCGATGGTGAACTCTACCTCCTGAGTGGGTGGCATGCCAGGCAGTTCCCGTGGAAATAGATCGGGGAACTCCGACACTACCGGTAAGTGGGTCGAACTCGGGGTCTCTCTCTTTGTCTTGTACATAGCAGAGGTACACTTCTTCCTTTCTCCTCAACTCCTTATACATTGCCATGGCGGTGATGATCTTAGTCGAAGGCTCTCTGGGCCTCTGGCGGTATGATATTGTTACCCCAGACGGGCTCCTGAGCAGCAATCTATGCTCGGCGCAGAGGATACGACCCTTGTGCCGCTCCAACCAGTTCATCCCGAAGATAACATCAAATCCTAACTCCCTGAACTCAATAAAACTGACTGGAAAGTCTTCCCTCTTAATTCTAACAATGGCTCCTCGGTAGAAGCGAGTGCAACGAACCTTCTCCTTAGACGGGAGCATAACCGTGAAGTCGGGTAGCTCATCAGCGTCTAGCCCCAACCTTCTCGCAAAAGATGCCGAGACAAAGGTATGCGAGGCCCCTGAGTTGAAGAGAACTGATGCCTCAATCCCATTAATCGAAAGGTGCCCGTGAGGATAGTACCGCTGGCGTCGGCCTGTGCCTCTGTAAGTATGCTTAGCGCACCTTCCGTACCGAGTCCATGACCTAATTGTATTCACAACCTTCATGAGTATTGATGGTATAACAAGAGTCGTAACAATTTGTATGAACAACACTGTTATTTATTCATAACCATCCTGTTTACAACATGTGCTTAAATCTTACATCTCATTCCTCATCATACTTAAACGTTACATAGCTAATATTGTCTAAAGGTTAGGTTTAACCGTCCTGGTTTCATATGCGTCGCATTAATCACTGCTGACGGTGCTGTATTCAGCTTGATTCTCTTAATCCCATGGTATAACATCCTTGACTCTCCTCCCATTACTAATACATCCCCTGACTTAAGTATTAACTTATTAGCACGGTCCGCACGCTTCTGCTCGCCGTACAAAAATTGAGCGTCATCTCCTATGGACCAAGACACTACGGGTATCCCTCGTTCGAGAGACTCCGTTGTCTCGTCCTTGTCCTGATGTAGTCCAAGTCGCCCATCTTTCTCGTAGAAGTTTACAATGCAAATGTCCGCCTGCATGTCTGGAATCGGTTCAGCTTCCAACTGCTGAGCGACTTCCATGACTTGTGTAATAACCGGATGGAACTCTTCGGGTATTCCCGGTGGTGAGACTCCATCTTGTATCTTCGTGGTTTGGTAGGTCTTGGCATACGGATTCCAATCCTTGCCTAAGCTCATCATTTTTAATTTCATCCTTACTCCCCTGGGTACTCGGTGTGTAAAAACCTCCGGTCCCATTCCTTGCTGATTGCATTTCGTGATGATGGCTATTTGCGCTTCGGGTGTCAGGTATCCCCTTAATAAAATCATACCTGGGCGGATAACCTGACATTGTTCGGTTGGAAAGTCTATGGTTTCGATGTCGGTGTACTCCGGGTTAGGTGTAGAAGGCAGGGCAGATGTTGAAGCTTCCTAAAGGGTAGTAGGTTATATCTTACTTAAGTCCTAATCTCATCTCATTCTCACTTAACTCAATTATTCACCAAACATGCATGATAATGTGGTAAGCAGGTAATTTTATTACTAAGTGGTCATAGCGGTACCTGGCCTCGATGAGGGTTCAGGCTCATCGTCCCGGTCCACCATGTGTAGTGTGGGTCCCGACTTCTGGGTCACCCGTGGGTTCTTGTCTGCAACCTGCTGCACTCTCTTCTGACTATCAGATCCAGCTCCCTGATCAGTCTTGCCCTTGCCCCTAGTCTCGGGTCTATAGGCTCTGCTAGCGGGGTTCTGGAAGCACTTGTATGCTCGGTGTCCGTATACCCCACAATAATTGCACTCCACCTTGTTCCCCTTGTAATCGCGCCCGGGGTGGTCCTTGTGACACCACCGACAGATGTAGCGTCGCTGGTAGCCACCACCGGCTCCCTTTTCAGTCCCAGCTCCTGATCATTCGCAATATTAGTACTCATATCTCAAACGGTTACTACTTGTCTCTTGACTCACTCAGTATCAATCCCTTACCCTTTGGCGCCCTTGAGCGCAGGGTTGTAGCTGCGTACGCGTACGTCAACTTCAGTGGCTCCTCTGGAGCCTTCTCCTTTTCCTCCTTCCCTTTTTGGTTCGGATTTTTCTGGGCCTGAGGCTGGTACTTCTGTTTCTTGTACCCACCTTGCCCTTGGTGTTCTGTACTCTTCCCAACATTCTTTCTCTTGGCATTGTCCTCGTCCCTTAGCTGGACGGTTATCTCAACCTTAGCAGCGGCATGATAGCACTCTGCTTCCCATGGTATTAGTTCCTCTTATTTCTCACAACTAAATCTTATTCACTTAATTATATCTTACTCATTCTTATTACCTGCAAGGTAGTATAACTCGTCGGCCCCATGCCGTAGCGGAGTCGATGGCTAAGCCCGCCATAGAAGCGGTCCACCAGTATCTGGTCTGAATACCCAAGACCTGGCAGAAGACGGAGCAAGGCGGTGAACTCTGTGTAATACTCGTCCACCGTCATTGTCGGTCTGCTTGAGCGCATCCAACTGTAGGCGCTTCTTCGTCTGGACATGGGCGGGATAGTACTTTGCTCGTAGCAAGGCGGTGTACTGCTCCCAGCTGAACTCTGGATTGGCCACATGCTCGGCCCTCACCAGCTTCCACCAATCGCCTGCTGCCCCCTTCAGGTAGAACGCTGCTAGACGCACCTTGATCCCAGCAAGGACGTCAAGGGTCTCAAAGGCGGTCTCCAGCTCGGAGATGTACGCCTCGAACTTGGCGGGATCGGTCTCCCCCTTAAAATGTGCGGGTCGAAGGTCTGAAAGGCTCTTCACCCAATTCGGTTCCCAGGGTTGTGGCGGTGGAGGTGGTGCACCCACACCAGGTTGATAGCCCATGTGCCCTAAGGCGGCAGCTACGATCTCTGCGATCGTCTGCCCTTCCGGTATCTCAGTCTCGTCACCTCGACCACGGCCTCGGCCTCTCCTTCCTGACATCTGAACAACCACAACTCACATTAGATTCGTATCCACCACTGTTTCGGTTAACGAATTTATGATGTCCGTAGACGGTAAAGACGATCCATACTTATTAGTGGTCATCTGACTCTACTCACACTAACAGCTCACACCCTTAACCCGTCACTTTTTTCTTAACTTATATCCTAACTCGGTGGTTTCTTATGTCCGGTATTTCTTGATCAGAGCGTAACTACGCTCTGATACCACTTTTTGTAACACCCCATCCAAAGCCAATCGTGGTTGTCGCAAACTTAACACTTAATCGAATTTGTCGCAGCGGAAATAACAAACACCGGGACCTTGCCACGGTCTGATCGTTAGAACATACCGGCCTTATCAATTTACAACACTTATCCAGAGTAAACAACGATCAAACATCACCATCCAATAATACCACCAACCAACCGAGTTAAGTATCTAAGTCATAATCACAAACTTACATCAGTTTCAATATAAACAGACGGGAGCACAAGCGCAACCTGTACTCAAAATAAACAACCCATCCTAAGTCTAACCGCTCCTACTCTCGTGGAGTGACTTCATGGGCCTCTTACCTGCAAGTGTAAAAACAGCCCCCAAAGGGGGTCAACACGAATGCTGGTACTCCCTCTCATGGCCCCCAAGCTAACGGGGCTACGACGACTAATTGTCGATAGCATGGAAATTGATTAAGTACACAAGCATGATATGAAGTGCTATAAACAACAATCCACAGATGAACATACATAGTTCACACACAATGAACGACACAAGCGTTCCCTTATCAAGCGGGTTAGTAACCCCCTCCTTAGTCCTGATTTCCTTAACCTCAGTTCCTTATCTTACCTCAGTCTTAACCTTATCTTAATCTCAGTATACAAACCGTTCCTAGAAAGGAAATGGTTGTAGCTTAATCTCAAACCTAGGATTTAGGTGATCCTACCGCACCATCTTAATGCCACCTACCTTGGACGGGAGTCCAGTGTAGCTGAGCCGGCAACCGACCCTAGGCAACAAGTCCGAAGACAAGTCCTTAAGCGGAGGGCGGATCTGATTCAGATACCGTCCCCCTTTCCTTAGCATGCATGACCGGAGTCAGTCCCGGGTTCCTCACTCAAGTTCCAATTAGTACAAATCTTACACACCATGTGCTAGTTAAACCTTAACGGGTATTAACCAACAGTTACCTATACTTAACTCATATCCTTAACTCAGTAAGTACCAAACTTAGTTCGTAACAATCTCAAGTCTCGTGGGTTAGTGTAAAGAAAACACATTCACAACGAGAACAAATATAACCGGTTGCATGCTTTATCTTGTCTTATTCATAGCAATTAAACAGATAGCACACAAGCCGAGGGACACCTCGTTAGCAAGCAGGTCACAAGAAAGATTGTACCGTTCACCGTCGACTGTCGTTTGTTTAACCTTCTCCGGGGTCCCAACTCACAACCTAAAACATTCATTCATTTTTAGGCCATTAGTTATTTGCACCTTACTTAAGACACTTAATCCCTAAAGATTCCCATTCGATACCCTCTTAAGTCTTTACCACTTAACCATATTAATTTAACTTTAAACTTAAGGTTTATACTTAGCTTAACTCAATTCCTCAGGTTCTTAGGTCCTTAATCATTATTACCCTACCAATGGCATACCTTACTACCAATTATCATCTTTAGAATTTAAAATTTCTTTTTTTTTTGCTTTTGCCTCGACCGATCTTACCGACCGACCTTACCCAAGGTCGGTCCATTCCAGGACGCTTTACCGTTTGAAAATTTTTACCCCGACCGACCTTGCAAGTCCGGTCCCCAAGGTCGGTCCATTCCCGAGAGTTTTCCCCCGTGGGAAATTTAAGCTCGACCGAACTTGTAAGTCCGGTCCCAAGTTTGGTCGATTCCAGAGACCAATTCCCGTACAAAATTCTAGGCATGACCGACCTTGTAAGTCCGGTCCCAAGGTCGGTCCATTCCAGAGACTTAATTCGTACACAAAATACAAGCCCGACCGAACTTGTAAGTCCGGTCCCCAAGTTCGGTCGATTCCAGAAACTCTTTCTGGTAGTGTAAACTAAGCTCGACCGACCTTGCAGGTCCGGTCCCTAAGGTCTGTCGGCTCCAGAACCTTGTTTCTAAATTCCCATTTGACTCCAAACTTCTCCCCTTACATCCTAGTATGTTCTAACCTCATTTGGGCACCTCAAATACACCTTAAACCTTCCACTAAACACATTAGATCACTCACCAACATCCACCTTAGTCATTATGCATTTTCCTGTAATCATGCCAACACTTGTAATGTTTTTCACTAGGTTTCTAAGTGGTGATTCATACCTAATATAACTACTGTGCCAAATGCTTCCTCACCACTATAACATCATCTCCCAAGCATCTTTCACCATCTAAAACTCTTTTATGCAACTACTTAAAGTTTCTACACAAGTTTATGCCTCCTTCTACCAACACATTATTTCCTTCCTAGTTGTTTACCAACATTTGCCTAAGTCCTAAATACTCAAGTATATTCGTTTGATTCCTAAATCCTCCATGATCATGTCTAGGTCATTCTAACTCATTAGAACACCTTGAACTTACTCTTTTTCATCAAAACAACCTCTAAAACTTCCTAGTACTTCCTTAGTCATGAAATCTCCTTAGAACATCTTAAACACTTAGGTTCTACACTAAATTTTGCCATGGGTTCTCTAGTATATTGTTACACCCAAACACTTGGTTTTTCACCATCAAACAACCAAGATCACTCAAATTCTCATTACAACATCTTAACACACAATTTACACCAAAACTACACCACATCATCATATAGTGTATAAACTTAAAATGCTTGGCACTTAGGCCCTTAAATGATAATAATCTTAACCACTGAATTTCCACATATATTTGCCTTTGACATGCGAATACACACAACAAGGCTCCCATTGAAATAAAATGCTTCTTGTAATTCATCTCAACATTGTTTGACTATCTCTTTTCTCATTGGCTCCTTAGTCACAAGTTCTCAAACATAGTCATTGTTTCTCCTAGGTTATATATAGCCCTTTTCTAATGTAAACTCTACACTAAACTCATCACATATCTAAATCCCATTCCCTTAAACAATAAAACACCTTAAGGTAAGTAATTTACCTTGTTCTTTTACAAGCTCACAAACTTTCCTCCTTAGACTTTTTCCTTGATCAATCTCGGTCACCAACCAAGTTTTCCTTGCCAATGTTCTAACCAATATCCAATGACTCCAATTAGTACTAAACAACACACTAACTTTAAGGAATAAAAACCTAGGTTAAAATGTGTTTTAAGGTATTAAATTGATTGTTTTACCTTGGTTTCTCAAGACAAGCTTGGATATGAAGCAAGAAGGACCTCCTTTATCCTTTGGAGAGTAGAAAACAAGCTAGAACAAGGCATAAAAATGGAACCCCATGAGTGATAATTTTCGGACATGGAGAGAAATTGATGGAAACCTAGATTTTCTTACATATTCTTTACCTTAAGAGAATAGAGAAGCTAATGGAGATCCAAGCTTGAGTTTCCCCCTCTAATGGTGGTTTGCCTTGGCACCAAAATGGAGCTCTTGAAGTTTTGGAAGGATAGAAAGAAAGAGCTTGATCTAACTAAGAGATATATGTGCTTGGTTTTGATTTTGGAGCTTAAATGAGCAAGATGTGGGCAAAAGAAGGTGGATCTAGCATGGAGTTGTCTTCTTACGTGAAAGAGAGGAAAGAGAGCAAGGGAAACCGATGGAGAAGATGAAGAGTGAAGAGAGGAGGAGAGAGGGCTACTAAAGGTGAGATATTATGTTAAAAGGTGAATAGTTAACTTACTTACTTTTGCTTTCTCTTTACTTAGCTAGATAAGTGTGGTGAGTCACACTTAAAAACCGGCCCCCTTGGTCAAATAAGGTAGGTTGTGGTCTTTGTTGACCATTTAATTGACTTACTTTGACTAATGTCTTAAACTAGCACTATTTGGTTACTATTCACTAAACAAGGCACATAATTGTGAAATTTTTGATTTCCCATTGCTTTAGACTTCCTAATGTGATACTAATTAGCACACATGTTAATTAAAGAGTAATGATGGCCATTTAGCCACTCAAAACCCATTTACATGACAATTTTTCAAAAATGTGCTTTAAGACTCCTTAAAGCACATTTTGTGTTTTAACTTGTTTTCAAGCTTGGTTTTCTTTGGTAGTTGGTTTAAAATGACCATTAGGATATAAATAAGGTCTAAGAATGATATTTGGGTGCTCATCCAAGTCTCTCCAAGCTTAGAGCACGTTTTTGCTTAAACTGCTCTTTTGATGTTTCCTTATGTTTTCTTGATTAAAAATGTTTCTTAATGTTTCTAAGGCATTCTTTAGCCTTCTTATATCTTAGTTTATCACTTAAACACCATATCTAAGTTTGGGGTATTTCAATCTACCCCCCTTAAAAGAACTTTGTCCCCAAAGTTCACATATATGCTTAACCATTCACGGTACTCAATTCTCTTAATCTTAACACCACATCTTATATTCTCATTCACACATCTCAAGACTCAATGGTAAATCACAAATACAATACATAAGTATTATACATAACTCAAACTTATCACCAAAGTGTAGCAACTTACACAAAATCACATCTTACACAACCAAACAAACGACAAACATGCTCGTTTCCTAACTCAAAAGCGAGGAAGCTCTACCCCCCTTAAAAAGGGGTACGCCCCGTACCCTATACAGACGATCTAGTCAGTAAACAAAGAAGGGTACTTCGCCCTGATCTTATCCTCTAATTCCCACGTGGCCTCTTCGACGTCCTGGTTATACCAGAGAACCTTCACCAGTCGCACTGACTTATGGCGAGTGTCCCTAGTCTTACTGTCCAAGATTCTTTGAGGAGTCTCCAAGGATCTCATATTCGGTTCTTGAAATACCCCGAACTTAAATATAGGGATTAAAATTAATCTAATACATAATTAAGGGTCTAGTGATGCCTAAGTAATATTGGTAAGGAAACATAAATCCAAAAGAAATAAAGAAACGCTTAAAAACGGGAAACGCTAAATAAGCGTTAAATAACCATAGGAGGTATGAAACCTCGGTTAGCGTATTGTAAGGATTCTAAAGGCTTAATTAAGTCTAAAAAATATGAGGGAACAAATCCCGAAGAAAACGGATCCTTAAAATGGATTAAAATCACTAATGAACATTAAAGCGCGTTTTTCGAGGTAACCGGGAAAACGTGTCTTTAAGCGGGTCAAATAGACTCGTAATAATTTTGGTCAACTAATAATCATTAATAAATATTAGTGAAGCTTTAGGACCAATAAAATCAATAAAACGAGAGATTAGTAAAAACTGTCAAAAACGGGAAGGGAAGTGTGGGTAGAAACATAAATAACACAAACTTATGTGTCCAATGTTGTAAAAAGGAATTCAAAACCCACATGGGTTCTGTATGCTATCCGATTTGGCCCCCCTCTCTCACACTATTAGTTGCTTTTTCATTTGCAAAAAGACAAAACAATAAAAGAAAACATAAAGTAACATACTTACCTATCTCACAAGTCTCTCTCCTATCTTCATTTTCTTCTTCACGTAACAGCAGCCTCACTCTCTCCTTTCTCTGAATTTTTCCCTCCTTCCTGCGACAGCCATGGAGGCTTGAGAAAACAACACAACATACTCACCTTCTCTCCTTTGAACTCCCTCAAATCTCTTCCAAAAATTACAAAAATTATACCATTGTAATCCTCTCTTCAAGAGCAACAATTCCCTCTTTTCAAAATCCAGAAAAGAGCATTTTCGTTTTTGTGAGTATACCCCATTTGGAGCTTCAAGACTACCATTATAAGGCCCTCCTTCTCCTTGTTCTTCTAAGGTAAAAACATTCTCAAAAACTTCAACTTTTTCTAGCCTCAAAGGCAAAACGAAATCTGAGCTAAAAACTCTTGTTCACTCCTTGTGTTCTAGCCGATTTTGAGCTCATTGGTGGAGTTGGAATCTTGTTCTTGAACCACTCCAAGCTTTATTTGCACCTTGGAAGGTAAAGGAAATTCTAAACCCTAAATCTTACATTAAAACCTAAATAATGTTAGGGTTAGTTTTTAGTATTGAATGTGTGTGTATGTATGGGTTATTATACTAGATTTGTGAAGTATTATAACTGGTGGAGAAAGAGAGGAAGGAAGAAGAAAGAAGGAGAAAGAAAAACTAGAAGAAAAACAAGGTAAGGAAGCTCTCTTGTGTAGCCTTGGTATAATATTATGTAACAGATTTTTAGTAATGAAAATATGTATTGTAAAATGGTAGTGTATTAGTAGAGTAATGTATAAGAGAATATAAGTATTTGGAACCTTAAAAGACATTTTAAAACTTGCAAAAACATAGTTGGGATTGGATTGTTGAGTGCAGGAATTTCGATGTTGTTTTAGTGTAGTACTTGTGTATGAGAGATGAGTATATTGATGTCTATTGTAACAGGTGAAATAAGTGTTGGAATGTGAACTAGAATATGTGGTGAGAGTTAAAGATATAGGGGAACCTCTGCCCAAATTTGTATGGAAATAGGAGGACTTAGTTGTGTAAGAGAAGAAAACTACCTAGGAAATTACTTGGTGTATTTGGAGAGTTTAAGTGAGTAGTTTAGTACTTTGTAACAAATTTAGAAGAGGATTTAAGTAAAGGGAGGAACTAGGATTGAGGCAATGCTTGAGGATGTTAGGAGTAGCATTAGTAGAGGGAGTATTGAATGGTAATGAGGAAAGGAAAAATCTGTAACAATTGTAGAAGAAAGAAAGTTGTAACAAAGGAGAAAAATGTAACAGTGGAGTGTGTTTGTAACAGATTTGGATAGAGGTGGATTAGGCTAGTTCAAAGTGCTTAATCAATGCTAAAATATACTAAAATATATGTAGGAATATTAGGGAAGAGATTGGTGGAAGTTTGGAGTTGAAACAAAATCAAAAACACAAACATTTAACAATACTGTAACATGTCCGAGTTGTAAACTAGTACACAAACCCGGACATGTCAAAAAACACGACAGAAAGAATTACAGAATGGATGGTCCGGGTTGTAAACCAAGACCTAAACCCGGACCACCCCAAAAATACACCCGTAAGTTCTAAAAACAAATTTGTCCGGGTTTGCAAGTAGGACACAAACCCGGAAGATGCAAAAATTTCACCCGAGAGTAGTTCCAGTGGGTTGGTCCGGGTTTAAAACCAGGACACAAACCAGGACCACCCCTTATTTTCACCCGAGAGATGTTCCAGTAAGTTGGTCTGGGTTTAAAACCAGGACACAAACCAGGACCACCCCAAAATCTGTCCAGAATGTATTTTAAGCAAAACTAAGGATGGGTAAGGATGGGTAATGATATATAAGATGATTAAGACATAATTAATGATGTTTAAAGGTCATTAAGACTAAAACAAGCTTAGGGAATAATTTTAAGTAAGTAACATAAGTAAATGTATTTGAATAATAAGGAATTAGTAAATGTATTTGAATAATAAGGAATTAGTAAGTAACACTAGGAAACTGTAACAAAGTAATAAGTAAGGTTAATTATAGATGATTAACCACCCAACTGTATGTATATGCTAGGATTCGAATAGTTGAACACCGAAGAGGAGTCGGTGAGTCCGAAATCAATGGTGAAAGGTATGATTTCTTCATGCCCTGTATCCTAATCTGGTTACCCCGATTTGTGTGCTTATTTGATCACCTAATAAGATAAATGCATGAATCGGACTATATTGCACCTACTTGTGCTTGTTTACATTGTTCTTGATGTTTGTCTTGAACAATAGTTTGTATAATTCATGAAACATATGAATGATGATGAAGTGTATCATACTTGTAGTGTACTTGTATATTGTAATGTATTTGTATGTAAGTGTATATGGGTATTGTGTTATTGTGGCTTGGATGTTGACTTGTACTAATTCCTAACTATCTGACTCCTAACTTAAGTGAGTAAATTGGAATGAGTACAAGTCCGATATAGCTTCGGCCACGCGTGAGGATGCGGAGTCACAAGAGGTTGGCTGCTGCAATTCCTGACTCTTAAACTGGTCCGCGGCCCAAATCCCTTAAATGGGTAGCATCCCGGATTGGTGAGTCAAGTAAATCCCGGAGGTGGGACGGTGTAGTCCCCAGGGCCGGAGGTCCCGACGACTTAACTTGAGTAAGAGTAAGAGTAAGTAAGTATGGATCCGTAAGTAAGTATGAGTATGAGTATGTATGTGTATGAAGTAACGAGTAAAAGAGTAATCTCCACCCGATTAACCCGGGTGGACCAATGAAGCTAACAAGAATTGTATATTGTGTATGTAATGAGTATGTGTATTTCGGAAGAAGGTAAGTATGTATTGGATGGTTTATTGTATTCCTTGTATGTAATGTAGTGTATGTATGTATTCCTTGCGTAAGTATTGTTGTATTGTGTATAAGAGCATGTATGCATGTATGTTGAATGAAATCAACCGCATGTATTCGACCAAGTGGTCGGCGTACCCTCACTAGTACGCGGGGTATGCGGTTATCATGCTCGGCGAAAGCTGACCCCTTCGGGGGACATTTTTTAGTGTGCAGGTACCCGAAGCGAATGCGGTCAAGGCACGAGACCAGTGACTACATTGGATAGTAGTAGCAGAATGTAGAGGTGTATTAACTAGCACACCCCTTGTGTTTAGAAAGTAATGTAGTAGTGAGGAATGGGTAGTAAGTAGTCTCTTAGTGAGTATGTATGAACTGGAAGAGGTATTATACTTGTATAAGGAACCTAGTAAACTCGGTATGTAGATTATACTGTATTGTACTTGGAGTATTGTATTGAATGAAGATTGTAGTAGTATTTGGTAAACGAAGAACGCATTGTAGACTTGTAGTACTCGGGATTCCGGTCCATCAGACCGATGCTGTATGTAGAAGTAGTAGCCTTGTTAGTCACGTGGGTGACTAACGGCATTGTATCACCCATTGTATGTAAGCATATAACCGCTGCGTGTATCTGATATGTAAGGAAATTGGACGGTAAGCATGGTATTAATGGTAGGGGTGTTACAGTTCTAAAGCCAATCTCTCAGGTTCTAACACATGGGAGGGGTGGTGCATGTATTTCTTTAGCTGTGAAACATGAAAAACATCATGCACTTTACTCAGTTCAGCAGGTAAATTCAACCTGTAAGCAACCGGGCCCACCCGCTCTGTAATCTCATAAGGACCAACAAACTTCAGGCTTAATTTGCCCTTCTGCCCAAATCTAAATACACCCTTCATCGGTGAAACTCGCAGAAATACCCGGTCGCCCACTGCGAACACCAGGTCTCGTCGTCGAACATCAGCATACGACTTCTGCCTATCTTGAGCAGCTTTCATGTTCTCCCTGATTTGCTGAACTTCAGCCTTAACTTGCTCTAAGTACTCCGGTCCTATAATGACCGTCTCACTCGACTCATCCCAGCAGAGCGGTGTACGACATGGTCTACCGTACA
This sequence comes from Limonium bicolor, assembly GCA_023374045.1. Classification (NCBI taxonomy): domain Eukaryota; kingdom Viridiplantae; phylum Streptophyta; class Magnoliopsida; order Caryophyllales; family Plumbaginaceae; genus Limonium; species Limonium bicolor. The sequence goes on along the minus strand of CM041779.1, from coordinate 39,645,341 downwards.
ACGCTTGAAAAGGTGTCATCTTGATCGAAGCGTGATAGCTGTTGTTGTATGAAAACTCGATCAGATGAAATTTGTCAATCCAACTACCCTGGAAGTCTAAGGCACATGCCCTCAGCATGTCCTGGAGTGTCTGAATCGTACGCTCAGTCTGACCATTTGTCTGAGGATGGAACACGGTACTCAGCTTCAGTTCTGTACCCAATGCTTCTCTGGTAGCTCTCCAGTACCTCGAAAGGAATCTGGTATCTCTATCTGATACTATGGTCTTCGGTATCCCGTGGTGCCTCATAATTTCCTTCTCAAACAACTCAACCAATTTGGTCACCTTCCAAGTATCCTTCATCGGTATGAATCGGGCTACTTTGGTAAGGCGATCCACCACCACCCATATCATGTTGAGACCTCCCCTAGCAGGTGGGAGCCCAACTACAAAGTCCATGGAGATATCATGGAACTTCCATTCCGGAACTGGCATCGACTGTACCATTCCGCCCGGTCGTCGGTGCTCAAATTTCACCTTCTAGCAAGTGAGACACCTCAAAACGAACTCGGTAACATCTGTCGTCATCCCCGACCACCAGAAGTATCTCTTCATGTCTTTATACATCTTAGAGGCTCCCGGATGGATGGAAACTGAAGAACAGTGTGTTTCCCTAAGTATACGGTCTTTCAGATCCGTGTTGCCCCGTGGTATGCATAATCGGCCCTTAAGTCTGATCAGATCATCGTCGTGAAGTCTGAAGTCATATTTCTGACTCTCAAAGGTACCATCTGTCAGCTTCTGTCTGACCTCTCTCATATACTCATCTGTCCTCTGAGCCTCTCGCACCTCATCAACCAAGCTGGAGAAAGAAGACTAGCGAATGGAGTGAGTGTGCTCGACGGCTCAGGGCGTCTGCTACAACATAGGCCTTCCCCTCTTTGTATTGGAGGTCAAAGTCATAGTCTTTCAGGAATTCCAACCATCTCCTCTGTCTGAGATTCAACTCCTTCTGAGTAAATATGTATCATAAGCTCTTATGATTGGTGTAGATCGTCACACTAACCCCGTATAAGTAGTGGCGCCATATCTTCAAAGCGAAGACTACTACAGCTCCCAGCTCCAAATCATGTGTGGGGTAGTTCTCCTCATGTTTCTTCAACTGGCGTGAGGCATATGCCACCACCTTGCCATGTTGCATGAGCACGCAACCCAGCCCTCTGCCGGATGCATCACAGTAAACCTCAAAGCCCTCTGTACGTCTGGAATGGTCAGAACCAGTGCAGTGGTCAGTGAGTCTTTCAAACTCTGAAATGATCTCTCATAGTCAGCCGTCCATAAGAACGGTGCATCTTACTTCATCAGACTGGTCATCAGTTTCACGACCTTGCTGAAATACTTAACAAACCTCCTGTAGTAACCTGCCAGACCGAGAAAGCTCCGAATGTCGGTAACAGTCTTCGGCCTTGGCCAAGTACGTACGGCATCAATTTCACTGGATCCATCGAGATCCCAGCATCCGAGATGACATGACCTAGGAAAGAGACCTGGTCAAGCCAAAACTCACATTTGGAGAACTTAGCATATAGCTGGTTCTCCCTCAATAACTCCAATACTCTCCTCAAGTGTTCCTCATGTCCAGTCTTAGATTTTGAGTATATCAAAATATCATCAATAAACACCACAACCGACTTATCCAGTTGTTCCCGGAACAAGCGGTTCATCAGATCCATAAACTTCGTCGGTGCGTTCGACAAACCGAACGGCATCACTGTAAACTCATAGTGGCCGTATCGTGTCCGGAATGCCGTCTTCTCAATGTCTCCCTCCTTAATGGCTATCTGATGATACCCCGATCTGAGATCATTCTTGGAAAACACAGATGCTCCCTTCAACTGATCGAACAGATCGTCAATGCGGTGTTATGGATACTTATTCTTCACTGTCACTGCATTTAGCTCTCTGTAGTCGATGCAGAGGCTGAGACTACCATCCTTCTTCTTCACGAAGAGAACTGACGCTCCCCATGGTGATACACTTGGTCTAATAAATCCCTTATCCAACAAATCTTTCAACTGTTCCTTTAACTCAATCATTTCTGCTGGAGCCATACGGTATGGTGCCTTGGCTATCGGTCCGGTACCAGGTAGCACTCGATGGTGAACTCTACCTCCTGAGTGGGTGGCATGCCAGGCAGTTCCCGTGGAAATAGATCGGGGAACTCCGACACTACCGGTAAGTCGGGGTCGAACTCGGGGTCTCTCTCTATGTCTTGTACATAGCAGAGGTACACTTCTTCCTTTCTCCTCAACTCCTTATACATTGCCATGGCGGTGATGATCTTAGTCGAAGGCTCTCTGGGCCTCTGGCGGTATGATATTGTTACCCCAGACGGGCTCCTGAGCAGCAATCTATGCTCGGCGCAGAGGATACGACCCTTGTGCCACTCCAACCAGTTCATCCCGAAGATAACATCAAATCCTAACTCCCTGAACTCAATAAAACTGACTGGAAAGTCTTCCCTCTTAATTCTAACAATGGCTCCTCGGTAGAAGCGAGTGCAACGAACCTTCTCCTTAGACGGGAGTAACCGTGAAGTCAGGTAGCTCATCAGCGTCTAGCCCCAACCTTCTCGCAAAAGATGCCGAGACAAAGGTATGCGAGGCCCCTGAGTTGAAGAGAACTGATGCCTCAATCCCATTAATCGGAAAGGTGCCCGAGAGGATTGTACCGCTGGCGTCGGCCTGTGCCTCTGTAAGTATGCTTAGCGCACCTTCCGTACCGAGTCCATGACCTAATTGTATTCACAACCTTCATGAGTATTGATGGTATAACAAGAGTCGTAACAATTTGTATGAACAACACTGTTATTTTTATAACCATCCTGTTTACAACATGTGCTTAAATCTTACATCTCATTCCTCATCCATACTTAAACGTTACATAGCTAATATTGTCTAAAGGTTAGGTTTAACCGTCCTGGTTTCATATGCGTCGCATTAATCACTGCTGACGGTGCTGTATTCAGCTTGATTCTCTTAATCCCATGGTATAACATCCTTGACTCTCCTCCCATTACTAATACATCCCCTGACTTAAGTATTAACTTATTAGCACGGTCCGCACGCTTCTGCTCGCCGTACAAAAATTCAGCGTCATCTCCTATGGACCAAGACACTACGGGTATCCCTCGTTCGAGAGACTCCGTTGTCTCGTCCTTGTCCTGATGTAGTCCAAGTCGCCCATCTTTCTCGTAGAAGTTTACAATGCAAATGTCCGCCTGCATGTCTGGAATCGGTTCAGCTTCCAACTGCTGAGCGACTTCCATGACTTGTGTAATAACCGGATGGAACTCTTCGGGTATTCCCGGTGGTGAGACTCCATCTTGTATCTTCGTGGTTTGGTAGGTCTTGGCATACGGATTCCAATCCTTGCCTAAGCTCATCATTTTTAATTTCATCCTTGCTCCCCCTGGGTACTCCGGTGTAAAAACCTCTCGGTCCCATTCCTGCTGATTGCATTTCGTGATGATGGCTATTTGCGCTTCGGGTGTCAGGTATCCCCTTAATAAAATCATACCTGGGCGGATAACCTGACATTGTTCGGTTGGAAAGTCTATGGTTTCGATGTCGGTGTACTCCGGGTTAGGTGTAGAAGGCATTGGATAGCAGATGTTGAAGCTTCCTAAAGTGGTAGTAGGTTATATCTTACTTAAGTCCTAATCTCATCTCATTCTCACTTAACTCAACTATTCACCAAACATGCATGATAATGCGGTAAGCAGGTAATTTTATTACTAAGTGGTCATAGCGGTACCTGGCCTCGATGAGGGTTCAGGCTCATCGTCCCGGTCCACCATGTGTAGTGTGGGTCCCGACTTCTGGGTCACCCGTGGGTTCTTGTCTGCAACCTGCTGCACTCTCTTCTGACTATCAGATCCAGCTCCCTGATCAGTCTTGCCCTTGCCCCTAGTCTCGGGTCTATAGGCTCTGCTAGCGTGGTTCCGGAAGCACTCGTATGCTCGGTGTCCGTATACCCCACAATAATTGCACTCCACCTTGTTCCCCTTGCAATCGAGCCCGGGGTGGTCCTTGTGACACCACCGACAGATGTAGCGTCGCTGGTAGCCACCACCGGCTCCCTTTTCAGTCCAGCTCCTGATCATTCGCAATATTAGTATCATATCTCAAATGGTTACTACTTGTCTCTTAACTCACTCAATATCAATCCCTTACCCTTTGGCGCCCTTGAGCGCAGGGGTGTAGCTGCGTACGCGTACGTCAACTTCAGTGGCTCCTCTGGAGCCTTCTCCTTTTCCTCCTTCCCTTTTTGGTTCTGATTTTTCTGGGCCTGAGGCTGGTACTTCTGTTTCTTGTACCCACCTTGCCCTTGGTGTTCTGTACTCTTCCCAACATTCTTTCTCTTGGCATTGTCCTCGTCCCTTAGCTGGACGGTTATCTCAACCTTAGCAGCGGCATGATAGCACTCCTGCTTCCCATGGTATTAGTTCCTCTTATTTCTCACAACTAAATCTTATTCACTTAATTATATCTTACTCATTCTTATTACCTGCAAGGTAGTATAACTCGTCGGCCCCATGCCGTAGCGGAGTCGATGGCTAAGCCCGCCATAGAAGCGGTCCACCAGTATCTGGTCTGAATACCCAAGACCTGGCAGAAGACGGAGCAAGGCGGTGAACTCTGTGTAATACTCGTCCACCGTCATCTTGTCGGTCTGCTTGAGCGCATCCAACTGTAGGCGCTTCTTCGTCTGGACATGGGCGGGATAGTACTTTGCTCGTAGCAAGGCGGTGTACTGCTCCCAGCTGAACTCTGGATTGGCCACATGCTCGGCCCTCACCAGCTTCCACCAATCGCCTGCTGCCCCCTTCAGGTAGAACGCTGCTAGACGCACCTTGATCCCAGCAGGACGTCAAGGGTCTCAAAGGCGGTCTCCAGCTCGGAGATGTACGCCTCGAACTTGGCGGGATCGGTCTCCCCCTTAAAATGTGCGGGTCGAAGGTCTGAAAGGCTCTTCACCCAATTCGGTTCCCGGGGTTGTGCGGTGGAGGTGGTGCACCCACACCAGGTTGATAGCCCATGTGCCCTAAGGCGGCAGCTACGATCTCTGCGATCGTCTGCCCTTCCGGTATCCGTCTCGTCACCTCGACCACGGCCTCGGCCTCTCCTTCCTGACATCTGAACAACCACAACTCACATTAGATTCGTATCCACCACTGTTTCGGTTAACGAATTTATGATGTCCGTAGACGGTAAAGACGATCCATACTTATTAGTGGTCATCTGACTCTACTCACACTAACAGCTCACACCCTTAACCCGTCACTTTTTTCTTAACTTATATCCTAACTCGGTGGTTTCTTATGTCCGGTATTTCTTGATCAGAGCGTAACTACGCTCTGATACCACTTTTTGTAACACCCCATCCAAAGCCAATCGTGGTTGTCGCAAACTTAACACTTAATCGAATTTGTCGCAGCGGAAATAACAAACACCGGGACCTTGCCACGGTCTGATCGGTAGAACATACCGGCCTTATCAATTTACAACACTTATCTAGAGTAAACAACCGATCAACCATCACCATCCAAAAATACCACCAACCAACCGAGTTACGTATCTAAGTCATAATCACAAACTTACATCAGTTTCAATATAAACAGACGGGAGCACAAGCGCAACCTGTACTCAAAATAAACAACCCATCCTAAGTCTAACCGCTCCTACTCTCGTGGAGTGTCTTCATGGGCCTCTTACCTGCAAGTGTAAAAACAGCCCCCAAAGGGGGTCAACACGAATGCTGGTACTCCCTCTCATGGCCCCCAAGCTAACGGGGCTACGACGACTAATTGTCGATAGCATGGAAATTGATTAAGTACACAAGCATGATATGAAGTGCTATAAACAACAATCCACAGATGAACATACATAGTTCACACACAATGAACGACACAAGCGTTCCCTTATCAAGCGGGTTAGTAACCCCTCCTTAGTCCTGATTTCCTTAACCTCAGTTCCTTATCTTACCTCAGTCTTAACCTTATCTTAATCTCAGTATACAAACCGTTCCTAGAAAGGAAATGGTTGTAGCTTAATCTCAAACCTAGGATTTAGGTGATCCTACCGCACCATCTTAATGCCACCTACCTTGGACGGGAGTCCAGTGTAGCTGAGCCGGCAACCGACCCTAGGCAACAAGTCCGAAGACAAGTCCTTAAGCGGAGGGCGGATCTGATTCAGATACCGTCCCCCTTTCCTTAGCATGCATGACCGGAGTCAGTCCCGGGTTCCTCACTCAAGTTCCAGTTAGTACAAATCTTACACACCATGTGCTAGTTAAACCTTAACGGGTATTAACCAACAGTTACCTATACTTAACTCATATCCTTAACTCAGTAAGTACCAAACTTAGTTCGTAACAATCTCAAGTCTTGTGGGTTAGTGTAAAGAAAACACATTCACAACGAGAACAAATATAACCGGTTGCATGCTTTATCTTGTCTTAGTCATAGCAATTAAACAGATAGCACACAAGCCGAGGGACACCTCGTTAGCAAGCAGGTCACAAGAAAGATTGTACCGTTCACCGTCGACTGTCGTTTGTTTAACCTTCTCCGGGGTCCCAACTCACAACCTAAAACATTCATTCATTTTTAGGCCATTAGTTATTTGCACCTTACTTAAGACACTTAATCCCTAAAGATTCCCATTCGATACCCTCTTAAGTCTTTACCACTTAACCATATTAATTTAACTTTAAACTTAAGGTTTATACTTAGCTTAACTCAATTCCTCAGGTTCTTAGGTCCTTAATCATTATTACCCTACCAATGGCATACCTTACTACCAATTATCATCTTTAGAATTTAAAATTTCTTTTTTTTTGCTTTTGCCTCGACCGATCTTACCGACCGACCTTACCCAAGGTCGGTCCATTCCAGGACGCTTTACCGTTTGAAAATTTTTACCCCGACCGACCTTGCAAGTCCGGTCCCCAAGGTCGGTCCATTCCCGAGAGTTTTCCCCCGTGGGAAATTTAAGCTCGACCGAACTTGTAAGTCCGGTCCCAAGTTTGGTCGATTCCAGAGACCAATTCCCGTACAAAATTCTAGGCATGACCGACCTTGTAAGTCCGGTCCCAAGGTCGGTCCATTCCAGAGACTTAATTCGTACACAAAATACAAGCCCGACCGAACTTGTAAGTCCGGTCCCCAAGTTCGGTCGATTCCAGAAACTCTTTCCGGTAGTGTAAACTAAGCTCGACCGACCTTGCAGGTCCGGTCCCTAAGGTCTGTCGGGCTCCAGAACCTTGTTTCTAAATTCCCATTTGATTCCAAACTTCTCCCCTTACATCCTAGTATGTTCTAACCTCATTTGGGCACCTCAAATACACCTTAAACCTTCCACTAAACACATTAGATCACTCACCAACATCCACCTTAGTCATTATGCATTTTCCTTGTAATCATGCCAACACTTGTAATGTTTTTCACTAGGTTTCTAAGTGGTGATTCATACCTAATATAACTACTATGCCAAATGCTTCCTCACCACTATAACATCATCTCCCAAGCATCTTTCACCATCTAAAACTCTTTTATGCAACTACTTAAAGTTTCTACACAAGTTTATGCCTCCTTCTTCCAACACATTATTTCCTTCCTAGTTGTTTACCAACATTTGCCTAAGTCCTAAATACTCAAGTATATTCATTTGATTCCTAAATCCTCCATGATCATGTCTAGGTCATTCTAACTCATTAGAACACCTTGAACTTACTCTTTTTCATCAAAACAACCTCTAAAACTTCCTAGTACTTCCTTAGTCATGAAATCTCCTTAGAACATCTTAAACACTTAGGTTCTACACTAAATTTTGCCATGGGTTCTCTAGTATATTGTTACCCCAAACACTTGGTTTTTCACCATCAAACAACCAAGATCACTCAAATTCTCATTACAACATCTTAACACACAATTTACAACCAAAACTACACCACATCATCATATAGTGTATAAACTTAAAATGCTTGGCACTTAGGCCCTTAAATGATAATAATCTTAACCACTGAATTTCCACATATATTTGCCTTTGACATGCGAATACACACAACAAGGCTCCCATTGAAATAAAATGCTTCTTATAATTCATCTCAACATTGTTTGACTATCTCTTTTCTCATTGGCTCCTTAGTCACAAGTTCTCAAACATAGTCATTGTTTCTCCTAGTTATATATAGCCCTTTTCTAATGTAAACTCTACACTAAACTCATCACATATCTAAATCCCATTCCCTTAAACAATAAAACACCTTAAGGTAAGTAATTTACCTTGTTCTTTTACAAGCTCACAAACTTTCCTCCTTAGACTTTTTCCTTGATCAATCTCGGTCACCAACCAAGTTTTCCTTGCCAATGTTCTAACCAATATCCAATGACTCCAATGAGTACTAAACAACACACTAACTTTAAGGAATAAAAACCTAGGTTAAAATGTTTTTAAGGTATTAAATTGATTGTTTTACCTTGGTTTCTCAAGACAAGCTTGGATATGAAGCAAGAAGGACCTCCTTTATCCTTTGGAGAGTAGAAAACAAGCTAGAACAAGGCATAAAAATGGAACCCCATGAGTGATAATTTTCGGACATGGAGAGAAATTGATGGAAACCTAGATTTTCTTACATATTCTTTACCTTAAGAGAATAGAGAAGCTAATGGTATCCAAGCTTGAGTTTCCCCCTCTAATGGTGGTTTGCCTTGGCACCAAAATGGAGCTCTTGAAGTTTTGGAAGGATAGAAAAAGAGCTTGATCTAACGAAGAGATATATGTGCTTGGTTTTGATTTTGGAGCTTAAATGAGCAAGATGTGGGCAAAAGAAGGTGGAGCTAGCATGGAGTTGTCTTCTTACGTGAAAGAGAGGAAAGAGAGCAAGGGAAACCGATGGAGAAGATGAAGAGTGAAGAGAGGAGGAGAGAGGGCTACTAAAGGTGAGATATTATGTTAAAAGGTGAATAGTTAACTTACTTACTTTTGCTTTCTCTTTACTTAGCTAGATAAGTGTGGTGAGTCACACTTAAAAACCGGACCCCTTGGTCAAATAAGGTAGGTTGTGGTCTTTGTTGACCATTTAATTGACTTACTTTGACTAATGTCTTAAACTAGCACTATTTGGTTACTATTCACTAAACAAGGCACATAATTGTGAAATTTTTGATTTCCCATTGCTTTAGACTTCCTAATGTGATACTAATTAGCACACATGTTAATTAAAGAGTAATGATGGCCATTTAGCCACTCAAAACCCATTTACATGACAATTTTCAAAAATGTGCTTTAAGACTCCTTAAAGCACATTTTGTGTTTTAACTTGTTTTCAAGCTTGGTTTTCTTTGGTAGTTGGTTTAAAATGACCATTAGGATATAAATAAGGTCTAAGAATGATATTTGAGTGCTCACCCAAGTCTCTCCAAGCTTAGAGCATGTTTTTGCTTAAACTGCTCTTTTGATGTTTCCTTATGTTTTCTTGATTAAAAATGTTTCTTAATGTTTCTAAGGCATTCTTAGCCTTCTTATATCTTAGTTTATCACTTAAACACCATATCTAAGTTTGGGGTATTTCAATCTACCCCCCTTAAAAGAACTTTGTCCCCAAAGTTCACATATATGCTTAACCATTCACGGTACTCAATTCTCTTAATCTTAACACCACATCTTATATTCTCATTCACACATCTCAAGACTCAATGGTAAATCACAAATACAATACATAAGTATTATACATAACTCAAACTTATCACCAAAGTGTAGCAACTTACACAAAATCACATCTTACACAACCAAACAAACGACAAACATGCTCGTTTCCTAACTCAAAAGCGAGGAAGCTCTACCCCCCTTAAAAAGGGGTACGCCCCGTACCCTATACAGACGATCTAGTCAGTAAACAAAGAAGGGTACTTCGCCCTGATCTTATCCTCTAATTCCCACGTGGCCTCTTCGACGTCCTGGTTATACCAGAGAACCTTCACCAGTCGCACTGACTTATGGCGAGTGTCCCTAGTCTTACTGTCCAAGATTCTTTGAGGAGTCTCCAAGGATCTCATATTCGGTTCTTGAAATACCCCGAACTTAAATATAGGGATTAAAATTAATCTAATACATAATTAAGGGTCTAGTGATGCCTAAGTAATATTGGTAAGGAAACATAAATCCAAAAGAAATAAAGAAACGCTTAAAAAGCGGGAAACGCTAAATAAGCGTTAAATAACCATAGGAGGTATGAAACCTCGGTTAGCGTATTGTAAGGATTCTAAAGGCTTAATTAAGTCTAAATAAATATGAGGGAACAAATCCCGAAGAAAACGGATCCTTAAAATGGATTAAAATCACTAATGAACATTAAAGCGCGTTTTTCGAGGTAACCGGGAAAACGTGTCTTTAAGAGGGTCAAATAGACTCGTAATAATTTTGGTCAACTAAATAATCATTAATAAATATTAGTGAAGCTTTAGGACCAATAAATCAATAAAACGAGAGATTAGTAAAACTGTCAAAAACGGGAAGTTGTGGGGTAGAAACATAAATAACACAAACTTATGTGTCCAATGTTAAAAAGGAATTCAAAACCCACATGGGTTCTGTATGCTATCCGATTTGGCCCCCCTCTCTCCACTATTAGTTGCTTTTTCATTTGCAAAAAGACAAAACAATAAAAGAAAACATAAAGTAACATACTTACCTATCTCACAAGTCTCTCTCCTATCTTCATTTTCTTCTTCACGTCACAGCAGCCTCACTCTCTCCTTTCTCTGAATTTTTCCCTCCTTCCTGCGACAGCCATGGAGGCTTGAGAAAACCACAACATACTCACCTTCTCTCCTTTGCAACTCCCTCAAATCTCTTCCAAAAATTACAAAAATTATACCATTGTAATCCTCTCTTCAAGAGCAACAATTCCCTCTTTTCAAAATCCAGAAAAGAGCATTTTCGTTTTTGTGAGTATACCCCATTTGGAGCTTCAAGACTACCATTATAAGGCCCTCCTTCTCCTTGTTCTTCTAAGGTAAAAACATTCTCAAAAACTTCAACTTTTTCTAGCCTCAAAGGCAAAACGAAATCTGAGCTAAAAACTCTTGTTCACTCCTTGTGTTCTAGCCGATTTTGAGCTCATTGGTGGAGTTGGAATCTTGTTCTTGAACCACTCCAAGCTTTATTTGCACCTTGGAAGGTAAAGGAAATTCTAAACCCTAAATCTTACATTAAAACCTAAATAATGTTAGGGTTAGTTTTTAGTATTGAATGTGTGTGTATGTATGGGTTATTATACTAGATTTGTGAAGTATTATAACTGGTGGAGAAGAGAGGAAGGAAGAAAGAAGGAGTAAGAAAAACTAGAAGAAAAACAAGGTAAGGAAGCTCTCTTGTGTAGCCTTGGTATATATATTATGTAACAGATTTTTAGTAATGAAAATATGTATTGTAAAATGGTAGTGTATTAGTAGAGTAATGTATAAGAGAATATAAGTATTTGGAACCTTAAAAGACATTTTAAAACTTGCAAAAACATAGTTGGGATTGGATTGTTGAGTGCAGGAATTTCGATGTTGTTTTAGTGTAGTACTTGTGTATGAGAGATGAGTATATTGATGTCTATTGTAACAGGTGAAATAAGTGTTGGAATGTGAACTAGAATATGTGGTGAGAGTTAAAGATATAGGGGAACCTCTGCCCAAATTTGTATGGAAATAGGAGGACTTAGTTGTGTAAGAGAAGAAAACTACCTAGGAAATTACTTGGTGTATTTGGAGAGTTTAAGTGAGTAGTTTAGTACTTTGTAACAAATTTAGAAGAGGATTTAAGTAAAGGGAGGAACTAGGATTGAGGCAATGCATGAGGATGTTAGGAGTAGCATTAGTAGAGGGAGTATTGAATGGTAATGAGGAAAGGAAAAATCTGTAACAATTGTAGAAGAAAGAAAGTTGTAACAAAGGAGAAAAATGTAACAGTGGAGTGTGTTTGTAACAGATTTGGATAGAGGTGGATTAGGCTAGTTCAAAGTGCTTAATCAATGCTAAAATATACTAAAATATATGTAGGAATATTAGGGAAGAGATTGGTGGAAGTTTGGAGTTGAAACAAAATCAAAAACACAAACATTTAACAATACTGTAACATGTCCGAGTTGTAAACTAGTACACAAACCCGGACATGTCAAAAAACACGACAGAAAGAATTACAGAATGGATGGTCCGGGTTGTAAACCAAGACCTAAACCCGGACCACCCCAAAAATACACCCGTAAGTTCTAAAAACAAATTTGTCCGGTTTGCAAGTAGGACACAAACCCGGAAGATGCAAAAATTTCACCCGAGAGTAGTTCCAGTGGGTTGGTCCGGGTTTAAAACCAGGACACAAACCAGGACCACCCCTTATTTTCACCCGAGAGATGTTCCAGTGAGTTGGTCCGGGTTTAAAACCAGGACACAAACCAGGACCACCCCAAAATCTGTCCAGAATGTATTTTAAAGCAAAACTAAGGATGGGTAAGGATGGGTAATGATAATATAAGATGATTAAGACATAATTAATGATGTTTAAAGGTCATTAAGACTATAAACAAGCTTAGGGAATAATTTTAAGTAAGTAACATAAGTAAATGTATTTGAATAATAAGGAATTAGTAAATGTATTTGAATAATAAGGAATTAGTAAGTAAACACTAGGAAACTGTAACAAAGTAATAAGTAAGGTTAATTATAGATGATTAACCACCCAACTGTATGTATATGCTAGGATTCGAATAGTTGAACACCGAAGAGGAGTCGGTGAGTCCGAAATCAATGGTGAAAGGTATGATTTCTTCATGCCCTGTATCCTAATCTGGTTACCCCGATTTGTGTGCTTATTTGATCACCTAATAAGATAAATGCATGAATCGGACTATATTGCACCTACTTGTGCTTGTTTACATTGTTCTTGATGTTTGTCTTGAACAATAGTTTGTATAATTCATGAAACATATGAATGATGATGAAGTGTATCATACTTGTAGTGTACTTGTATATTGTAATGTATTTGTATGTAAGTGTATATGGGTATTGTATTATTGTGGCTTGGATGTTGACTTGTACTAATTCCTAACTATCTGACTCCTAACTTAAGTGAGTAAATTGGAATGAGTACAAGTCCGATATAGCTTCGGCCACGCGTGAGGATGCGGAGTCACAAGAGGTTGGCTGCAATTCCTGACTCTTAAACTGGTCCGCGGCCCAAATCCCTTAAATGGGTAGCATCCCGGATTGGTGAGTCAAGTAAATCCCGGAGGTGGGACGGTGTAGTCCCCAGGGCCGGAGGTCCCGACGACTTAACTTGAGTAAGAGTAAGAGTAAGTAAGTATGGATCCGTAAGTAAGTATGAGATGAGTATGTATGTGTATGAAGTAACGAGTAAAAGAGTAATCTCCACCCGATTAACCCGGGTGGACCAATGAAGCTAACAAGAATTGTATATTGTGTATGTAATGAGTATGTGTATTTCGGAAGAAGGTAAGTATGTATTGGATGGTTTATTGTATTCCTTGTATGTAATGTAGTGTATGTATGTATTCCTTGCGTAAGTATTGTTGTATTGTGTATAAGAGCATGTATGCATGTATGTTGAATGAAATCAACCGCATGTATTCGACCAAGTGGTCGGCGTACCCTCACTAGTACGCGGGGTATGCGGTTATCATGCTCGGCGAAAGCTGACCCCTTCGGGGGACATTTTTTAGTGTGCAGGTACCCGAAGCGAATGCGGTCAAGGCACGAGACCAGTGACTACATTGGATAGTAGCAGAATGTAGAGGTGTATTAACTAGCACACCCCTTGTGTTTAGAAAGTAATGTAGTAGTGAGGAATGGGTAGTAAGTAGTCTCTTAGTGAGTATGTATGAACTGGAAGAGGTATTATACTTGTATAAGGAACCTAGTAAACTCGGTATGTAGATTATACTGTATTGTACTTGGAGTATTGTATTGAATGAAGATTGTAGTAGTATTTGGTAAACGGAGAACGCATTGTAGACTTGTAGTACTCGGGATTCCGGTCCATCAGACCGATGCTGTATGTAGAAGTAGTAGCCTTGTTAGTCACGTGGGTGACTAACGGCATTGTATCACCCATTGTATGTAAGCATATAACCGCTGCGTGTATCTGATATGTAAGGAAATTGGACGGTAAGCATGGTATTAATGGTAGGGGTGTTACAGTTCTAAAGCCAATCTCTCAGGTTCTAACACATGGGAGGGGTGGTGCATGTATTTCTTTAGCTGTGAAACATGAAAAACATCATGCACTTTACTCAGTTCAGCAGGTAAATTCAACCTGTAAGCAACCGGGCCCACCCGCTCTGTAATCTCATAAGGACCAACAAACTTCAGGCTTAATTTGCCCTTCTGCCCAAATCTAAATACACCCTTCATCGGTGAAACTCGCAGAAATACCCGGTCGCCCACTGCGAACACCAGGTCTCGTCGTCGAACATCAGCATACGACTTCTGCCTATCTTGAGCAGCTTTCATGTTCTCCCTGATTTGCTGAACTTCAGCCTTAACTTGCTCTAAGTACTCCGGTCCTATAATGACCGTCTCACTCGACTCATCCCAGCAGAGCGGTGTACGACATGGTCTACCGTACAACGCTTGAAAAGGTGTCATCTTGATCGAAGCGTGATAGCTGTTGTTGTATGAAAACTCGATCAGATGAAATTTGTCAATCCAACTACCCTGGAAGTCTAAGGCACATGCCCTCAGCATGTCCTGGAGTGTCTGAATCGTACGCTCAGTCTGACCATTTGTCTGAGGATGGAACACGGTACTCAGCTTCAGTTCTGTACCCAATGCTTCTCTGGTAGCTCTCCAGTACCTCGAAAGGAATCTGGTATCTCTATCTGATACTATGGTCTTCGGTATCCCGTGGTGCCTCATAATTTCCTTCTCAAACAACTCAACCAATTTGGTCACCTTCCAAGTATCCTTCATCGGTATGAATCGGGCTACTTTGGTAAGGCGATCCACCACCACCCATATCATGTTGAGACCTCCCCTAGCAGGTGGGAGCCCAACTACAAAGTCCATGGAGATATCATGGAACTTCCATTCCGGAACTGGCATCGACTGTACCATTCCGCCCGGTCGTCGGTGCTCAAATTTCACCTTCTAGCAAGTGAGACACCTCAAAACGAACTCGGTAACATCTGTCGTCATCCCCGACCACCAGAAGTATCTCTTCATGTCTTTATACATCTTAGAGGCTCCCGGATGGATGGAAACTGAAGAACAGTGTGTTTCCCTAAGTATACGGTCTTTCAGATCCGTGTTGCCCCGAGGTATGCATAACCGGCCCTTAAGTCTGATCAGATCATCGTCGTGAAGACTGAAGTCATATTTCTGACTCTCAAAGGTACCATCTGTCAGCTTCTGTCTGACCTCTCTCATATACTCATCTGTCCTCTGAGCCTCTCGCACCTCATCAAGCTGGAGAAAGACTAGCGAATGGAGTGAGTGTGCTCGACGGCTCAGGACGTCTGCTACAACATTGGCCTTCCCCTCTTTGTATTGGAGGTCAATGTCATAGTCTTTCAGGAATTCCAACCATCTCCTCTGTCTGAGATTCAACTCCTTCTGAGTAACTATGTATCTTAAGCTCTTATGGTCGGTCTAGATCGTCACACTAACCCCGTATAAGTAGTGCGCCATATCTTCAAAGCGAAGACTACAGCTCCCAGCTCCAAATCATGTGTGGGGTAGTTCTCCTCATGTTTCTTCAACTGGCGTGAGGATATGCCACCACCTTGCCATGTTGCTTGAGCATGCAACCCAGCCCTCTGCCGGATGTATCACAGTAAACCTCAAAGCCCTCTGTATCGTTTGGAATGGTTAGAACCGGTGCAGTGGTCAGTGAGTCTTTCAAACTCTGAAATGATCTCTCATAGTCAGCCGTCCATAAGAACGGTGCATCTTACTTCATCAGACTGGTCATCAGTTTCACGACCTTGCTGAAATACTTAACAAACCTCCTGTAGTAACCTGCCAGACCGAGAAAGCTCCGAATGTCAGTAACAGTCTTCGGCCTTGGCCAAGTACGTACGACATCAATCTTCGCTGGATCCATCGAGATCCCAGCATCCGAGATGACATGACCTAGGAAAGAGACCTGGTCAAGCCAAAACTCACATTTGGAGAACTTAGCATATAGCTGGTTCTCCCTCAATAACTCCAATACTCTCCTCAAGTGTTCCTCATGTCCAGTCTTAGATTTTGAGTATATCAAAATATCATCAATAAACACCACAACCGACTTATCCAGTTGTTCCCGGAACAAGCGGTTCATCAGATCCATAAACTTCGCCGGTGCGTTCGACAAACTGAACGGCATCACTGTAAACTCATAGTGGCCGTATCGTGTCCGGAATGCCGTCTTCTCAATGTCTCCCTCCTTAAAGGCTATCTGATGATACCCCGATCTGAGATCAATCTAGGAAAACACAGATGCTCCCTTCAACTGATCGAACAGATCATCAATGCGGGTATGGATACTTATTCTTCACTGTCACTGCATTTAGCTCTCTGTAGTCGATGCAGAGGCTGAGACTACCATCCTTCTTCTTCACGAAGAGAACTGGCGCTCCCCATGGTGATACACTTGGTCTAATAAATCCCTTATCCAACAAATCTTTCAACTGTTCCTTTAACTCAATCATTTCTGCCGGAGCCATACGGTATGGTGCCTTGGCTATCGTCCGGTACCAGGTAGCAGCTCGATGGTGAACTCTACCTCCTGAGTGGGTGGCATGCCAGGTAGTTCCCGTGGAAATAGATCGGGGAACTCCGACACTACCGGTAAGTCGGGGTCGAACTCGGGGTCTCTCTCTATGTCTTGTACATAGCAGAGGTACACTTCTTCCTTTCTCCTCAACTCCTTATACATTGCCATGGCGGTGATGATCTTAGTCAAAGGCTCTCTAGGCCTCTGGCGGTATGATGTTGTTACCCCAGACGGGCTCCTGGGCAGCAATCTATGCTCGGCGCAGAGGATACGACCCTTGTGCCGCTCCAACCAGTTCATCCCGAAGATAACATCAAATCCTAACTCCCTGAACTCAATAAAACTGACTGGAAAGTCTTCCCTCTTAATTCTAACAATGGCTCCTCGGTAGAAGCGAGTGCAACAACCTTCTCCTTAGACGGGAGCGTAACCGTGAAGTCGGGTAGCTCATCAGCGTCTAGCCCCAACCTTTTCGCAAAAGATGCCGAGACAAAGGTATGCGAGGCCCTTGAGTTGAAGAGAACTGATGCCTTAATCCCATTAATCGGAAAGGTGCCCGTGAGGATAGTACCGCTGGCGTCGGCCTGTGCCTCTGTAAGTATGCTTAGCGCACCTTCCGTACCGAGTCCATGACCTAATTGTATTCACAACTTCATGAGTATTGATGGTATAACAAGAGTCGTAACAATTTGTATGAACAACACTGTTATTTTATTCATAACCATCCTGTTTACAACATGTGCTTAAATCTTACATCTCATTCCTCATCTCATACTTAAACGTTACATAGCTAATATTGTCTAAAGGTTAGGTTTAACCGTCCTGGTTTCATATGCGTCGCATTAATCACTGCTGACGGTGCTGTATTCAGCTTGATTCTCTTAATCCCATGGTATAACATCCTTGATCTCCTCTCATAACTAATACATCCCCTGACTTAAGTATTAACTTATTAGCACGGTCCGCACGCTTCTGCTCGCCGTACAAAAATTCAGTGTCATCTCCTATGGACCAAGACACTACGGGTATCCCTTGTTCGAGAGACTCCGTTGTCTCGTCCTTGTCCTGATGTAGTCCAAGTCGCCCATCTTTCTCGTAGAAGTTTACAATGCAAATGTCCGCCTGCATGTCTGGAATCGTTTCAGCTTCCACTGCTGAGCGACTTCCATGACTTGTGTAATAACCGGATGGAACTCTTCGGGTATTCCCGGTGGTGAGACTCCATCTTGTATCTTCGTGGTTTGGTAGGTCTTGGCATACGGATTCCAATCCTTGCCTAAGCTCATCATTTTTAATTTCATCCTTGCTCCCCCTGGGTACTCCGGTGTATAAAAACCTCCCGGTCCCATTCCTAGCTGATTGCATTTCGTGATGATGGCTATTTGCGCTTCGGGTGTCAGGTATCCCCTTAATAAAATCATACCTGGGCGGATAACCTGACATTGTTCGGTTGGAAAGTCTATGGTTTCGATGTCGGTGTACTCCGGGTTAGGTGTAGAAGGCATTGGATAGCAGATGTTGAAGCTTCCTAAAGTGGTAGTAGGTTATCTTACTTAAGTCCTAATCTCATCTCATTCTCACTTAACTCAATTATTCACCAAACATGCATGATAATGCGGTAAGCAGGGAATTTTATTACTAAGTGGTCATAGCGGTACCTGGCCTCGATGAGGGTTCAGGCTCATCGTCCCGGTCCACCATGTGTAGTGTGGGTCCCGACTTTCTGGGTCACCCGTGGGTTCTTGTCTGCAGCCTGCTGCACTCTCTTCTGACTATCAGATCCAACTCCCTGATCAGTCTTGCCCTTGCCCCTAGTCTCGGGTCTATAGGCTCTGCTAGCGGGGTTCCGGAAGCACTCGTATGCTCGGTGTCCGTATACCCCACAATAATTGCACTCCACCTTGTTCCCCTTGCAATCGAGCCCGGGGTGGTCCTTGTGACACACCGACAGATGTAGCGTCGTGGTAGCCACCACCGGCTCCCTTTTCAGTCTCAGCTCTGATCATTCGCAATATTAGTACTCATATCTCAAATGGTTACTACTTGTCTCTTAACTCACTCAATATCAATCCCTTACCCTTTGGCGCCCTTGAGCGCAGGGGTGTAGCTGCGTACGCGTACGTCAACTTCAGTGGCTCCTCTGGAGCCTTCTCCTTTTCCTCCTTCCCTTTTGGTTCTGATTTTTCTGGGCCTGAGGCTGGTACTTCTGTTTCTTGTACCCACCTTGCCCTTGGTGTTCTGTACTCTTCCCAACATTCTTTCTCTTGGCATTGTCCTCGTCCCTTAGCTGGACGGTTATCTAACCTTAGCAGCGGCATGATAGCTTCTGCTTCCCATGGTATTAGTTCCTCTTATTTCTCACAACTAAATCTTATTCACTTAATTATATCTTACTCATTCTTATTACCTGCAAGGTAGTATAACTCGTCGGCCCCATGCCGTAGCGGAGTCGATGGCTAAGCCCGCCATAGAAGCGGTCCACCAGTATCTGGTCTGAATACCCAAGACCTGGCAGAAGACGGAGCAAGGCAGTGAACTCTGTGTAATACTCGTCCACCGTCATCTTGTCGGTCTGCTTGAGCGCATCCAACTGTAGGCGCTTCTTCGTCTGGACATGGGCGGGATAGTACTTTGCTCGTAGCAAGGGTGTACTGCTCCCAGCCGAACTCTGGATTGGCCACATGCTCGGCCCTCACCAGCTTCCACCAAATCGCCTGCTGCCCCCTTCAGGTAGAACGCTGCTAGACGCACCTTGATCCCAGCAGGGACGTCAAGGGTCTCAAAGGCGGTCTACAGCTCGGAGATGTACGCCTCGAGCTTGGCGGGATCGGTCTCCCCTTAAAATGTGCGGGTCGAAGGTCTGAAAGGCTCTTCACCCAATTCGGTTCCCGAGGTTGGCGGTGGAGGTGGTGCACCCACACCAGGTTGATAGCCCATGTGCCCTAAGGCGGCAGCTACGATCTCTGCGATCGTCTGCCCTTCCGGTATCTTAGTCTCTTCGCCTCGTCCACGGCCTCGGCCTCTCCTTCCTGACATCTGAACAACCACAACTCACATTAGATTCGTATCCACCACTGTTTCGGTTAAGGAATTTATGACATCCGTAGACGGTAAAGACGATCCACACTTATTAGTGGTCATCTGACTCTACTCACACTAACAGCTCACACCCTTAACCCGTCACTTTTTTCTTAGCTATATCCTAACTCGGTGGTTTCTTATGTCCGGTATTTCTTGATCAGAGCGTAACTACGCTCTGATACCACTTTTTGTAACACCCCGTCCAAAGCCAATCGTGGTTGTCGCAAACTTAACACTTAATCGAATTCGTCGCAGCGGAAATAACAAACACCGGGACCTTGCCACGGTCTGATCGGTAGAACATACCGGCCTTATCAATTTACAACACTTATCTAGAGTAAACAACCGATCAACCATCACCATCCAAAAATACCACCAACCAACCGAGTTAAGTATCTAAGTCATAATCACAAACTTACATCAGTTTCAATATAAACAGACGGGAGCACAAGTGCATCCTGTACTCAAAATAAAAAACCCATCCTAAGTCTAACCGCTCCTACTCTCGTGGAGTGTCTTCATGGGCCTCTTACCTGCAAGTGTAAAAACAGCCCCCAAAGGGGGTCAGCACGAATGCTGGAACTCCCTCTCATGGCCCCCAAGCTAACGGGGCTACGACGACTAATTGTCGATAGCATGGAAATTGATTAAGAACACAAGCATGATATGAAGTGCTATAAACAACAATCCACAGATGAACATACATAGTTCACACACAATGAACGACACAAGCGTTCCCTTATCAAGCGGGTTAGTAACCCCCTCCTTAGTCCTGATTTCCTTAACCTCAGTTCCTTATCTTACCTCAGTCTTAACCTTATCTTAATCTCAGTATACAAACCGTTCCTAGAAAGGAAATGGTTGTAGCTTAATCTCAAACCTAGGATTTAGGTGATCCTACCGCACCATCTTAATGCCACCTACCTTGGACGGGAGTCCAGTGTAGCTGAGCCGGCAACCGACCCTAGGCAACAAGTCCGAAGACAAGTCCTTAAGCGGAGGGCGGATCTGATTCAGATACCGTCCCCTTTCCTTAGCATGCATGACCGGAGTCAGTCCCGGGTTCCTCACTCAAGTTCCAGTTAGTACAAATCTTACACACCATGTGCTAGTTAAACCTTAACGGGTATTAACCAACAGTTACCAATACTTAACTCATATCCTTAACTCAGTAAGTACCAAACTTAGTTAGTAACAATCTCAAGTCTCGTGGGTTAGTGTAAAGAAAACACATTCACAACGAGAACAAATATAACCGGTTGCATGCTTTATCTTGTCTTAGTCATAGCAATTAAACAGATAGCACACAAGCCGAGGGACACCTCGTTAGCAAGCAGGTCACAAGAAAGATTGTACCATTCACTGTCGACTGTCGTTTGTTTAACCTTCACCGGGGTCCCAACTCACAAACCTAAAACATTCATTCATTTTTGGGCCATTAGTTATTTGCACCTTACTTAAGACACTTAATCCCTAAAGATTCCCATTCGATACCCTCTTAAGTCTTTACCACTTAACCATATTAATTTAACTTTAAACTTAAGGTTTATACTTAGCTTAACTCAATTCCTCAGGTTCTTAGGTCCCTAATCATTATTACCCTACCAATGGCATACCTTACTACCAATTATCATCTTTAGAATTTAAAATTTCTTTTTTTTTTGTTTTGCCTCGACCGATCTTACCGACCGACCTTACCCAAGGTCGGTCCATTCCAGGACGCTTTACCGTTTGAAAATTTTTACCCCGACCGACCTTGCAAGTCCGGTCCCCAAGGTCGGTCCATTCCCGAGAGTTTTCCCCCATGGGAAATTTAAGCTCGACCGAACTTGTAAGTTTGGTCCCAAGTTCGGTCGATTCCAGAGACCAATTCCCGTACAAAATTCTAGGCATGTCCGACCTTGTAAGTCCAGTCCCAAGGTCGGTCCATTCCAGAGACTTAATTCGTACCCAAAATACAAGCCCGACCGAACTTGTAAGTCCGGTCCCCAAGTTCGGTCGATTCCAGAAACTCTTTCCGGTAGTGTAAACTGAGCTCGACCGACCTTGCAGGTCCGGTCCCTAAGGTCGGTCGGCTCCAGAACCTTGTTTCTAAATTCCCATTTGACTCCAAACTTCTCCCCTTACATCCTAGTATGTTCTAACCTCATTTGGGCACCTCAAATACACCTTAAACCTTCCACTAAAAACATTAGATCACTCACCACATCCACCTTAGTCATTATTCATTTTCCTTGTAATCATGCCAACACTTGTAATGTTTTTCACTAGGTTTCTAAGTGGTGATTCATACCTAATATAACTACTATGCCAAATGCTTCCTCACCACTATAACATCATCTCCCAAGCATCTTTCACCATCTAAAACTCTTTTATGCAACTACTTAAAGTTTCTACACAAGTTTATGCCTCCTTCTACCAACACATTATTTCCTTCCTAGTTTTTACCAACATTTGCCTAAGTCCTAAATACTCAAGTATATTCATTTGATTCCTAAATCCTCCATGATCATGTCTAGGTCATTCTAACTCATTATAACACCTTGAACTTACTCTTTTTCATCAAAACAACCTCTAAAACTTCCTAGTACTTCCTTAGTCATGAAATCTCCTTAGAACATTTAAACACTTAGGTTCTACACTAAATTTTGCCATGGGTTCTCTAGTATATTGTTACACCCAAACCCTTGGTTTTTCACCATCAACACCAATCACTCAAATTCTCATTACAACATCTTAACACACAATTTACACCAAAACTACACCACATCATCATATAGTGTATAAACTTAAAATGCTTGGCACTTAGGCCCTTAAATGACAATAATCTTAACCACTGAATTTCCACATATATTTGCCTTTGACCTGCGAATACACACAACAAGGCTCCCATTGAAATAAAATGCTTCTTGTAATTCATCTCAACATTGTTTGGCTATCTCTTTTCTCATTGGCTCCTTAGTCACAAGTTCTCAAACATAGTCATTGTTTCTCCTAGGTTATATATAGCCCTTTTCTAATGTAAACTCTACACTAAACTCATCACATATCTAAATCCCATTCCCTTAAACAATAAAACACCTTAAGGTAAGTAATTTACCTTGTTCTTTTACAAGCTCACAAACTTTCCTCCTTAGACTTTTTCCTTGATAAATCTCGGTCACCAACCAAGTTTTCCTTGCCAATGTTCTAACCAATATCCAATGACTCCAATGAGTACTAAACAACACACTAACTTTAAGGAATAAAAACCTAGGTTAAAATGTGTTTTTAAGGTATTAAATTGATTGTTTTACCTTGGTTTCTCAAGACAGCTTGGATATGAAGCAAGAAGGACCTCCTTTATCCTTTGGAGAGTAGAAAACAAGCTAGAACAAGGCATAAAAATGGAACCCCATGAGTGATAATTTTCGGACATGGAGAGAAAATGATGGAAACCTAGATTTTCTTACATATTCTTTACCTTAAGAGAATGGAGAAGCTAATGGAGTCTCCAAGCTTGAGTTTCCCCCTCTAATGGCGGTTTTGCCTTGGCACCAAAATGGAGCTCTTGAAGTTTTGGAAGGATAGAAAGAAAGAGCTTGATCTAACTAAGAGATATATGTGCTTGGTTTTGATTTTGGAGCTTAAATGAGCAAGATGTGGGCAAAAGAAGGTGGATCTAGCATGGAGTTGTCTTCTTACGTGAAAGAGAGGAAAGAGAGCAAGGGAAACCGATGGAGAAGATGAAGAGTGAAGAGAGGAGAGAGGACTACTAAAGGTGAGATATTATGTTAAAAGGTGAATAGTTAACTTACTTACTTTTGCTTTCTCTTTACTTAGCTAGATAAGTGTGGTGAGTCACTTAAAAACCGGCCCCCTTGGTCAAATAAGGTAGGGTGTGGTCTTTGTTGACCATTTAATTGACTTACTTTGACTAATGTCTTAAACTAGCACTATTTGGTTACTATTCACTAAACAAGGCACATAATTGTGAAATTTTTGATTTCCCATTGCTTTAGACTTCCTAATGTGATACTAATTAGTACACATGTTAATTAAAGAGTAATGATGGCCATTTAGCCACTCAAAACCCATTTACAAGACAATTTTTCAAAAATGTGCTTTAAGACTCCTTAAAGCACATTTTGTGTTTTAACTTGTTTTCAAGCTTGGTTTTCTTTGGTAGTTGGTTTAAAATGACCATTAGGATATACTAAGGTCTAAGAATGATATTTGGGTGCTCATCCAAGTCTCTCCAAGCTTAGAGCACGTTTTTGCTTAAACTGCTCTTTTGATGTTTCCTTATGTTTTCTTGATTAAAAATGTTTCTTAATGTTTCTAAGGCATTATTTAGCCTTCTTATATCTTAGTTTATCACTTAAACACCATATCTAAGTTTGGGGTATTTCAAAAACCATTCAGGGAGCCTTCAACTGGAGTATCCACAAAACAACCAAGCAGTCGCAACAGACCGAAATATCAAATACCCTCACCCTAAGTCCTTAAGTGTGCACACCCCCTATGAATCATCAGTCCATAGAGTAGATCATAGAGCTTAACTACAGTCATTGTATGCAGCGCAACATATATAAACAATTCTGTGTAATCAATTCATGCTCACGGTGCAGAGAACCAACATGGTGAGTCAGGGAGCACCACACTAGTGCAGAAAATGTTTTTAACCACGATTATTTTGCCTATATACCACGGTTAGGAACCGTGGTTTATGCTCGCGTCATATATTGACAAATAGCTATAAACGACGGTTCATAACCGTCATTTAAAGCGAAAAAACCACGGTTGGTCGAAACCGTCGTTTAAGACCCCTTCTCCCGCGATATTTCATTGACTTTATACCACGGTCGGGAGTCAGAACCGTGGTATAAAGTGTGTTATAAATGACGGTTCCGCATAGAACCGTGGTATAAAGTGTATTATAAATGACGGTTATTCTTAAAACCGTGGTATATAGTGTATAAAATCAATAATAAACCACGGTTATACATAAAACCGTGGTTTATAGTCTGTGATTTTTTTTCCAGTTCGCCGGTGATTTAGGGCGCCGCCTTCAATGGTAATTTCTCAAGAGCAGACATAGAAGAGAATGAAGAGGCCAGAACATGTATGTTCCTTGTTTGTGAATTTGGTTTGCTAAATAATGAGTGAAGTCGTATTAAGTTCCTTGTTCGTCGGTAGGTTGCAAAATTACCGTGAAAGAGAATTAGAGAGGGCGGAGCTGTTCGCCGGTTAGGGTTTCAAAAAATTACAGTGAAGAAGAGGCGTAGAGCATGTGTTCCTTGTTCGCTAGTGTGGGTTGCAAAAATTACCATGAAAACAAGAGGCGCAAAGCATGTCCTTGTTCGCCGGTTAGGTTTGCAAAAATTACAGTGAAGAGGCGCAGCATGTGTTCCTTGTTTTCCAGTATGGCGAAGAGCATGTTCGCCGGTGGGTTGCAAAAATTACCGTGAGTTGAAGAAGAAGAAGAAGAGTTGCAGAGCATATATGTGTTCCTTGTTCGACAGTGTTAATTGGTTGTAAAATAGTGAGAGAGAATATATATAATAAAAGAAAGATAAAGAGCCGCGTTAATTTTCACCGAAAATTTGAATTCCCGCTTAGACTATATACCACGGTTCTACCAAGAAACCGTCATTTAAAGTTGTTTGACCACGACTATAAACGACGGTTTTGACAAAACCGTGGTTTAAAATTCAAGGCGTCAAGCTATATACCACGGTTCCACATAGAACCGTGGTATATAATACAACGCGTCAAGCTATATACGACGGTTCCACCCAGAACCGTGGTATAAAATGCAACGCGTCAAGCTATATACGACGGTTCCACCTAGAACCGTGGTACAAAATCTCCCGCCGAGAATTTTTGTGACGGTTATTCTAATAACCGTGGTTTAAAACTTTTAAATGACAGTTATGTGATTAACCGTGGTTTAAAGTGCGTCATTTAAAATCTTTTTTCTACTAGTGCCATGAACCCCAAAATAATTAGAAACCAGTGAAGAACTCCCGAAACAAAACCATTATCAAATTCCAGAATACCAACCATTGCACCACGTAAAGAAATCACAATCTCCAACAAGGTTTTCCAAAATACAATTTGGTGACAGAAAATAATCCACATCGAAATCCAATAATGAGCACAGAATTTACCTGATCGTTCTCTCGACTCAGGAAGACACCCAACAGATTCACCAATGACGTTCGTCGTCGACGCCAACGTCTAGGTTAGAACAGTTCACAATCAGAAGACATCGAACACAATCGAATAAACTAACACACTAACTATGCTACTACTTTACCCGTTATACTCTAGTTGGCACCAGGGAAGGATTCTGATCAATCACCAGCAGGAACGTGAATTGTGAGTTGGGAAGAAGAAAGTAATGGCGGCGTGAAGAAGATGGAAAACGATCAATAAGATCGTGGTTTAAATAAGTAAATCAGAGAATTAGGGATTATTAACACAAATTAAATGAATTATATTTTGTAAAGAAGTAGAGGAATTAATTAAATAATGTAAACAATTTAAAAGGAGAATTCAAATAACTAATATTGTAACCAATTTAGAAATATACTGACGTTGAGAATAATCGGGAGAAGGAAATAAACAACCCATAAGGAAATAAAGATATAATCTCTTAATTTGAAATAAAATGGAAAGAGATTTATTTGACTGTTGCAGAAGATAAGGATGAGGAGTAAAATATCTTAGAAGTTAATTAGTAAACATTTACTAGCAAGGAAGTAAACCAGAAATAAATCAATATATGTAAATAGTTTAAGGACTCAACGGGAGAAAGACAATTACGTTTAAAAGATGAGTCACAAAGCTAATAATATAAATACTGGGAGAAGGATAAGGAGAGTCCATAAACATATATATTAAATAGCCAATTCGAAACAGACTCTAGATATTTAAAATTAATAGCTAGAAGGAAGATTCTGGATTGATATTTTGGGATTTAAATCACCTAACAATTCAGAAAGATGATTTAGAAATATGGCTAAAGTTAACCAAAGCAAAACGTTACAATTAATTAAACATTTTAAGGAGAAGGTAGATTTAGAAATGAACATCGTTGAATTCCCTGGGCCACCTTAATACTAATCTCGGACCTATCATTCACATTATATACTATAGTATTCTTAACTTGGAAATTCCCGGGTATTTCAATTACACTTTACATTACCAACCGTTTCTAAACTGAAATACATACATTTACATTACAACTGTACTGAGTCTATACCTTCAGCTACCGATTATCAAACTTCGGTCTTACATCTCTTACAACTACATAAACAACTAATAACTATCCATGTTTATACAGCTACCCCGTCCAACTCTCAAACGGCTGCCAGCTCCATTGTACCTGTAAAGTAATGGGGGCCTCCAAAGGGGGTTAGCACCTTTGCTGGTATGGTAATCGTGCAGCCCATGCTACCGGACCACGCACAACTAATTGTCGAGTGAGCATGCAGGTTATTTTATTTTAATCATACAAGGAAACTATAAACACAAAACATACTTATGAGCACACACAACCAACTAATAGAATACAACCAGGAGGTTAACACACCAACGCTTGTTAGACCAATTACTGTGTTCCTTGACCCTTGAGGGTTTCTACCTTAGTGGAACTAAGTTCTTGTTAGACAACACCTACCCATTTGATCGGGTTACAATTAGTTACTTCTCATGTTAATATGGGGTTGATTTCGGTTATCAACGTACACAACATCCCCACGCACATCCCGTAACAACATGTACACAACACATCACCGTTCTTCTTACAGAACGAACACTTTACTTAAAGCGTGTCGGGCTAAATATAGGTCCGCACACCGTACATATTATACACATCAACTTTACTGATGCCCCGGTCTTGATATAGAACCGTACACATTATACACATCAACTTTACTGATGCCCCGGTCTTAATATAGAACCGTACACATTATACACAACAACTTACTGATGCCCCGGTCTTGATATAGACTGTACACATTATACGTATCAACTTTACTGATACCCCGGTCTTATTATAGAACCGTACACATTATACATAGTTAGGGGTTCCCTTTTGGAACCTACCACAAATACACACCCTACGGTGTTACAACTGGGTTAATCATTCACAAGGGAGGTAACATCCCATTCGACAAACACGACAACAACATTCATTAAACAACGATATATTAAACAAAGGCAGCACACACACACACACACTACCACAATATACAACTAATGCACGGATAGCCGTAGTTAGAACATTCCCGTAGGTTGGGACGTTTAAATCCGAATACCGATCTCTTATGTGATCCTAAGGTCGGATAACTACAGTTTAACACATTCGAGGTTAAACGGTATCAGAATTAAATACGCCACATCAATGAATTACTGTAAACTCATTACATGCTTTTATCTTATAAGGTGGCAAACATTCAGAAAAACACATTGGCATACAAGCCGGTGTAACCCGGTAGGACACAGGTTGCAAGAAAACCATACCTTACACCATGGGTTACTCTACCGTGTCCCCGAGGATTCACTCCGACGCGTCTTCTCGAAGCTCTCCGGGTAGTTTCCAAACAACTGGTATTATTATTCAAATGTTTTATTAACAA
This sequence comes from Limonium bicolor, assembly GCA_023374045.1. NCBI lineage: Eukaryota > Viridiplantae > Streptophyta > Magnoliopsida > Caryophyllales > Plumbaginaceae > Limonium > Limonium bicolor. The sequence continues at coordinate 39,616,827 of CM041779.1, read as the reverse complement.
CAAATCTTACGGTATGTAAACTTCTATTACTCCCATACTTAACCCCGTTGACCCATTATCCTTAACTTATTTATGTGATCTTAAGTTCACAACTTACACATTCACTCTCACATTGTTTATACTCCCAATGGCCTTTAAAACTCACCAAACAAGGCCTAATCATCATCTAAACCATTATCATTCACTCCCCATCATAACGACACTTAAAAACACATTCTGGACACTTTTTGACTGGTCCGGTTTGTGTCCGGGTTACAAACCCGGACCAATCCGGAAATTACATTCTGTGTACAAATTAGCTTGGTCCAGGTATGTGTACTTGGATACAAACCAACCACATGTTAAAATGGTTTCTGGGACGTTTTGAGGTGGTCCGGGTGTGTACTTGTTTACAACCCGACCATGTCTGTAGGTCTTAAAATTGACAGTGTTTTACCAGTTTTCAACCCCGAATTCACATCTAATCATTCCCTAATCTCTCCACATGTTTTATACATGTTAAAACACCCCAAAACACTCACTAAACCTCCTTAAAACATGGTCCAAACTTTGCTCCAATTCTACAATCTCAATTTCACATTTTTTCATTCACTGCACAATTTGCACATCAGTGCACTCTCAAACATTCTCATGACAACTCTTAGCCTTCTCCTTACCATTTGACCATACCACCTTCATTCCTAGCACATTCATCTCCATTTCCCAATCTCATTCATTGTTCCCCAAGTCTCACACCTTAGCTCCTCTTTAGCAAAATCCAAACTCTTAAACATCATCCTTGCTACAGATTTTTGTCTAACTCCATTCCATTCTTCAACCAACACCTCAATGTGGTTTACCACCCAAATCAATTCCTAACAACACCTAATTAACACTTAAACTCTTCCACCTCACATCACCATCTAACCACTATATTTCTACCGAAATTTCGCCATGACCTCGTTACAAACCTAACATATCCCAAACCATCAACTCTCTCCAATTTCATTCCTAATCTAGCCACACCCTTATAGGGTCCTACCAGCACACCAATACCAAATCAAAGTTCACCAAACCACTTCCAACAACAATATAACTCAAAAATCTTACTAAACCACAATACCACAATAGCTCAAAAGCTTGGCACTTAAGCCCTTAATTTAAACAACAATTCACAAGTTCTCTCAAAATCAACAAAACACATTATTTTTCATTATTTGGGTTCATTTTTCAATTTAACCCATCCCAAATTCTTAAAAAATCAAATATTAAAGGTAGTTTTCTTCTTACCTTAAATCACAAGTTCTCCTTTCTTTTCCAAGCTCCTTCTTCTCTCCCTCTTGATCAAAATCGGTCAAGCTACCACCACATTCCCATGAAGCACAATGAGTACCAAGGAAGTAATCAACCCAAAACTAAACCCTAAGTCTTAAGGGAATGTCAAGGATTACAAGAAGATTACCTTACACTTTTGGGTGGAGGTCTTGGACACAAGGCTAGAGAATTTCCAGCCCTTATTGATGCTCAACAAAACCCCGGCTGGACATGGAAGAAGAGGGGCTCAACGTTGGAATTTATGAAAATCAAAGGAAGGTTTGAAAAGAAAGGTTTTTGAACTCATTTCTTACCTTAAACAACAAGGGTGTTGTTCTAGATCAAGATGGCACCTTAAAACCTTCAATCCAAGCTTTTTCGATGGAGGTCAAATGTGAGCTTTCCAGATTTTGAAAAGAGGGAAATGTTCCCCAAGTCGAGAGGAATTCAACGGACAATTTTTGTGGAGGTTGGATCTCATTTGGACTTTCAAAATTGAAGAAGAAGAAAGGAGTTGAGAAGGGAAGTGGGAATCACCATTGTTACAGAGAAAAGAAGAAGAGGGATCTGGTGAGGAGGGAAAAACATGAGTGAAGGAGTAGAATATAGGAGAGAGGTAGTAAAAGTCCTCTTTGTACTATTCCCCTCTCTACTTTATTTTTTTTGTCCTTTAGTGACTTATAAGACATTAATTAATTAAGGGCTTGTGAGAGAGAGGTGTTACTCTTATTAAACCGGCCCCACTATAATAATTCCCAGGGCGGTTTTCGACTTTTTATAAAGACGCCCGTTAATTTACCCGGTTTAGCACTATTCACTAACCGGGCCTGTTTTTCGGAGTTTTTCTTGTTTCTTTTTTTAATGGCTCTTAAGCTTCCGTTAATGCTTAATTATATTTATTTGATGAACTATAATTTTTTAAGGGTTCATTTAACTGTTTAAAGTCACGTTTTTTGGGTTTTCTCGAAAAACACGCTTTAACTCTCCGTTAGCGTTTTAACGCATTATTTGGATCCGTTTTCTTCCGGAATTTTTCCCACATGTTCTTATTGTGTAATTAGGGTATAAAATATATTTATAATCCTGGTCAAGGTTATATACCTCCTAAAATAATTAAATACGCGTTTTCATGTTTTGTGACTTTTACGTATTTTCTTTTTCTTTTTGGTTTTACTTTCTTCTCCAATATTCCTAAGGACTTGATTAGCCTTATAAATTCATAATTACATAATTAATTAACACATTAAGGTTTGGGTATTTCAATCTACCCCCCTTAAAAGAACTTTGTCCTCAAAGTTCACAACTTCTCATGCATCCTTTAATTAGAATACCGGGTTTACTTGCAAGATACAACTTCCATACTGAAGCGCACTTTTACATAACAACCTCGGACTTAACGGTCCGGGTAACATATCCATACATGACATACTTACATAATAACCTCGGACTCAACGGTCCGGGTAACATAACAACATTTGTACTTACATAACAACCATCAGACTCTCAGGTCTGGGTCACATAACAACATTCAGACTTTAAGGTTTGTATAGCATATCACTTTCAGGCTCATAGGCCTGGATAACATCTACCACACATATCACACAACATGTCTTAGCATGTATAACAAACAGAAATACCTTTTCCATCTCTTCATGGGCTCGAGTCCCATGTTGAGTACATGTACACTGTGATCCCGCAGAACCCGGTCGCAATGGACACCTTCTGGTCCTCGTCCTTTGGGAGATCAAAACAATCACATACATTTTTAAAATATACTTCTCATGTCACCGGTCCGAAGACAAAGGCTCATACGTCCTCAGCTCATGAGCAAGTAATACAAAAATATTCTTTTTGGGTTAAATAGAACAAATCCTTTATTGGAAGGATACTAATTGAAAATCCTCTACAAGGTCAAGTAAAATAAATCCTTCCTTTGAAAATACCATTTAAGAATTTTGGAAATATTTATTGAAGTCTTGAAAGTACCAATTGAAAGTTTGAAAACACCAATTTAAAAATCTTTTTGAAAATGCAATACAACTCCAAGTCCAATTTGTGCTAACTGCATCTTGTTCTTAACGTGATTCGTGACCACTTATAGGGAGCTTCCAGAGTCATCCAACCCTGATGCGATCAGCATCAGTGTTGAAATATTCCTCCACCCCAATTTATGTTCGGCTTCCCTTGATCGCATGCAAATCAAGTTCCACCCCCACGTCAATTTCAAACAACAACTAATTCAAGCATTTACCATTTTCTATCTTCCGATCCTTCTAGTCATAATCATTACATCTCCAAGGGATGGAACTCCGTCCATCATTATCTCCATTCACATTTAATCATGTTACCTAGGGAATTTAATTCTCGCTAGGTTCTATGTCAGTGGTCATACCTCTTCATAAATCACAATACTGTATATTTATATATATATACTTTTATCAAAATACAATACACGGTTTTACATTTAGTATTATATGAACATACATTGTCGGGGTTTAGTTCCCTGGGAGTATCTTTACTCCCTTACACTTGTACTCTCACACAATAGTTAACAAAGTAGACACACTTATCACAATGGTATTCGCATCTTCTGTGCGTAATTACCACAATTAAACCATGAATGAATGCGTATGTTCATATTACATACGCACCAATCAAAACAAATTATTTTGTGTTATGCACACCATAGTTCACGTACACTTATACGTCAAAAAACACTAAGCGGTTTTAGGCTCTACCCCCCTTAAAAGGGATTACGCCCACGTAATCAATCACTAAACATTGGTTTAAAATGTTCTACCGTCGTGAAGTGCTTTAACTTCCACGCGGTTTGTTATACAATGCGTTCTGGTTAGAGGATCTTAACCATATTGGCGGTTTAGTCCCCAAACCAATAATTCTCATTGGAGTTTATTTAACTCATAACCGGTTTCGGTTCTGGCCTGTGAGGCTTCTAGGCGTTAATAATTAGCCATTTACTCATATTCACTATGCACATTCAGTAGCTGAATCATTGGCTCACTAGTTACTGCTGCGCGACTCTGATGACTTTGGAGGTTAGTTTGCCCCACTCATTATTCTTAAAGTGTTGTACATCTCTCATTCATCATCTTTATCCTGGTAATAACGGTTTCTCAACTGACGCGTGGTATCTCTTACCGTGTGCGAATTTGGTGAGTTATTAAACTTTCCATCCACATCTCTGACAATTTACTGTGTATATTGCCATATATTTCATGACTATTCACTTTGCTTTTTCTGACTTACTGTCGGTTGAGGTCGAGCTACTACCTAATATGTAAGTGCTCCCTCGGTTATTTCCAACACTTGAGGTATATTGCATACCGGTATTTGGTATTCTGTGTTACTGCAGTTGCTTGTTGCTAATCATGCCTCCACATTTGGTTCTGTACAAGTATTCTTTCATTGGTACCACCTTGCATTTCCTATGCCTCGGTGCTTATAGCCTCTTTCTACTTCTACCACAATTATCATTTCCTCAAATTCATAGCTATCCCACTCGATCATTACTGTACAAGTGCAATACCAAACACTCAGTCATACAGAGTGCAAGGCGTAAACCCTTGGTAGTAAATCACTTATGCGATTGCAATAGGAATGAACATTGTTTCCTTGTTGTCCGGTCTGTCTACCATCTTTATTCATCAACTCCATGTTATTGTGTGATTTATTCACATGTATTGGTCGCTTGTCGCGCACCATGTTCTTACTTCTTGTACAACACTAACTTACATGGCTGTAACACCCCTACCGCTAATACTGTCATTACCGTGCAATCTCCTCATACTTCCAGATTCACGCAGCGGATACATACTTACCTACTGGGTGATACAATGCCGTTAGTCACCCACGTGACTAACAGAACTACTACTACTACATACATCATCGTCTGATGGACCGGAATACCAAGTACTACACATCTACAATACATACTCCATTTACCAATCAAATACTACATTGCTCCATTCAACACTTTGCTCCTTTACAATACCATTCAATACAATATACATAACCGAGTTTACTAAGTTCCTTATACAAATACAATACCTCTTTCAATTCCATTCCTACTCATTAAGAGTCTACATCTACCCATTCCGCATCTACATACTCACAATGCACAAGGTGTACCCCCTTGGTACACTACTACTTCAAAGCTACAAGCTCAATATATACTCTACAATCTACACTGTCACCGGTCTCTTATTGCGACCCTGCTTGCTTCGGGTACCTACACACTAAAACGTTCCCCTAGGGGGTCAGCTTTCGCTGCATATGATAACCGCATACCCCACGTACTAGTGAGGGTACGCCGACCACTTGGTCGAATACATGCAATTGATTTCATTCAAACATACATGCATACATGCTCTTATACACAATACTATAATACTTTATGCAAGGAATACACGTATACACTCCAACACATACAAAGAGATTATACGAGTCCAACAATACTTACTCACCTTCTTCCGAAATACACATTCACGATACACGCACAATACATACTCATTACATACTCAATCCATACACAATACATATACCATGCCCAATACTTTGTTAGCTTCATTTGTCCACCCAGGTTAATCGGGTGGAGATTACTCTTTTACTCGTTACACAATACTTACGCATACATACTCATACTTTACTTACTTACTTACTCAAGTCAAGTCGTCGGGACCTCTGGCCCGGGGACTACTCTGTCCCACCACCGGGATTTAATTGGTTCACCCAATCCAGGAGCTACCCATTTAAGGGGTTTGGGCCGTGGAACAGTTTAGAACCAGGAATCGGATCCAACCTCTGTGTCTCCTCATCCTCACGCGTGGCCGAAACTATATCGGACTTCTACTCATTCCAATTTATCCAATACTTACGTTAGAGTTAGGTAGTTAGGAATTAGTAGAAGTCATTCATTCAAGCCACATACACAAATACATTGCTCAAATACACATCCATACAAAATACAATACAATATACAAGTACACTACTATTACAAATACATTCATCATCATTCATATATCATGATTATACAAACTAGTGTTCAAGGCAATAAATATCAAGAACACATAAACCAAGCACAAGTAAGTGCATATAGTCCGATTCATGCATTTATCTTATTTAGGTGATCAAATAAGCACAAATCGGGGTAACCAGATTACGATACAGGGCATGAAGAAATCATACCTTTTACCGGAATTACTTCACTGGGGTTCCCTTGTTCCTTTGGTTTACTCTCGTTCCTCGAGTCTTATTCTCGAACCAAAATGACTACATGCCAAATGGTTCAATTAATACTAAGCATTACACACAAACATAGTTACTACCCCCGTATTACCCCGTTGTCCCGTTATTTCGGTTTAACTTAATGTCCTTAAACTTAAACTTGCTTAATCACTTCTCATACTTGTTTACACTTCTTAGGGCCTTTAAAGATCACCAAAAAAGACCTTAACAACTTCTAAAACCATTACCAATCAATCCCCCATGTTTAGAACCCTTAAAACACTCGCTACTGAATTCTGGGGGTGGGTCAGGACTTGGTCCGGAACCTAGTCCTGGACCAACACATAACTTGACTTTCGGCCCTATTTTTACACCTGGTCCTGGACTTGGTCCTGGACTTAAGTCCCGACCAATTCCTGCATTCTCTCGGGCCTTTTTTGAAGCGGTCCGGGACTTGGTACATATCCTAAGTCCCGGACCCTGCTAAAAACTGCTATTAAGGTCATTTTCAACCCCTAATCAACCCTTAATCCACCTCCAATCATTCCATAATCTTTCCACATGTTTTGTACATATTTAAACACACTTAAACACTCAAAACTCTTAATCCATGGTCCAATACTTACTCACTTCTTGCTCAAATTCTACAAATTTCCATTCTCATTTCCACACTTTGCACACTTGTGCATTCCCACACTTCTCTTTGCATCTAGCACTTTGTTCTAACTTCATTTTACCATTCAATTCCTTTACAAGCAACTACACTATCTATACCCAAGTCCAACATTCATTTCACCAACTCTTGTACAATTTTTTCATAGTTTCTCAATGCAATTCAACACCTCTTGCTACAGATTTTATACCCTTTCATTCTTATACAATAACTATTACTCCATGATTACTAAACATCCTCACTCAATCCAATACACACCTTGGTTCTACCATTCACCAAGTCATCCATAAATGCACATTTTCTACCAAAATTTTTCCATAGTTCACCAACTTTTCTTACTTAGCCACTCATATCCATTCTCTCCAAATTCATTCTTAATCTAGCCACACCCTTACAAGGGTCCTACCAGCAATCAAAGCAATACAAATCCATCTCAATACACCAATACTCCATCAAACAACAATACAATACTCATACACAATTTACTTGGCTTTAAGGCCTACAATTCAAATGCTAGCTCACAAATACTCAAACTTCCACAACCTACAATACTAATACAAGATTTGGGTTCTTTAAATTAGTTTACCCATTCCCATTACTGATGCATTAAAATTTAGCATTAAGAAGGGGCTCTTACCTTGAGCTTATAATTCCTTCATTTCTTTTCCAATTCTCATCTTCTCTCTTTCTTGCACAAATCGGACATATGGGGAATGGAGTTGCCAAACTCCATTCCCATCACCCAAAGCACACAAAACAAATGTAATTAAACTAACCCTTAGATTAATGCTAGTTCATTGAAGTGTTTAAAACCAATTCTAGGGTTTACCTTTGGAGTTTTTTAGGAGGGGTTTTAGCCCTTGGTTCAAGAAAGTGATTCCACCACCATTGCAAGGTTGGAATGATACTCAAAAGAAAGAGAAAAACAGAGCATTATAAAGGGGTGAAACCGGCTACAAAAGGAGGTGGAGAAAACATGGAGTTTTCATGGAGATTTTTACCTTAATGGAGAGAGGAGACTCCAAGCTACCCATTGATGCTATTTTCTCTTTGAATGGGGAAAACCCATGGAGATGAACTTTCTCATTTTGAGATTTTGAAAAGATAGAAAGGTAGAGCTTGGAGAGAGGAGCTAGAATATGTAATTTATTTACATTTGGAGCTTAGATGAAGCTTGTACAAGGTGAGGAAGGTGGAGTAGCCATTGGAGGGGCTCCAAATCGTGGAGGAAGAAGAAGAACCAGAAGAGAGGAAAGGGAGGGGGAGTCTCACGGGGGAATGAAAAAGGAAGGAGAGAGAAGAGTGAGTGAGAGTGTATATTGTTTACTTTTCCCCACTTTTCACTATTCACTTTTTGCTTTTGACATCTTTATTAATTAGCTAGTGTGAGTGTGTTGAGGGAGTTATTTGACTCCTAAAAATCGTGCCCACACATTACTACTAGTTGGAGCATTTTTCGTCTTTTACAGAAAACGCTCGTTAATTTACCCGGTTTTTGGTACTATTCACTAACCGGGCCCGTTTTCCGGAATTTTCTCGTTTCTTTAATTTTATTGGTTATTAAGCTTCCATTAATGCTTAATTATTGTTATTTAATGATTTATAATTTTTACGGGTTCGTTTGACCATTTAAAGTCACGTTTTCGGATTTCCTCGAAAAACGTGCGCTAAAGCTCTATTAGCGTTTTAATACATTATTTGGATCCGTTTTCTTCGAGAGTTGTCCCATATATTATTTAGGCCTAATTAAGCCTTTAGAATCCATATAATACGCTAGCCGAGGTCTAATACTTCCTATGGTTATTTAACGCTTATTTAGTGTTTTTCACTTTTTAAGCATTTCTTTATTTCTTTTGGGTTATTTTTCCTCCCCAATATTACTTAAGCATTATTAGGCTCTTAAATATGGATTAGAATGGTTTTAATCACTATATTTAAGGTCGGGGTATTTCAATCTACCCCCCTTAAGAACTTTGTCCCCAAAGTTGCTCAAGGTCATAGGATTACTGTACTTACTCATTCATACTTGTATGATACCAAAAGTCATCATTCTTCCTCCTTACTAATTCCCAAATCCATTACTCAAGGTTTCTACATACCATGCCATACCAACGTAAATAATTACCCATTCCGCATTACTACCAACCATCCGGTTCCTCCTCACAAGTTTTATACATACATACTGTGCAAAGCTATCCCCAAAGCAATGCAATACCATACAATCCTGTAGGCACTCAGGTCATCTAGACACAGGACTCCTCTATGTCCCGCTGCCCTTGGAATAAACAACATGCTACACTACTATCTTCTCCGTATAAGCTTCTAACCAAATCTTTATTCTCAGTCTAAGGAAAATCCTTCCCAACAGCTATTTAGAAATCTTCCTAAAGCATACAACTCCAAGTTCCAATTTATATTCATTCCTTCTATCCTATGTGTGATTCTTGTGACCACTTGAGGAGAGCTTCAAGAATCATTCGACCCTGATGTGATCAGCACCAATGTTGAACTATCTTTCCACTCCAATTTGTGTTCGGTTTCCCTTGATCTGATCAGGATCAAGTTCGACTTCCCATCAATTTCAAACAATCAAATAATTCAATTATTTCCATTTTCTATCTTCTTACTCTTCCTAGTCATAATTATAAATTCATACAAGTCCAAGGGATAGAATTCAGTCCATCAATCATCCTCACTCTACTTCCCAAATACTTTACTCCAAGATTCAATACCTAAATGCTCATTTCATCACCTTCGCTACTTTCATTCATTACTCTCCATCATCTCAAATTTTCTAACTAAGAAATACAGTACTTATAAAATTCAGTTGTCCTCACTTTACTTCTAATAATTTACCTAGGTATACACTACTCTTAGACTTCACTCATCTCTACTCTCGATCATTTGTACTATTTCTTAGGGGTTACAAGATGGGTATATTCATCCTATGGTATTTGCATCTCTCGTGCCTAATTACCATAATTACAATATGAATGAATACTTATGTTTACTTAACATAAGTACCAATCATCAATTCGATCTCATTTGTGCTATGCACATTATAGTTTTATGTATTTTATTTATGAAACTTACATTAAGCGGTTTTCGCTGTACCCCCCTTAAAAGGGATTACGCCCACGTAATCTACTAGCTATATGTTATTATTGAACATTGGTTTACTCAATTTGGGCAATCTGAAGCATTTAGCTTCGCTATGGTATACTATATAATATGCTCTGGTCAAAGGGTCTTAACCATACGATGGTCTAGTCTTTGCACCAAGGATTCCTATATGAGTTTATTTAACTCATAATTAATTTGGTTCCAGCCTATTAGGCTTCAAGGCATTAATAGCCATTCTACTATACTTACTAGGTATATTATCTCCTAGCTAGGGCCCACTAGCTTCTGCTGCGTGACCCTGATAACTTGGGTTACTCACCCTTGTGTTACCTTAATGTGTTATACATCACCTTTTTATCCGTCTATTATGGGAATAAGGTTTATTAAACAAATGCGGTATTCTTTTACCGTGTTTGAACTCAATTAGTTTCAGATTGTAACCGGCTCTCTGGTAATCTACTGCACATGCTATTCGTGCTTCCACGATTATTCATTAAGTTCCTCCGACTTATTGTAGGGCGTGGTTAAGTCACTACTAGTTGTAGTGCTTCCTCTGTTGTCACTAGCGTCTGAATTATACCAGTTCTCTGGTTCAGTACAAGTGTTCTTTACTTGTATGACCTTGCATTTCTATGCATTGGACCTAGTGACTTTCTTCAGTCTCCTTTCACCTTTTATTCCAATGGAATTCACATCTTGTGATGGTCAGTGTGTGTTTACACTCTTCGTGCTTCTTTGGCCTTAGGCCGCACGGTTTGTTGCTAAGCTTGCTTTACTGGCTTATGCCATGTTTGTGGGTGAAAAGAAAGATTTACTACTGTTTACATTTCCATATCCCTCGCTATCCCATTAGATCCTTAGCTGCACAAGTGCAATACCAAAACACTCAGTCATACAGAGTGCAGAGGCGTAAACGCTTGGCAGTAAGTCACTTATGTGATAGGAATGAATATTTCTGTCTGTCTTCTCATACCTATACTCCGTGTCATTGTCTACTACTTCTTTATGGCAGTCGCTTGTTGCACACCGTACTCTTACTCATTATACAACACCGTTTTTACGGTCTCCGTTACTATGGTAGTTTATCTTTACTCATTGCCATTGTCGTTGGCACCATTTCCTTATGGTGTGAATACACTAGGAGTTTCCTAGTTTCGCTTACATGACGGTTGTCATAGCATACCGCAGTGCTGTCATTTTAATGTGAAGGTGTTCTTCTTCCATTTAGGTTCTATGTGTAGGTTAGCTTACCTCACAATATTTCATCATTTGATACAGTTTACCAAGTATCTTGGTTGATAAGGATGAAGTAATTTATTGGGTTACAAGCTCTCTTGAGCGTTGGTCATTTGTGATGCAAATGTGCATTCACAGTGATTGTTTTTGACAATTACTGTCTTCCCAGAGCTGAGTATTGGTTATAGGCTCTAGGTGTGTATTATTACTTTTGTATGTACATCACCGGGACATCCCAAGAAACTTCAAGGGTTTTCTGGTCCCGTTGTAATAGTGATAAATGAAGTTCTTGTTGAGAGGCTTGTTTTCCACTCATAGGTCTCATGACAAGGTTTACCATGTTTGTGTTCACACAATGGTTCACCACATGCTTGGGTGCATATGGAGTATACTTACTCCTTTAAGTCGTAATGGTTTGGAAATCTCATCTCCTTGTTCCATCGCCTCTTGGCAATTTCTATATGCGTAGGCTTTATTGTTATAGTAAGTGGAAGCCTTTCCTAAGGGTTCCCACCATTACCACGTTGGTGGTCTTTGGTTAACGAGAGGTATCTTCCCCAAGTTTCCCGTAGTGTCCAAGTGTGGACTAGGCCAATGTTGGCATTATTACGATTCTTATGCCTCCATGTTACCATTTCTACAGAAGGCTGTTGATAGTTTTAAGGGGGTGTTATTGAAAGCACAGAAAAGGGCAAGTGAACCCTAGTCGTAGTAGTAGTAAAGATGTCGTTCCACTAGGAATTGGTATATCGATCTCCCTAGCTTCGGTAATCGGTTATAAAACAGTAAATAAAGGGGGTTTAGCCAAAGGCAAGTGTATTGGTTTGGTTCAAAGGAATTGTAAAATAAAAGTAGATAAAATGTGATGTAATGAATTGGAATGGAAAGCACCTTTAGGATGGTTGTAATCCCCTAAATTCACCCCAATTATATTAGTAAACCCACTTCACTCAGATTGTCTATCTGGACTAATGTAAAGGTCCTTCAAATCATGAATAAACCAACTCTTACCTAGCTTGCTTCCAACTCTCTAATCAAGTAGAGTTCAAATCACTAGATAGCATTAACAACAAGTCCATATTAATAGCCTTAAATTTCACCAACTAATCAAGCTAGCCATAATCTAAGGTTCCTCTCTTTTCGGTCACAACTCCCAACTCAAAATCATATGTTGTTGGAAATCACCACAAATGCTATAAATGATCAGGTTATAACATTAATGAAATAAAAGAGAGAAAACAACCGCAATAAATAAAGTGTAGGTTTTACAACATAGATGGGGGATTTAAGTTCATATCCCCATCCCAAAGTGCTTATAGAATTACTCAAGCATAATGATAAGTAAAACTAAGAGAGGGATAGAAGAAGCCATGTTTATGAAGGTAGTTGAGCAATTCTTCCTTCTCTTCTCCTGCTTGGTCTTCTATCTTCTGGTGGAAATGGGATGATAAATGGAGGTGTGTGTGGATGAATATTGTGTGATCAGGTGGAGGAATGAATGGGTGTTTTAGTAGTAGTGTAAACACTACGTACTGTAGGTGGTGGTATGGACGTAATGGGATGAAGATGATTAGTAGTAGTAGTATTACTACGTACTGGTGGAATGGAAATGTGGAGGATTTATGGAGGGAGAGATTGATGTCTAGAAGACTGTGTGATGAATGAGAGGGATTTGAGTTCTATTTATAGAATTCTTGGGTGAGTACGTAGCATAGCAGATGGTGGTGGGAAATGATGCTGGAGTTTGTGAGTGGAAGGGTGAGTGTTTATCGTGGGTGATGAGCTGAAAAGAAGGGATTAATCAGATTAGTGGGAAGATGGATTATTGAGGTATGGGGCGGTGGTTAATCTGGAAAGGAAGTACAGACATTGGAGTTATGGGGCGGCGCAGTATAATAAGAAGAGAATCTCTTCTTTTCAATCGCGCGCTATAGACGTCTGATGAAACCTTTTGGTCCGGGACTTAGGATGTGGTTGAAGTCCCGGACCATGCTTAAAATCTGGTCGAGAGAATTGCTTCATTGTGGTCCGGGTCTTCACTCCTGCTTCAAGTCCCGGACCATAAACGATTTTTATAAGAGAAAGCAGTCACATTGTGGTCCGGGTCTTCACTCTTCCACCAAGTCCCGGACCATACAATATTTCAATTCGAGATTTGAGTCACGTTGTGGTCCGGGTCTTTGCTCCATAGTTAGGTCCCGGACCAAGCTTGGATTTAAGTCGATGATGAATATCTTGACTCTATTTAGCTTGTTTGATTTGCCATGTGTTCCAACAATGATAGGAATGTGTTTCTTTGAGATTAAAGCCTGAAAAAGCACACATAAACCATAAAAGAGAACAATTGCAACAAGAAGCATAAAAATGCTCATAAGACAGGAATTTAGCAGTAAATGATAACAAATTGGGTCTCAAAAGACCCTTTAGAAATAGGTAAATTCCTGACTTATCAACGTCCCCACACTTAACCTTTGCTTGTCCTCAAGCAATTACTGCAAGCAAGATGTACCAGATTTTCAAAAGCGGGGATTTATCAGGTCAGGAAAATGTTCAAGGAAATCTAATGCTGAAAGACAGTCAAAAGAAACAGCGATTAGTACTGCAAGTTTTCTTAAACAGTGAAGCTGGGGTATTTGACAAATGCATGAGATTATCGTCATAACTATTTAATCCAAACTGTACTCGGGGCTTTTCTTTCCTTTTTCTTTCCACAATTCATTGGACGACAAGGGGCAAGAAGTAATGTCATATTCCACATTACCTTTCATTGCCACATACTCATAATCAAGGAAGAATTTGCCATAAACTGTTTATCATGAAAGAACTTTCCTTCTAATTTTTCTGAGTAAACATTATTCATTTCATCCCCTCAGACTTTTTCTCCCCATCCTTGTAGCGGTGTTGGGCCTTCTATCCCAGATCAGTTGATCTTAGGTAGATGAGTGATGAGGCACTCCAAGGGCTTAATTACCGAATGGGAGAGGCCTGTTCTGGTTCAGAGTAGATTAGAGGAGTACCTTGCCTTTGTCCTTTCCTTCCATTCATTCCAAAACTTTCCCAAAGCCCCAAGTTAGTTCAAACAAAATAGTCACACAATGGTCTCACCTTTTATTTGAAGGAAATAGATGCAAGTTTTGACCAAAACCGACAATCCAAGCAGTATAATCAAAGTTCTTATGACCGAAATTTCAGATTGAATCTCAAAAAATTTTCGCTACTCGTACGTTATTCCCGACTGATGCATCTGGCCACAAGTGAAAACCAAGTATGTCGAATTAAATTTTTTTTTGTGGGGGTTATCAAAGGTTAGTGAAGGGGGAATAAGTATTGTCAGGAGCCACTGAAAACAAACAATTTAGATGTGCAACCCCCATACTACTTCCCCACACTTAGAAAATAGCAATGTCCTCATTGCTACTAGAATATGAGTATAGTGCAAAAGAAAGAATAGGACTTCCCTGAATAAGCGGTGAAGATGACGTCCCCACACTTAGGACAAGGAACGGGAGAGAGTCTCCTTTGTATTCTTTCAAAATCGCACATAGAAGATGGCAGTCCTTTCGTAAATAATTTTGCGTTCTTTTGCGTTTGGTTTGGGCTAAATGCAAAATTTGGGGAAGTGGCACAGTGTGGGCTAGTGGCTGCTCACGGTCAAGGTTGAGAGAACATAGGGAGTGTTGTTTGTATTTCGAAAGGGAGGGGGCGGGCGAGGTATTAAGAAGTGGTGAGGTGCGGAGTGAATTTGTGATGTGGGATGGAAGGCGTGGGTTTTGGGCGCAACAGAGAGGGTGGGTACGATGTGGTGTTGCGAGACGGGTGCAGAGAGGTGACGGGGAAGATGGGTGGTGGTTCGGTGGCCGGAGAGGTGGTGCTGGTGCGAGTGAAATGGTGGTGCGGTGGTGCGAGGCGGAACAGAGAGGAGAGGTTGATGTTGGATTTTGGTGCGTGGAGCTGTGGCTGGAGGATGGTGCGATGGTGGTGTCGGGTTTACGGCGCAGTCGACAGAGAAGAGGGCGAAGAGAGGGAGTTAGGGATTGCAGAGATTTAGAAGAGAGGCTGGAGAATGAAGACGGTATTTTTTTTTTAACATCGACAGACGGTCCGGGACTTAGGGTGTGGTTCAAGTCCCGGACCATGGCATTTTTTTTTTTGAGTCGAGAGTTTGCTTCACTGGTCCGGGACTTAGGGTAAGTTTGAAGTCCCGGACCACTCTGTTTGATTCCACCGAAGGAGTGTCTCTTAGTGCTCTGTTTTTCTTCCTTCATCAAACCTATATTTTAACAACAAACAACCAAAGAAAAATAGCTAATAAAGTAATTAGCACACATAAGAACATGAATCAAACTAAAAAAAAGATAAATGTAAAAAGATTGGGTTGCCTCCCAATGAGCTGCCCATCTTTTCGGTCTTTGGCTAGACCATGTGAGGTTAGATCAAACCAGAGTTTCTTGTAAGTAAAGAGGACGTTCATCAACCTTCCCGATGTTTTCCTCCTTGGTAATGCTTCAACCTGGACCCATTGACCATGAATGTTTCTCCCTTGATGTTTTTGAGCTCGATTGCACCATGTGGAGTCACTTTGGTGATGGTGAATGGTCCAGACCAATGTGATTTTAGTTTTCCCGGAAAGAGTTTTAATCTTGAGTTGTAGAGCAACACTCGATCTCCCTCATGGAACTCCCGCTTTAGGATCATTTTGTCATGCCATCTCTTAGTCTTTTCCTTGTAGATGCGGTTGTTCTCATAGGCATCTTCCCGGAACTCTTCTAGTTCGGTGAGTTGAAACTTTCTTTTGTCAGCGGCTGAAATGATACAAACCCCAGGATCCTCACACTGTCCTCTCACGTGGTCTAATGGCTGGGATTCTAATCTACTGCTGAATTCTACCGAGTTACCTTGTTACCGAAAGAGGGGAGCGCAAGAACAGGGGTAAGAGAGAGAGAGAGATTCGCAACAACACAATGCAACAGTGAAATTTCCCAAGTATTGTTCGCGTGCCTTTTATTAAGGGTGTACCCCTATTTATAGTGTTTCCCTCTGCCTCCTGGCCTATCACGTTGTGCCAGGCTGGCACAGAAATATCTCTGCAGCTTACAAATATCTGCTAAATATCTTACCCTAATCTTCCTACCGACCGGTCACAGACGACCGGTCGTTATTTATGCTTTACTAGGGACTGGTCACAGACGACCGGTCGCTTCTCATACTACCCTTTATACCTCAGGTGACCGGTCGTGACCGACCGGTCGTAGCGGTGCTTTTGGAGGGCGATCGGTTATTCCATACTGTTCTTGGATTCTTGGCGCCCGGTCGACCATGACCGGTCACCGCTTGAGGCCTATTCGGGCTTGGCCAGGGACGCCCGGTCGTCGTCCTAGCCTTATTAGGCTCTGCTCTTTCTTTAGGGCCTCTGGACACATTTTCCCCTCTTCATCAGTCCCACAAGTTCTACTTTTTGGCGCTTTGCGAAGAAAGTAGAACTTAGAACTTAGAACTTGACCTTGTGTCCCGATTTTGAGGGATGAAAAAATGTTTTCTTTCGCGCGGCCTTGCCTTCTTATTTCCTATCTCCCAGTCCCACAAGTTCCACCGTTTCTCTTTAGAAAAAGATGGGACTTCCTTGGTCCGTGCCATGCGCGTGCGACGTCCGTGCCACATGCGTCTGTACTCGTACGGAGTGACCGTTGCAGAATTCCTATCGTTTCGCGCACGCCAGCCGTCACTGCAGAATACGCAGAGTCCCTGCAATTTTCCTGCAAAAAGCGTTTCTTTTTTTTTATATTTTAAATTTTTCCGAAAGTATTCTACCGCCTTTAAAAGGTTTTCAGAGGGCGACACTTTCTCTTTCCTCTGATTTTTTACTCTTCCCAGGTTTTCGAACTCTCTTTCTTCTTTCGCCTTGCTTTCCGCTTTCCCTCTTTCTTCCTTTTCTGTGCTCCTTTCCTGCCTGTCTTCGGTGCTTCAATGGTGTCTTCCAGCTCCAAGTCGTCTCGTGTCTCTGCTAAAAGCGCCATCGTGGGCTTTAAATCTGACGGGAAATTCCGTCCGACACTTTTGAAGCCTACATCCGCTTATTCCGGTAATCGGGAACCGTTGCCCAGCATTCTGGATGTGAGGCTCTCGATTTGCTTCTCGCGAAGGTAGACGTGCCGCGGGAACCCAG
The DNA here is from genome assembly GCA_023374045.1 of Limonium bicolor. Lineage (NCBI taxonomy): Eukaryota > Viridiplantae > Streptophyta > Magnoliopsida > Caryophyllales > Plumbaginaceae > Limonium > Limonium bicolor. The sequence continues at coordinate 39,599,095 of CM041779.1, read as the reverse complement.
ATTTTCCTTCCCTCCGAAATTCGCACCCACTGGATGACTTCGGCGTGGGTACGCCGTGTACTCCGATTTCTTTTTGCGTGGATGACGGTTCCTCCCCACCCGTTCGTGATGGGGTTTCTAATCCGCCGCTGCTGCACGCTCGCTCAGCTTCACCCGAAGGCGGTGTGCCATCTTCACGCCTACATCGCTCTCTACGCCGAAAAGGGGGTTGCGCTTTCCGCTACGGAGTTCGTCCAGTTTTCACCCAGCAGGGTCGACTCCAATAATTTGACCATATCCGGCCGTTCCGGATATTCGCTTTTTGAATACAAGAAGCTCGCCCAACGCTGGAACGCGCGGTGGTTTGTCATCGTCCCCCCTGCTGGGAGGTATCTCGGGGTTGCCTATTGCCCCTCGATTATTAGGGGCTCTTTGCACAACCCTGTAGTGCCGAAGTCGGAACTTACCATGTCCCGGGCCCTGAAGGCGGTTGCCGACCTTCATCCGAGTGTGGAGGATTTTTCACCGGTCCGCGCCTGGCCTCGCTCGTACACTCTGAGAGTACACTATAGAAAAATGATTAAAAGATACGGTCTATAACGACGGTTTTTAAAAAAACCGTCTCTAAAACGTTGAGGTCGCGCGCGCGGGTGAGTGTTACTCATTTTAAAAGACGGTTCGTATAATCCGTCATTTAAAGTCATATTATAAACAGACGGTTTACAAGATAAAAGACGGGCCACAATGAACCGTCGTTTTTGTTTCTTAGCATTCGCGCCGTCTTGTTCTTAAACGACGGTGTAATGTAAACCGTCGTTTTTATTTGTGACATTGTTGACCTACGGTTCTTAAAACGACGATTATTCCGGAACCGCCTCTTACAACCCTAATATATTTTTATTCTACCCCGCCATATTTTCTTCTTCTTCTTCCTCCGATCGCGCGCGCCTGCATGTTGTAACTTCTGTCTTCCCTATCGATCACCGTCTCTCTCGCGCCGTCCCTCTTCTTCCATTGTCGCCACCAATCGCTGCCCATCCACCACCGCATCCTGTCTGCTCGCCGTCCCTCTATCTTCCAGCGCACTGCGACGCTAGCTGCTCGCGCGCTTTCTTCATTCTTCAGCGCGCAGATGTGCCCCGTTTCTTCTCTAATCGCGCTAGAATCGGTAATAATCTCAACTAAGCTTCTCCTCCTCACCACCAATTAAGCCATTCTTCTGTACATTGTGAATTTAGCAAAGATGTGATAAGTTGGGAGAACCAATTACATTGATCGGCGCTGTTCTGTTTATTTATATTGATTATCGGGCGGCTCTGATTGTGTGCATTAATCGATTTCTATCTTCCCTCTTCAATTTTGTGTCAATGCTCCTGTATTTCTGTATGATTGTTAGCGATTTTTCGTATGTGATGTTTGTTTGAGACAATTGTGAGCAATTGCATGTGTACCCTGTTTTTCTCAAGGATTGTTAATTAACTACTGGCGATTATTTTCCCACTACTTTGAAGTAGCTTTTCTGTACAATAAGTCAACCAGCTAAGAAACACCAGATATACCATATAGTGAAAAGCAGGTTCGTGGCACATAAAGCATAGATTTAAAATGCTTAACATAAGATATTAAAGAAAGAAATTAACCCACCTGTCCACGAACACTATTTCTACCTAATCCCATTACCGCCCCTGCCAAAAGAAAACTAATCCAAGACCTCTGTACTCCAACCTAAATGTACTGTAAGGCAAATTTGTTAAGCATCCACGCAACTCTCTTTCACCATCTTCTACTTCCTCCTTACTGTTGGTGCCGCAACTCTCTTTCACCATCTTCTGGGCAGAAGAATAGTTTCAAAAACTGTGTGTGAGTGATCGATCTTCCTGAGTATACTAGTATACTATACATTATATAGTGTTTCTATTAATTAATTACATCGTTTACTAATTGCACCCTCTTTCATGGTACCAATTATCAATTTCTCATCTTTTTTTTCTTATAATCCGCCATTCTTAGGAAACCAAGTAGCTATTTATCTGGTTGTTGATCAATAAATATTTATATCACTCTTGAGTAGTCGATGGGTATCGTTTCTGCATGATTTTCCTTTTTCGGTCGTGGTTGCACATGGGTTAAGCATTTCTGGGTGGTGGGGGTGTGTAGGAGCAAATGAATTCAGTTGACCTTCACGTGACTTGTTGTGGTTAGCCTTGTTTGGAGTATATGCTCTGCATGCTTTGTTTTTGTCAGCTTGTTGATTGCTTATGGGGAAGAATCCGATACAATAGTACGTACACACACATATGAATGATGTGTAAGGCTGGCTGTGGATGCATTTTTGCTTTCCTTTGGCTTTAGCTCTCACTTCTGTGCGCATGAAATTTCTTATTTTGGTGCATGTAAAGAAAAAGCAAGGAAAAGTGCCTTGTACATATTTTTTTTCTCTTGAAACTTGTCATCATTTCTACATATACTAGTAAAAAGGAAAAACGTTACAGCTTTTTGATCTAATTATGAAATCAATCAGATGGTCATCAGGGAACTTGGTAATTAAATGGTTACTGACAAACTTGGTGACACTATGAACTCAAATGATCAAAATGTTAGCAGAGGATCACTTGCCTTCGGTTTCACAAACATTTGTTGTCCATGATTCTGTACAGCTCCTTTCAAACTTTATTTTAGGTTATTAATCAGTCTCCAATTCCTTTCAAACTTGTTGCCCAATTAACTAAGTGTATTAGGAAAGTTTTGAACTTAAAAACAACTCAAAACAAAGCTGTTAACACTTCTGAAAACTCATTTTACAGAAACTGTAATCTGCATTTAATTAGGTGTAGTATCTAAGCCTTGGGTTCATTCGCAAGCAAACATAACACTCTTATACCACTTGTATTTAAGTTATACAGATGCAATGGTTATAGAAAGAAATCTGAAACAGAAGCTGTGCATTTATGCTTGACTCTTGCTTGTAGTCAGTTCTACAGAAACAGAAATAAATGAAAACTTGAAACATGGAAATGCTTCATCACCTACTCTCTTTTCTTGTTTACAGATGGACTTTAAGTTTTCCCTCAACTTGCTTACCCAATTAGTTAGGTGTTTACCCAAGGTTTTAACTTCAAAACAGACCCACCACGACATTATTTAAGTTACTGAAATGTCCTAATACTAAAACCGGACATAACTAGAAAGAAACAAAAATCTGAAGTTGGTATGTTATCTCTTCTTGTTTTTTTTAATCTGACTTCCAACTACTCCCAACCGTTTTAGTTTCTTAGTTGTGTGTTTTGGTGAAGTTTTAACCTCAAAACAATCCCAACATAGCACTGTTAACTCCTCTGAAATCTCCCAATACAGAACCGGTAATACAGAGAAAACTGAAACATAATTCAGTTTACTCCTCCACTCTTAGTGCATCAGATGGGTTTTTTATTTATTATTAAACACTCCCACATATTGCTAACTTATACTTTCAGTTTACTCCTCCACTCTTAGTGCATCAGATGGGTTTTAAATATTTATTATGTTTGTGAATTTCTCTTCTGCTTGAACCCTTGGATTAACTCTAGTTATTTTAATCAGACCTAAGGTGGCAAGGCTCTGCTCGCCGTCTCCACCACCGCTGGATACAATCGACCTGGTAGCTTCCTTCTTCTCGAAGGCGCTAGCTTGAACTGGTAATATTCTCAACTTCAACTTTTAGAAAAACTGAAAGCACAGTTTGTATATCTCTTCTTTAGGCTCTCTTTTAGTTAATTAACCTGCTTCTAATTCCACCTAAAACTTTCACCCAACTATACAAGTGTATTAGGGAGGTTTAAAACTCAAAACCACACATAACAACTCTGTCAACACCTCTGAATGTTAATTATACAGAAATCAGAAAGTGCAGAAAACTGAAAATACCAATTCTGTACAGCTCCTCCTTAAGCTTGCTTTTAGGTTATAAATCAGTTTCCAAATCTTCCCAAAGTTTTACCCAACTAGCTAGGTGTATTATGAATGTCTTAAAATCAAAACCAAGTCAAAACAATACGGTTATCACTTCTGAAAACCCACTTTACAGAAACTGTAACTGCAGAAAAACTGTAAACTCCAGTTTGGTACAGCTCCTCTTCAAACTTTCTTTCAGTCCATAAATCGGTTTCTAATCTCTCCCAAAAATTTTACACAACTAGGTAATTGTATTAGGAAGGATTTGAACTTAAAAACATCTCAAAACAAGTCTGTTAACATTGCTGAAAGTTGATTTTACAGAAGACAGAAACTGCAGAAATCTGAGAAACAAAAATCTGTATACTTCCTCTTCATTCCTTCTTCTTCTCTGATTAATTCGATTTCTATCTTCCCCAAAGGTTTATAAATTTACTCAAGTGCCTTAGAAGTGTGTTAGGATCATTAACAACGCAACACAACCTTTTATAACTCTCTGTTACTGAGTCATACAGAACTTAAGTTTTCAGAAGAGAAGAAAACTGTACACTGCACACAAAAACTGTTTTTTCTTCTTTTCTGTTTCTCTTATTGTTCTTTAATCTGACTTCCAACTTCTTTCTCGAATTGCTTATCCATTAGTTAAGTGTTTTAGCAAGATCTCAAACTCAGGAACCACCCATAACCACACTGATAAATTTGCTAAAACCTCCTAATGCAGAAACATAAAACTGCAGTAAACTGCAACCAGAATTGGTATGCTACTTCTTGATTCCCTCTGTTAGGTGATGAAACAGACCTGTAATTTTTCTCCCTAAGTACCTTATAAGCTCACTTAAGTTTATTTGAAGTGTTTCAGGTTCAATAGCAACCAACACAATGCTCTTATTCCACCTGAATTAAAGTTTATACAGAAACATACGTTTCAGGAAAACTGGACTGAAACATAAAAAGAAAAAAAAGACTGATAACTCCTTCTTTGATTTCCTACTGTTTGTTAATTGACCTGATTTTTGCTTTCCCCCACATTGTCTACCACTAGTCTATCGTGTTAGACAGGGTTTAGGTGTAGGTTACAGCCAATAATATTTCCATGTTACAAATTGGAAGTTAATAAACAGAAATCAAATACCAATCCGCAGTACTGAAATGATGCAACTGATCATGCAGGTTCTTTCATGTTGCTTTCTTTACGTTCCATTAATCTGACTTTTTCACTTCTCCTTCTATGTTTGCTTAAATAGGTAGATGTTCTATCATGGTTTTAATCTCAAAACAGTTCTGCTAGTATCACCGAACCATCCGTATACTGATTGAAGACAACAGAACATGAACTGTAAAACTGAAACTGAACTGTTACATTTTCTTCTGTTTTTTTTTCTTTCTACTGATGCGTCAGATTGGGCTCTTATTTCTCCCAAAGTTTTTATTACTTAGTTGGGTATATTAGTAGTGTGTTGGGTTCCTCAGTAACTCCACAACGTGGTTATGACTCTCTGGGTATTAGTTCTACAGAAGAGCCAGGTTATAACATGTGCATCTCAGTTTTTGTGTATCCCCCCTTCTACTGCACTAAACTAGTTTTTCATTTCCTCTAGAGTGCCTAGCGACCCGATTTAATGCTTGGGCCAGGTTTTAAGTTTACTGCCAATTCAATACTAATCCCTGTATTACTTCAGGCCTTTGGTAGACAGCACAAGTGGTAAGATTTCGGAAGAGTTATCAGGTTTTGACAGAACAGTTCGAGCAGCAGATTTTTTTTTCCAAAGTTTCAGTGTGGTTTTCAGATATGAATTAAGCACAAGTTTAGGATCCCAACCTTGAGTATTAAAAATTCATCCCACCGGAATTAGCCCTTGGTGCTTCCCTGGTGCTTTTGCAACTGAAACTATGAACTTATGTATTTCTTTTTCCCCGTGTCTTTCTTTTCTGTCAACCCATACAAGATATTCCCGTACTTAAGCAGGTGTTTTGTCAAGGCTTGAACACAAAACCACTTGATTTATGTTTCAAATTCTATTAATAACTGAGACTGACAAAACTGAAAAATGAGACTGATGCATCTCTTCTGTTTTTTTTTTCTTTTCATTCTGTTGAGTGCTTTATATGCATTAATAGATCACTACCCAACCCTACATCACTCCTGGAAAGTTGGCCATATAGTAGGTTCATCAATATACCAATTAAATCCCTATAACTCCCCTAGAATTTCTCTGTTATACAGAGACAGGACAGTTTTCAAATCTGTACATAATACTTATAATGTTGCTTCTAAATTGCGTTTTTATGGCCAGTTTAAACCAATGCATTACTACTGATTATATATTATATCTGTTGAGACAGCTTTTCTTCCCTTACAACATAGGTAGCTATGTCATCATTCTTTTTGCTGTTGTCAAAATTTGATTAATACCACATCTTTGCTTCAGTTCTTGTTTATTTCTCTATTTCTTCAACATCAATACTGCTGCGATTAGGATATACATGTTTTGCACTCTGATCATTCTTTACTTGAATTTGCGCCTGTACAGTGATAAGTAACTGTGCTGCTGCATCTCACACACCAATTTAGAATACGGGCTGATTGCGTAACCGGTAATACACTTGAACTTAATGATTCTTAATATTATTATTTTCTTTAGTATTACGATATACATGCTCTGCGCTCTCATCATTTGCCACTTGAATTTACACCTCTACAGTGAAAAAAGTCACTTTCCCTGGGCTGCTGCATCTCACACACCAATTTGATTATTGGCTGATCCCGGAACCGGTAATACACTTGAATTTACACCTCTACAGTGATGTTAAATATTGTTATTTTCTTTAGTATTAGGATGTACATGCTCTGTGTTCTCATCATTCTCTACTTGAATTTGCACCTCTACAGTGAAAAGTCACTGGGCTAGTTGCTGCATCTCACACACCAATTTTGATTACGGGCTGATTCTGGAACCGGTATACACTTGAACTTACTGTGTTTAAATATTGTTATCGTCTTTAGTATTAGGATATACATGTTGTGCGTTGTCATCATTTTCTACTTGAATTTGGCCTTGTACAGTGATAAGTCACTGGCTGCTACATCTCATACACACCAAATTGATTAAGGGCTGAAAACATATCATCTTGGAACCGGTAATACACTCGACCTTACTGATTTTAAATATTGTTATATTATTTGGTATTAGGATATACAACTAGTAGTATATGCATATATAGGTATATATTAGGAAAAGTAGATGGAGTTTATAGTAATAATGAATCATCTAATTGGTGATTGGATGAAAAGTTTGATTACACCACGTTGAGATTCTTGGATAAACCATCACATAAACCTTCTGTACGTCGTTTTAATATACACCACCGCAACACAAGACTATACTCTCTCTCAAATTGAAAATTGACCCGAAATCAGCAACAAACCGACCCTGACCAAACTGAACCATATCGTTGTTAACCGAGAATAAACCACAATATTACACAACCATCCAAACCATAATCAACCGAACCGAAGTAAGGTATGTGTAGGTTACTTGTGTAACATTATTGTAGGAGGAAGAAGATGACAAATTCATGGATGTATAGTGGGAAATTGGACAATAAATTTCTCGAAGGAGTCGACAAATTTTGCAATGTTCTGGTGAATAATTTGACTCCGGCCAATAAGGGGTACATATTTTGTCCTTGTGTGGACTGCAAAAACTATTTGAAGTATCGAGAGATAGAAAAAATAAAAGAACATCTGATTCGCCGTGGTTTTACGAAAGACTATGAAGCTATAGTCCGGTGGCATGGTGAGAGTGCAGTAAATGTCATGTGTAATGAACAAGACGACTATCGTGAAGACAACCAAACAACTGTGGTCGATGAGCACAACACAGAAGACAATGAACCAGATTTCGATGACATTGCTGCAATGTTGGAAGATGTTGAACAAGAGTTTTACAACAGGCCAGACACCTATGAGACTTTGTTGGATTCATCCAAACACCATTGTATCCGGGGTGTGATCCAACAAAGTTGAGTAAATTGAGTGCTGTCTTGAAACTCTTCAATTTAAAATCAAAACATGGATGGAGCGATGTGAGTTTCACTGCTCTTTTACAGCTGATGAAGAGCGTGCTACTACCTGCGGATAATGTTTTACCAACGTCGACTTACGAAGCAAAAAAGTTGATGTGTCCAATGGGTATGGGGTACAAAAAGATCCACGCTTGTCCATCTGGTTGCATTTTGTACCGGAAAGATTATGAGTTTGCTGATAGCTGCCCAGAATGTGGAGAATCTCGTTATACGAAGAAAAAACAAAATGAATCTGGTGGTCGTAAAGAGAAATCCCCTGCTAAGGTATTATGGTACCTACCCATCATTCCACGATTCAAGCGTCTATTTGCAAATGAAAAAGATGCGGAAAATCTAATGTGGCATTCAACTCACAGAAAAAAGATGGAAAATTGAGACATCCGGCTGATGCATCACAGTGGAAAAACATTGACAAAACATTTCCCCACTTTGGTAGCGAGCCTAGAAATCTGAGACTTGGTCTATGCACTGATGGGATGAACCCTTTCGGTACATTGAGTAGTATACATAGCACGTGGCCGGTATTATTGGTGATCTATAATCTACCACCATGGTTATGTATGAAACCGAGACACATTTTGCTGTCACTGTTGATATCTGGTCCAAAACAGCCGGGGAACAAAATAGATGTTTTTCTACAACCATTAATAGAGGACCTACAACTTATGTGGAAAGAAGGGGAAATGGTGTATGACTCGTTCAGTAAGGAAAATTTTCTCTTGCACGCTATGTTATATTGCACCGTCAATGACTTTCCTGCTTATGGTAATCTTTCTGGTTATACAAACAAAGGTGCATGCATGTCCAATTTGTGGCGAGCGTACATCCAATATCCGTTTGAAACATAGTGGTAAAAATGTTTATATGGGACATCGACAGATGCTTCCAAAGAGTCACAAATATCGTAAGATGTCGATTGAATTTGATGGAAAGACTGATCACAGTGTAGCTCGTCCACCTTTATCAGGATTAGAGGTGTATGGAAAGGTGCAACATATTGTCAACAACTTCGGCCCACCGACAAGGAACACCGAGAAAAGTGTATGGAAAAAAAGTCAATCTTTTGGGAACTTGAGTATTGGCAACATTTAGATGTCAGACATTGTATTGATGCAATGCATGTCGAAAAAAATGTCGGAGAAAGCGTTACTTCAACCTTGTTGAACATAAAGGGCAAAACAAAAGATCATTTAAATGGGAGGAAAGATTTGATTGAGTTAGGGATAAGGCAAGATCTTTGGCCGCAAGAACGTGGAAAACGCACATTCTTGCCCCCTGCATGTCACACATTATCAAAACAAGAGAAACATAGTTTGTGCAGTATCCTTCACAACATCAAGGTGCCATCAGGGTTTCATCTAACATAAGAAATCTTGTGTCGATGTCTGATCTGAAATTAGTTGGAATGAAATCCCATGATTATCATGTGTTGATGCAAGACTTTTTACCCGTTGCAATTCGTGGGATTCTACCTGATGCGGTAAGGAATGCAATTACAAACCTTTGTGTGTTTCTCAAAGCAGTTTCTGCTAAAGTTCACGATGTGGATAATCTTGAAAAGTTACAGGCCGATCTTATTGTCACAATGTGTCAGTTGGAGATGTATTTTCCTCCTTCATTCTTCGACATCATGGTACATTTATTGGTTCATTTGGTCAGAGAGGTTAAAGAGTGTGGACCTGTATATCTCCGTTACATGTATCCTTTTGAAAGATACATGGGTATATTGAAGAAAAAAATGAAGAATCGTTGTCGTCCTGAAGGAAGTATTATAGAGGGATACGTAACAGAGGAAGTTGTTGATTTTTGTACTCACTATTTGGAAAATGTTGAGTCAATTGGTCTGCCTAAATCTAGACATGAAGGCAGACTGCAGGGACAAGGTACTGTTGGAAGAAAACTGAAAAGAATTGATATTGAAACGCTGAACAAAGCTCACTTAGTTGTGTTGAGTCACCTTGAAATTGTAGAACCATATTTTGATGAGCACCTGAACATGCTCAGGGCACAAAATCCTACCATGAGTGACATCAGACTGAAAAAGGAGCAGAATAAAACTTTTGTCAGATGGTTCAAGGATAAAGTTTTTTCTGAACATTCAAACGGAGTGGACGAAATAGTGAGGACATTGGCACTTGGTCCTAATCTTGATGTTGTTTCGTATGAAGGATATGATAAATGGATTCACTTTTTACACGGAAAGACAAGATCAAAGATCAACGAATCAAAACAGTGGCATAAATGTTGTTGCTTACCAGAGTACGTACAATGTCAGGGGTGTGGGTCAAAATCCAGTGGAAATGAAACAGTCGTATTATGGTGTGATACAAGATATTTGGGTTATAGATTACACCAACTACGAGACTTGTGTGTTTCGATGCACTGATTGACAACAAACATGGCTATCGTGAGGAGAAACATGGTATGAAACGGGTGCATCTTGGTGGTGCAACACCCACAGTTGAGCCTTTTGTAGTTGCAACGAAGGCCAAACAAGTATTTTACATTCCTGACCAATCTAATCCTAGATGGTCCATTGTACTTCAAGGCAAAAGAGGGATAGTCGGTGTAGATGGTGTGGTCGATGAGGATGAGTACGACATGCAAGATGAAATACCAAATCTTTCTATCCAACTACCAACGGAGGCAGATCATATTACAAATTTTGTGCGGTCGGATCATGGTGAAGGAATGTGGGTTGATTAATGTAAGATTCTGATAAAATATATTGATATATGTCCATATTTATAATTTCTTACTTTCATTTTTTGTTAGTTACAATATAATTTCTATTTATATTGCAGGATTCATAATAATGGATATCGATCTGGATGAGTTAGATTTACTTTGTGATGATGATATGATGGACCAGCCACATGAGCAGCCACAGGAGCAGCCACAGGAGCAGCCACAGGACCAGCCACATGAGCAGCCACAGGGCAGCCACAGGAGCAGCCACAGGAGCAGCCACAGGAGCAGTCACAGGAGCAGCCACAGGAGCAGCCACAGGAGACGGCAAAGGGGACGCAGCGACAATAAAACGAAAGGGTAGGGGACCTAGCAGAGGGTTGCGGTTGAAGAAAGATGCTGATATTGATTTAATTTGGGACAAGTATTTCAGAAGCTGGGGAGACTGTAAAGCAGAGTTCGCCAGTATGTTAGGAAATCTTGCGAAGTCTCGTTGCTGCATTAATAAATTCTGGAAAGATGAAGATGATCAAGTGAAAGAGTCCATGTGGAAACATGTACAACAACGGTACAAAATACCAAATGAAGCACGAGACACTGTTCTTTCACTAATAGCTACACGGAGTAGACAATTCAGATCCTACTTGGTGGCCAACTGGATCAACAAAACACGTGACGTGCCACCATGGGTATTTTATGATGGCATGATCACCGAAGAAGAATGGAAAGAGTTTTATGTGTACCACACATCTGAACAGTTCAAGGTATATAATTTACGTTGATTCATTGTCTAATTTTAGTTTATAACATCTTATATCGGTTATGAATTTTTTGTATTGTTTTGTATTAATAGAAAATCCAAGAAAAAGCAAGGGAAAACCGAAAGAGAAAAATTCATCAGGAGTATATGGGTCGAAAGGGATACGTTGGTAGTATTCCCAAATGGAAAGCTGCTGGTTTGCTGACAAAAAAGAATGACGATGGCACTGTAACTCCCATTGAGAATGTCGATGAAGCGAACCGAGTTCAGCTTTATGTGTTGGGTCACTCGAAAGTAAATAAAGATGGGCAGATAGAACACCCTCGACCAGAGACAGCAGAGTTGGCTGCTAAGATTGTAAGTATAAAATTTTAAATAATACCATTTTTAGATGAAAATTCTGGTTTTTAAATTATTTAACTAATTGATTATCCTTTGAATGGAATAGACGGAAGCCTCCCAACGAGATGAGCAAGCTGTCTTTGCTCCACCAAGTCAACAAGATATTCTTAATCAAGTTCTTGGAGCAAAGGATCATCCTGGAAGGGTTAGAGGTTTCGGGGGACAAGTGCGTCAAAAGTATGTATTTCAAAAGTCTACCTCAAAAGTTTTTACGGAGCATGACGTTGAAACACTTGTAACGCGGAAAGTGACCGAGGCTGTGAGTAAGGTTATGGAGAAACGAAATACACAATCTCAACTTACCGGCCATCTGTCTTCTTCATCAAGTTGTAATGTCTCTCCTGATCCGTATCCGTTTGCCAGTCTCAAGGTTAGTAGTATTTTTGAATATTTTTTGTCATTACAATTTTTGACTATTTAATCAAATTATACACATTTGTTTGTGGTTTTAATTGTTAAAGGAACAAAAAACATGTCGTTTGCAAATCACACTTGATGGATTTCCTGTGGATGCTGCATACGGTATTGTGCTACAATCGGGACCAACATCTTTGATTAATTTCAAGCGGCTTCCGCCATTCTATGCTCGAGTGATTCTGCGGTATATCATTGACGGATTTGACACCGCTTTTCTTCCCATGGATATTGATGGTAAAGTCACACTTTCCGATGGAAAAGGTGCTATTATACCATGGCCTGCCGGTTTTATTGTTATCACTGATGAGGTATGTATAAATATTTGATGTATTGTTCAACATTTAAATTTACGTTGTTTTAACTTTTTCTTTTGTTTGTTATGTTATGGTAGGTTCCTGATGAAATGGGTAGACGTCTAGAAAATCGTGATGTTCAGGTCAACCAATCACTGGTTGTTGCCCAGGAGAATACGCAAGTGGCTGAAAGCAACCAGACATCCACGGGAAAGAAACCTATGCGAGAGATAACTGATGATATGCGGAAGAAGTTTATGTGCACTCCCTCAGTGATCAAGAATTTGGGGAAGTATGAGAAAATGTTGTATGATATGCTATTGGAAAAGGGTAACCATACAACGAGCGTGACAATGCGTTTGGCTCCATGGGTTTTCCAATACGATGAGCAACGAACGACATTGATAGACTTTGTGGACATCAAGGAGATGCTGTGTAGAGATATGTTGAATATATCTATCATCCAAGTATATTGCATGTAAGTGTTTGTTTCTCACATCTCAAAATATCTTTAAATCAATTAAAAATAAATATTTTGATGATTTCCCTGATTTCTCTCCGTTGCTTAATTTTTTTAAAGGTATCTGATGGCTAAATTGCGTTATAAAAAATTGGGTGCCATGCTGACATTCTTATGCCCTGAGTCCTTATCGCTTGATGTGGTTAATAGAGACTCCACCACATTCCAGCACTATGTCACACACTGCATAAAGAAGGCTGTTGATAAAGGTAGTAAATACCTCATGATGCCCTTCCATCAGATGTGAGTAGTACTTCTCTTCCCATTGAATTTCTTTCGTTGTGGTTAATTTGCGAGTAAGAATTCTATTACTAATTTCACTTCTTATAAATATTGCAATTGTAGTAACCATTGGCTACTACTTATGCTCTCTGTGGATACCTCTCAATTGCTTGTGCTTGACCCGTTAAGAATGTATCGTGAGCTCCACGTGGATGAGTTGATCAAAACGTAAGTGTTATTCGTTAATATCTGTAATTGTTTCAAAATAACTTTCTATTTGAAGAAGCACACGGATTAATGAATTGTTTTTGTGTGTAATAGCGCTGTTTCGGACACAGTCCTTGAACAGTTCAATCGATTTTCGGTCGTCCATCTTGAGGTACATTCTAGTGAAACATATATATACTTTTCTACAATAAGTTGATTACGTATACTTACAAAGCTACTACTTTGTTTTTTTCTTTTAAACTTGTCATAGTGTCCAAGGCAAAATGATTCGAGGAGTTGCGGTTTTTTTGTACTACGATACATGTATGAAATTTGTACGCATATAGAGGAGCTGACAAAGGATGATGAGGTATTAATACTTTCAAATATGTTTTCTATATATATTTATGTTTCACCATTATGTTTAAAACGTGTATAAATGTCTATACATATATATACACATTGCTGGTGTTTGCCGGGGAATTTATCCAATCCAAGCTGTAGTTAATCTAATATTTCTCACAGTTTTATTGTTGAGTTCGGTCGCTAGTGTATTATGTTAATAGCTCAATCTCCCTCTCTTGCATGTGTACTGTGTTGGCTTCAGCCTCTTCTCTTGTGCATCTAACGGTTGGCTGCTGCATCTTACACGTCCGGTTTAACTATCTAAAATATTCAATATGGTGTGTTATGCTTGTTCTTACAGGTTCGTGCATATTTCAAGAACGCGGGCAAAACTTATTCGCCTAAAGATTTGCAATTAATCAGAGAGCAAACATCTTTGTTCATCCTAAAGTGTTTCAAGGATCCAGAACAAGGACAAACTAGTGAAGCAGCTGTCAGGACTACTACTTAAGTTGGTGGGTCACATGTATTTATATGATTTAATTTACTCTGAATTTGACAATTCTGAATTTGGTATGATTTTTGTAGTTATGGGGTTTCATTGGTTGTTACTTGTTCTGTAGAAAAAAAAATTGATTGATATGGAAATGGGGTGCAGGGCATTTTGCTGAGATTGCACACAATGTGTCAACCAGGAAGAGAAAGGAGATTGTTGAGCGAGCTGCACAGCTTGACATTGTTTGTCACCAACAAGCTTGCTAGGATGACGAGTACAGTGACTGATTAATGTAAAAACATGGATATCTCTGTTTAGCTTTGTTATGTTTGGAAGTGGAAATTGGTAGTTTAATTTTCAGATGTGGTAATCGTTCATCAGTGTTTTGTTTTTGAATGTTGCACTGGAAGCATGTACTGGTGGTACTGTTGTTAACTATGAAAAAACAAGTTGCAGAGGTATCTATGCAGTGTGTGATTTATTGGAATTGTTGCTGTACAGGTTTTCTGGTTTTTGGATGTGTATACGTTAAAAAGGAAATAGGGAAAAACTAGAAAAGATCAGAATATCATAAGTGACGGTTCATATATAACCGTCGTTTATAATAGGTAGGCGTTAGAGGATAAAATAAAAAAGTGACGGTTAGACATAGAACCGTAGCTTAAAGTATATAATAAGCGACGGTTCTAGAGCAAAACCGTCGTTTAAAACAGTTTTAGGCGCGTCGAAAATCATAATTAAACGACGGTTTGATAAACAACCGTAGTTTAAGGAGTACAATAAGCGACGGTTTATCATCTTAACCGTCGTTTATACTTAATAAATCCCGCCACCTGAGGCGCCCTTAAGAGACGGTTTCCAACCGTCGTAAAAGACCAAAATAGCAAAAACGACAGCGGCGTAAGCAACGGTTCGGAACCGTCGTTTTTATATGATTCGAACCGTCGCTTATGAACCCGCCTGTACCAGTGGTAAGCATAGAGTGAAGATATGGGCTGCTTGTGTTTCGGTTCTGTGCTGTCCTTCTGTTCTGTCCAAACGAGTTCCAAGCCGACTAGCAGTGCTGCACTAGATTAGATATGAATATAAAATCCTGCTAAAGAACCTGGTTACGGGGGACACATGTTAGGCTGATTAAAGAAGAAAAAAAAGAGAATCGATCTTGGTGAACAAAGAATGAGGAATAACCAAGTTAATGAACAGGGGGGTTGTTCTGTTTAGCAACTGCCGTGAAACAAAAAAAAAGAAAACTGAAGGGGTAAGTAGATTAAGGAACCTGTGAACTAGGGAACTTGGAGTCAATTCGAAAAGGGTTTAGGCCTTAGGTACCAACCCGAAACATTAGAGTTAGTATGAGATTTAATAATGCAAGGGTTGCGATTATAACGAGATCAATAAACCGAAATGATGTATACCTATAGAAATTCAAGCGGTAAGTGGTGTGAATGAGGAAGATAACAAGTTGGGGTATAATTCGTAGTGTGATAAGGCAAGGGAAGGGTGGAACGTAGCTAGAAATAATCTAAGAAGCATCATGGGAATTAACGGGGGGCAAACCTTGAATTGTTGTACATGGAACCGTTGGGCCTCCAACGACGAGCCCGAATCCAATGAATGAAGTAGGACTAACGATGCCACTTATACTGTATAAGACTAGAGTAAATGCTATAAGAAGTTTTACGAATAGCAATGTGTGACCAACCAAACTAACCCGCTCATGTAACAACTATAGGAGTGTGTCCCGCGAGCGGCGAGGAATCATAGCGCAAGTATACCCGTCGACTATTATAAGGTATGGACATGTGTGGTTCGTATGTTGCCGTGTTACACGGCTTGTGTGTTGTGTGCCTTGTGTGTGAAAATGACCATAAGAATAAAGCATGAAATTGGATTGCTTGCCTATCTTGCCTATGTGATTGTTATATCGTTGTTGCATATTACTTGCGCGCACACAGTAGTTTAGTCCCTTTCGCGTTATGGAAATTGAGATGAAACACTGTGAACTGCGAAAACAAAAGAAAATTCTATAAAAGGGGAACTCCTCTCTAACCATAGAGGACATACCTCGACATCCACTATGGTGTCTATTCATGAGTGATAATGAAGAGAAAAGCTCAATTGGTAGGACATGAGGATAACCCGGGAAGACGACATCTCGGGCCGCGCGGTATGGAATATTCAGGAGTTGGTATCTGCATCAGATCCTTCGCCCTTCTATGTGGAGCACATCCTGGAGTCTAGAGGCGACTCCGCTTTCCCGGCGCATGACGACGGAATGGGGGAGTGACAACTTGGTGGGACTTATCCTGGAGTCAAGAGGTGACTCCGCTTTCTCTCGCATGACGCCGGGAATGAGGGACTAGTATGGAGGAGACGTCCTCCAACGTGCGGTGATAAAAGAATTCACAAATAATCCTTAAAGAAACAAGGAACGATTAGCACCTACATAATAATGTCTGGGATCAAATCTATATCCCCTTACTCGGTGCAAGAGAAGGAAGGAAAACATGTGTAACGAGAACAAGGAAACAATACGTAATCTCTTGAATGATCCCATAGTGAGGATCGACGTTATAATATACCTACGCACACACTCTATAAATTACATGATTGTTGTTGCTACATTAGCAGCTTATTGTGCTTGCGTGTTGACTTTGCTATGCTACTTGCAGTTGTCTTGGTTGCTTTTGATATTGCTATGCTACCGATGAGTGTGTATGGTATCATGATGTGTTGATGTGTGCTTTACTGCTTTATCATAGCCTGTAAATTGACCTAATAATATTCGACCAAGTAGTCATGTGGCCCGGTAACATGCGGGCTTCACACATTCATACTCAGCGTAGTTTGCTGAGTCCTTTACACCCAATTTTTTTCAGGTATTGTGCCAGACAATAACGGAGCGTAGGCAAGTGACTACCATGGGGGTAGTCCACATGGCAAGACTTTTAGTAGTAATGCTTTTAATGTATGGGTTGTACTTTCGGGTTATGTTGTTGGATTAAGAACTTATGTTGTGGACTCCCGGTACTCGGGTTGTATCATTTATGTTGTATTTGGACTTCGTTAAGGTTGGACTTCCAGTCATACAGACCGTAACTTAGTGTTGGTATTGTGGTCTGTCAACCACATGGGTGGTTGGCATCTGTGACACCCGGATGTGTTGGAAACCGCTGCGTAGAATCTCGTATTACCGTTAGGCTCGTCGTTTAATTATTGATTGTTATTCGGGGGTGTTACATGAATTCTCTACAGTTGAGAACAGTCAATGAAATTTCGATGGCCTATGTTAGCATATCTCCCTTGCAATCTCATTTTAAAGTTAGCTTGATTTGAGAATAGTAAGAGCTTCGTGAAATTTGGTGAAGAAAATATGAAAAACATAAATTATGGATTGTTTTATCTCTTGCTCCTACTGATAATTTGTTGTACTCTCCTTCACATTATTTCGTCTGAATTAAATCTTGCACAGGTAGCTTTGCTACCTAAGTTTATGTGTTGTAGTTTCTTGTGATCTATATTACTATCTGATTTGCTTGGGAAATGATTGAAGGAGAAGCCATTGGACATAGAACATTTGCATCAGAAGAGGAGATAGTTTTTTTTTTTGCCTTGTGATGACACAGACTTCATCCAGTTTACAGGTTAGGTCAACGACGGATCATCTTGGGGATTTCAAATTAATTTTATTGTTGATTATAAACTGAGAACTCAGTAGTTTAAGGGAGCTGTCTTCAGCCCACTCATGGGTGAAAATGAGATTTTATGAATTATCTGCTGAATCATTCATTCAACCATACAGTAGAGAGATCCATCTCATTAATTTTAAGTAAATTTTCAGCATGCTGTGGTTAACCTGTCATTCACATGTGGTTAACCTGTCATTCACATTTGGTTAACCAGTCATTCACATTTGGTTAACCTGCCAT
Organism: Limonium bicolor; assembly: GCA_023374045.1. Classification (NCBI taxonomy): domain Eukaryota; kingdom Viridiplantae; phylum Streptophyta; class Magnoliopsida; order Caryophyllales; family Plumbaginaceae; genus Limonium; species Limonium bicolor. Next base: position 39,580,821 of record CM041779.1, on the reverse strand, counting down.
TCAAATTTGGTTAACCTGTCATTCACATTTGGTTAACCTGGGACTTGTATTTGGTTAACTTGTCACTCTCATTTGGTTAACCAGTCATTCTCATTTGGTTAACCTGTCATTCTCATTTGGTCAACCTATCATTCTCATTTGCCTTACATTTGGTTAACATTTATCCCTGGTTGGTTGATATTTGGTGATTTAAACAGCATTGTAACTTGGGTTACAAAACAAAATAATTTGATCATCAAAGAAAGGTAGTATGAGTGAACATCAAGACAATCAGGTAAAGTTTCAAATTATTTATTTTCACAGTAATGAAATACATGTAATGGTTTTATGAAATGATTAAATGTTGAATTTGTAACTAACTAAATTTAATTTTTTTATAGGTCAAACCATAAAGTATAAGATGCAAATGCATGGAAAAAGATTGAATGAAATATCTGAAAAATTGGCTAAAGACCCCAGACAAAACAACAAAAGGAATGAAATAAACAATGTGGGGTTTGGGGCATTCTTGGGGCTGCCCAAAAATGTGCACATACTACAAGAAGCTTAGGGATTGCTATAGAAAACGTATTGCTGCACGCTTGCTGTATCAAGATGGGGATCATATTGAATTTGCAGAAAAACTGACAGAGATGGCATTAATTTACATTCAAGAAAAGGGAATATGCAAAAGATAAAAGAGAGGGCCAGAAAATGAAGAAAATGAGTAACGTTCATTGTATTTCCTAGCCTTGTTTGACAAACCATTTCACATATGGTTTTTTCAATTGAGATGTCTCTCACAAATCAGTGTCAATGTTTGTAACGGTACAGATTGAGTTGTGTAATCATGATTGACATTGGTATTATGAATTAGTGTGGTGCCCTTTGAATTAAACAATTCAGTTATGGTGTATTGGTATTGCATTTTAGTTGTATATGAAAGACAATATGTAAATTTGAAAAAAAATGTTTTCTGTCAATCTTTAATGCTGGCAAATGGTTAACATGATTGAAAGCGTTAACCTGTCATTTGAAAATTGTTAATTTGTCACTCAAAATGGTTTACTTGTCAAGTTTAAATGGTTAATCTGTGGCTTGAAAAGCATTAACCTGTCACATGTAAATGGTTAACATGTAGCATATGGTTAACCTGTCACTCGAAAAATGGTTAAGCTGTCAATCGAGAATGGTTAACCTCTCTTGAAATGGTTAACCTGTCAAGCTTAAATGGTTACTTGTCACTCGAAAATGGTTACCTGTCAATCTTAATGGTTAACCTGTCACTGGAAAATGGTTAACCTGTCTTTTAAATGGTAACCTGTAGCATCTAATGGTTAACTTGTCGCAAGTAAATGGTTAACCATTTATATGCTATAGGTTAACCATTTACATGTGACATGTTAGCCATTTTCAAGCTATAGGTTAACCATTTAAGCTTGACAAATTAACCATTTAAGCTTGATAGGTTAACTATTTTTGAGTGACAGGTTAACCATTTTATAAAAATAAAGTGAAGACACCACAAAGTTGAAAATAGTAGAGTTAAACAAAAAAATGTATGATCTACAATCAACAAAAGAATATATTCTAAAGAAAAAGTGTATGATTTACAAGTGCGCGGGGGGGGCAACTACGTTAAAGAACTCAAAAATCTTTTTCAACAGCTTGAGAATTCTTTTTCCCATTTGAGTTCAACCTACTCTCAACAAGACTTTTCATCCTTTTCCTTGAACGGTTTGGATTTTCTCTAACTTCATTTTTTTACTAGGGAAATCTTGAGTAGTATCACCTACAACAGAAGAGAAAAATAAAACAATCATTAGTGAAAACAAAAAAGGTAGTCACAAAAAATAACATCAAAAAGGTATAATTTATAAAAGAACATGTCTCTGAATAGTAACACTGCAACTGTCTGAAGCTGTGTTTTTCATGAATTTTAGTCATCTCATTAAATCGGGTGGAAAGCACAAACTTCAGCTGCAAAATTATACATCAAATCTGAAGTAGTACATGCTTGACTAGTCATCATATTCAGCCTCCTACTAAGTACCATATAAGCATTCTCCAAGTTTAAAGACTCCGGTGCTAGCGGAGTGGAGAAATTAAACATCATAAGCTGCTTCGGCATTCTTGCCCATCTAAAAGAACATACTTAAATGGAATACTTCGTAAATATTTACAATCCATGATAACCAGTACATCCATCACACGCAAAATGTGACAACAGAGAATCCCGAAATCTCAAAAGTAAACATGAACAATGCAACATAGTAGAATCAGAGTCATAAGCACAATACCCCACTGAAACAATACGTTCATCCAAGTGAACCATCATCACATATTTTAAACACACAAAAGCGACGCAGCTGCTCATTGTCATTAGCATCCATCGGAATAAAGTTGTATGCAAAGATACGACTAAACTGATGTTTGAAGCTTGCAAATATCCTAAGGGTATAGAGTTTAGCCGCTTGTAATGCAATCGAGTTGTGCATAAAAGAAGTATCTGAAACTTGGTTAATTGAAATACCCCGACCTTAAATATGGCGATTAAATTATCCTAATAGGTATTTAAGAGCCTAATAATGTTTAAGTAATATTGGTAAGGAAAAATAAATCCAAAAGAAATAAAGAAACGCTTAAAAAGCGGGAAACGCTAAATAAGCGTTAAATAACCATGGGAGGTATGAAACCTCGGTTAGCGTATTGTAAGGATTATAAAGGCTTAATTAAGTCTAAATAAATATGAGGGAACAAATCCCGAAGAAAACAGATCCTTAAAATGGATTAAAATCATTAATGAACATTAAAGCGCGTTTTTCGAGGTAACCGGGAAAACGTGTCTTTAAGCGGGTCAAATAGACTCGTAACAATCTTGGTCAACTAAATAATCATTAATAAATATTAGTGAAGCTTTAGAACCAATAAAATCAAGAAAACGAGAAATTAGTAAAAACTGTTAAAAACGGGAAAGTCGTGGGGTAGAAATATAAATAACACAAACTTATGTGTCCAATAATGTAAAAAGAAATTTCAAAACCCCAAGGGTCTGTGTGTGGTCCGATTTTAAGGCCCCTCACACTCTCTCTTTATTTCTCTTTTTACTCACTAGAGACAAAAACAATTAAAAACACAAAAGTAACCCCACTCTCACATACTCTCTCCCTACTCTCATTTCCCCATTCTTCTCTCACGTGAACCAGCCCTCACTCTCTCTTTTCTATTCTTCTTCCTCCTCCAGCGATTTCCATGGAGAAATGAGAAGAACCCACACAAAACTCCCTTCTCTCCTCTTGTTACTCTAGTAAAACTCTTCCAAAAATTATAAAAATACCACCATTGTAATCCTCTCATCAAGCTACATTTTCATCCTTCCAAAATTCGAAAACAACCATTTTCGTTTTTATGGGTATACCCCATTTGGAGCTTCAACACCACCATTAGAAGGCCCTCCTTCTCCTTGTTCTATTGAGGTAAAAATATCTTTGAAAACTCCATCTTTTTCTCGCCTCAAAGGCAAAACGAAAATTTAGACTAAACCTTGTTCGGTCTCTTGTGTTCTAGCCGATTTTGGCTTGTTGAAGGAGTTGGAAACCTTGTTCTTGAACCGCTCCAAACAGCACTTGCACTCTTGGAAGGTAATACAAATTCTAAACCCTAAAATTTACATTAAAGCTTAAATAATAGTTAGGGTTAGTTATTAGTGTATTGAAATGTGTATGTGTATGGGTTGTAGAGTAGAGAATTTGTATTTGCTAACCGGTGGAGAAAGAGAGAAAGGAAGAAGTAAGAGGAACGAGAAAATCTAGAAGGAAAACAAGGTAAGAATGCTCATCGTAGCCTTGTGTATATTTGTATATGTAACAGATTTTAGAAATGAAAATGTGTATTGTAAAATGGTATTTTGTAGTAGAGTAATGTATAAGAGAATATAAGTATTTTGAAGCCTTGAAGGACATTTAAAAACGGTTACAAAACAGATTGGGATTGGTTTTGTTGAGTGCAAGAATTTTTGGTAGTGTTTTGTTGGAAGTTGTATATGAAAGCCTTGTGTATTAATGTTGTTGAAAACAGGTGGGATGATGATAATGTGTGAGAAACAATTGTGGTGAGAATATAAGAATATAGGGGAGACTATGGCAAAATTCACCTAGGAATAGAACACTTAAGGGATTAGAAACTAGGTGAATGGCATAGGTTGTAACAGATTTAGATAGAGGAAGATAGAGGGTATATTGGGAGAGATAGCCAATGTAGTCATAATGCATTAAGGTGCTAGAAATGACATTAGGAGAGGAAATTATGTATGGAGGAAGTAGGGACCAAAATCTGTAGCAAAAAGGTATCAAATTGCATTGTGAACTAGGAAAGATTAGTGTACAAGAATTAGTAAAAGGATGTTGGACTTGGGTATAGATGGTACAAGTACTTGGAAATGAATGGGCATGGTAAGAGGAGGTATTTGGGATGCTAGGAGTAATATTGGTGGAGGAAGTATTGAATGGTAGGAGTTGTGGAAAAATCTGTAGCATTTATGGAAGAAGAAAACTGGAACAGAGGAGAAAATTTAACAGTGGAGTGTATCTTGTAACAGATTTTGGTAGGGTGGATTAGGCTAGTTTAAAGTGCTTGATCAATGCTAAAATATGCTAGACTATATGTAGGAATTATGGGGAAGAGATTGGTAGAAGTTTGGAATTAAAACAAAGCTTAAAAACTGTAAATTTTGCAACAGGCTGGAATTGTCCTGGTTTGAAACCAGGACACAAACCAGGACAACCCTAAAATACACCCGTAGGTTTCTGAAACAAACTATCCTGGTTTGAAACCAGGACATGTCAAAAACCACGACAGAAAGTATTACAGGAGGGATGATCCGGGTTTGAAACCAATCCCCAAACCCGGAACACCCAAAATTCTCACCCGAGAGGAACAAGCAGTGTATGGTCCGGGTTTTAAATCCAGCCCTAAACCCGGACCACACAATTTACACCCGAGACTGCACAAACACCATTGTCCGGGTTTGAAACCAGGACACTAACCCGGAACATGTCAAAAACACTCCAGAATGTGTATTAATGTTTAGGTAAGGATGGGTAATGATATTATAAGTTAATTAAGACATGATTGGTGATGTTTAAAGGTCATTGAGGCTATAAACAAGCTTAGAAAATAATTGTAAGTAAGTAACTTAAGTAAATGTATTTAAGTAACAAAGAGTTAGTAAGTATGAACTAGGAAACCTTTGGGAAGTAATAAGTAAGGTTATTTATGGATAAGTAACCACCCAATTGTATGTACGTCATAGGATTCGACTAGTTGAACACCGAAGGGAGTCGGTGAGTTCCAAAGTCAACGGTGAAAGGTATGATTTCTTCATGCCTTGTATCCTAATCTGGTTACCCCGATTTGTGTGCTTATTTGACCACCTAAATAAGATAAATGCATGAATCGGTCTATATTGCACTTACCTGTGCTTGACTTATGTTGTGCTTGATATTTATTGTCTTGAGCACCAGTTTGTATAATTCATGAAATATGAATGATGATGAATGGTATTCGAACCTCGTATTGTACTTGTGTAATGTATTGTACCTCGTATGTATGTGTATATATGTGTATTATTGTGGCTTGAATGTTGACTTGTGCTAATTCCTAACTTTCTAACTCCTAACTTAAGTGAGTAAATTGGAATGTGTACAAGTCTGATATAGCTTCGGCCACGCGTGAGGATGCGGAGTCACAAGAGGTTGGCTGCAATTCCTGACTCTTAAACTGGTCCGCGGCCCAATCCCTTAAATGGGTAGCATCCCGGATTAGTGAGTCAAGTAAATCCCGGAGGTGGACGGTGTAGTCCCCAGGGCCGGAGGTCCCGACGACTTAACTTGAGTAAGAGTAAGAGTAAGTAAGTATGGATCCGTAAGTAAGTATGAGTATGAGTATGTATGTGTATGAAGTAACGAGTAAAAGAGTAATCTCCACCGATTAACCCGGGTGGACCAATGAAGCTAACAAGTATTGTATACTGTGTATGTAATGAGTATGTGTATTCGGAAAAAGGTAAGCACGTATTGAATGATTTATGTTCTCTTGTATGTAATGAAGTGTATGTATGTGTGTATGCCTTGCGTAATGTATTGTAATAATATGTATAAAAGCATGTATGCATGTATGTTTGAATGAAATCAACCGCATGTATACGACCAAGTGGTCGGCGTACCCTCACTAGTACGCGGGGTATGCGGTTATCATGCTCGCGCGAAAGCTGACCCCTTCGGGGGACATTTTTTAGTGTGCAGGTACCCGAAGCGAATGTGGTCAAGGCACGAGACCGGCGACTACATTGGATAGTAGTAGTAGAATGTAGAGGTGTATCAACTAGACGACACACCTTGTACTTAGGAAGTAAGTAGTTGTGAGGAATGGGTAGTTGTGGACTCTTAATGAGTACATAGGAACTTGGGAGAATCATTGTATTTGTATTTGGAACTTAGTAAACTCGGTCATGTATATTGTATTGTGTAGATTATGAAGGAGTAAAGTATTGAATGGAGTATTGTAAAGAAAGGGAAGTTTTAGTATTGGAATTGGTAATTGGAGTATGTATTGTAAGTGTGTAGTACTCGGATATTCCGGTCCATCAGACCGATGCTGAATGTAGAAGTAGTAGCCTTGTTAGTCACGTGGGTGACTAACGGCATTGTCACCCATTGTAAGTAAAGTATGTATCCGCTGCGTGTATCTGATGTGTAAGGAGATTGGACGGTAAGCATTGCATTAATGGTAGGGGTGTTACATTAATAGAATCAAAGTTAAGCTTCAATTTAATGTGTCTCTTTTCAGCAATCAGCCTCTCAAAATGTGGAAAAAAATGAACCAAGTTATAATCTGGTTGCAAGTAGCCTCGAATGTATCCATTAAAAGATTCAATGAGTTTGGTTGAACGCATACCAGCTGTAAAATACCTCCTCATCCAAACAAAGGACCACTGATGCCTCTTGCTGTATAGTCTTTGCAACCAAGGATGTCCATATGGACGTTTACTAGGGAAATAAGTATCAACCAAAGAATTCCAAGCAATGTCAAATTCCTCCTCGGTCTCTATGCCATAAATCAACTGATTCAAAGATGTCTTGAATTCTCGATTAAAATGAGATCCAAGATTTCGTGCACCATTCTGCATTAAATGCCATGTGCATAAACCATGGAAAGATGAAGGAAAAGCAACTCAAATTGCAGCAGCTATTGAAGAACATTGATCTGTCATAATACTCTTCGGAGTCTTATCCGACATACATCGAAGAAAGGTTTTGAAAATCCAAAAAAAGACTCTATTGTCTCATCATACAGTAGTGCAGCACCAAACACACATGTCTTTCAATGGTGATTAAAGCCAACAAACACTGCTGCAATTTGTTTTTTAAAAACAAATAAATGTAAGAAGGAAACCTAATGGGTAATAACAAAAAGATTAAAAAAGAAGTGGTAAAGGTTATTAGAAACAAAGACACACATACCAAGGATGATATCCTGATTTAGTCCTAAAAGTTGTATCAAAAGTAAGAGCATCGCCAAAGAATGAATAATCAATCTGCATCCTCACATCAGCCCAAAAAATGTTTCCAATCCTTTCCTCATTATCAACCACAATTTCATAGAAAAACTGAGAGTTTTGGGCAGCTTTTATCTTAAAGTACTCTTGCAAGTAAGTCGTCTCACCATGATGCATCACCTTCTCATGTTTTCTGCTCAAGTGATTTTTCAAATCAACTTTCATAAATCCTACACACTCCCTCCCCCCAGTAATTCCACACATGAAATCAAAAGAAGAACGAAGTTTAACACCAGCTTCATTGATAGACGTCAAAATTCTAGGTTGAGCATCACTTATTTGACGATTGGCTCTTAACATGTGCGCCATTTTGGGAGGCTTAAGGGAATGCTCATGGTTATCATTCCACTCTATGATTTTATATACAAATTTGGCTTCATCAAAAAGAATGTAAATGGTTGCTTTGCATCCCATCCGTGTCTCAATTACAGTCCGACACTTTTTTGTGCTTGCTTCAGCTTGGTCAGGAAGAATATTCAAGTTCTTTGGATCAATAACACTATTTTTCTTAAACCCCTCTTTATTGCAAGAGTATCTAGCACAACAAACTTTACCAGCAATAGGGTTTTGGTCTGGTGCATAACCCTCACCAAGAAACCAACCGGATAGAATGGTCCACATAGAATTTCCTCACTTCTTCAATTGAGGCAAACTCCAACCTCTTCCATGACTCTTCATCATCAGGGTTTACAAAATCTACAAATTAAATGTTGACTTATCAAATAGAAACTAATTTAAACGTTAATAACAAAATGTTAACTTGATAAGAACAAAATGTTAACTTGATAAGAACAAAATGTTAACTTGATAAGAACAAAACGTTAACCTGATAAGAGCAAAACGTTAACGTGATAAAATAAATGTTAACCTGATAAGAACAAGAGGTTAACCTGATGCAGATGATGTGAGTTGCTTAGATTGTGCATTTTTAGCAGAGTTAACAGAGACATGATCATCACCTACTAAGGGTGGAGATATATTTCCATCAAGAAACAACATTAGAAGAAGATGGAGCACATTGTTCATTAACAATGACAGAATTAGAAGAAGAGGGGCACATTGTTCATAAACAATGACAAAATTAGAAGAAGAGGGAGCATTCTGTTCAATCGCCACTGTAGACCCCCTTCTTCAATTAATTGATGCGTTACATTAAATAAATAAATAAAAAGAAGATTAGACATAGTGAAAAAAGTAGTGTAAAAATTAAACAAAACTTAAGAAAACTTATAACAATTAAACTTTATATAAATGATGAGTTTAATGCATATCGTTATCATTTTCTTCATCTTCAACAAGGGCCTCATAGTTAAGATCGATTATCAACACCATTGATCCTAAAGAAAAAAGAACGATAAACATACAAACGGTTGGAGCTATAGACCATAGGCTTGCTTGAATAACAAAAGAAAAGAAACAAATCAGAATGTGAAATTAGCAGCAGTGAAACAAAAACTTTGATCTTAATAAAAAAATCAGGATACACATAATGTAACCACAAAAAAAAAGACAACATCTAAAAATCTCCACAAAATTATAAACAAAAAAGAACTAACTAAAACATGATTATTTGTACATGGTTTGCAGTTTTATAATGTCAATCAACATGTTGGTTCTACAAAGCTTTCAAATACTCTATGTGAATATATGTGTTCCTTGAGTTGAGTTGAGTTGCATATCCTCAATTAGATATACAAATCGACCAAGTTGAGTAAATTATCTGATAACAGAAATCCCAAGCCCATAGTTGACATTGGTTTCATACAAGGGGGGGGGGAATTGGAAGATCAATCATATTGGATATAATAAGGATGAGTAAAATTGGAACGATCAATGAAATCAGAAAAAATGGAACGCACCTTATGTTGAAATCGTTCTGCAGTATGAGGGAGTTGGGCGCACCTCAGTATGAGCCGCATTCTTCATCTAACAGGTTGAAGGAATTGGCTCGGTCATGTGCAACAGTATATGAGCTACATTCTTGGTTGAACAACAAGGGACATCGATCGATCAAATTTGGGGAAATTTTTGTTTCATTGATTAGATATGATCGATCGATAAAAGTGGGTAAACAAACCGAAGCGCGATTGCTATTTTCTGTTATGTTGAGTGATCGATCAACGTAAGACAGGGATGAGAACTCTGTAGATGGGAAAAGAGGAGGAGGAAAAAATGGTAAAACGTTGTGTTTTGATAAGTGCAGGAGTGCTGCAATGACTTGCCTGCAGCACATAACCCAATTCCATTAGATCGGTGTCCAAATCGGCAGTTAATTTAATATACATAGATTCTTCTTCGACGGTCATGAAATTAGTACATATGATAGTCAATATCGATAACTATAATAAAATAATACATGCTTGATTGTTTTACTATTAAACAAGAAGTAGATGATAGTTAATGTCGATAACTCTAACTAACCATGGTTGTCCATGGTAGGTTAACCGTCTTATTTGGTTAACCGCTTTCGGTTAACCCGGTCTTCGGTTTTCTAAAATTTAATTTCATTACCATTCCATTTAAATCGAATCCGTTTAACCATATAATTTGGTTTAAAAATCTAATTCCATTACCATTCCATTTAGACCGATTACCCTTTAGTTCGGTTCGGTTTTATTGGTTAACCATGTAGTCGTATATTTTTTTTTGATGAGGCGCATATCATTAATATTATAGGTTACGTTGATCATTCACTTAAATCAAATCAGACATGTGTGGAAAAAATATAATAATGAATATTCCCTCTATAGCTAACGTTAATTATTATATAAGGTGAACATTAATATTTTAAGTATTTCATTGTTTATATAATCGGTTAACCATGGTTAACTGAGCAGTTAACTGTTCTGGTAAATGCAATACCGTTGCTGAAACTGAAACTGGTTAATTTACAGGGTTCAATTAACCATACCGCAAGAACTTGTATAGTTAACCTGAAACACAGGTACGGTTCACCTCGGTTTCGGTCGGATACCGTGGTTTTGGAATTTTTCGGCCAGCTCTAACTAACACTAGTCGTAAATGATAAAAGTGCGTACTTGTAACACCCCAACTAATGAATCCATTCTCAACTCATAAACCTCCAACCAATTATATTAACAACACAGCGGAATTCTTACAACAATTGGTGTTACCGCCGTCAATCACCCACGTGACTAACTAGACTTACTAAATACTCCAAGATCTAGCTACGGTCTGATGGACCCGAATATACCGAACATTAGTATACTAAAACCTTAACCAATACATGTCCTCAGTACAAGTATTTCAAATCCTATTACATCTTACTAACATCTCATACCATTTACTAAACGAGTGTACATGAACAACACGTACAACTAAAGAAAACAACCCAAAGTAATTAATTCTACCCGTTCCTACTCTCAGGACGGTCGTCTTCTGTCATTCACTTGCAAAATTTAAACAGTAGCCCCCGAGGGGGTCAGCACCTTTGCTGGTACGATTCTCTTATAGCCCCCAAGCTAATGGGCTACTACCACTAATTGTCGATAGCATGAAGTTGATTAGATGCACAACATAAATAAGAAGTGCAATAAACATCAATCCACATATGAACAATAACAGTTCAAGCACAATGAACGACTTAGAAGCGTTCTTTAAGTAAGTATGTTAGATTTTAACCCCTTAGGTCCCCAACCCTCTATTCTCAGTTTCACTCTTACCTCATATGCCAACCGTTCTCTTATTAGAACTGGTTAGCCCTTAGTTCGTTGTTTATTTTTGTAGAGCTTGGTTAACCCTAGCCAGCAGCAGTACACTTACCGACAATAAACAACATTTCTTAAATTGTTGGGGATGTAGGCTAGATCCCCCCCCCCACGCCATACTTAATGTGCCTTCCACCTCAAACAGTAGTCCGAGGTGGTCGAGTTGATTTGTTGACTCTAGGTGACGAGTCCGAAGACAAGTCTAATTTGGAAGCCGGATCGGATACAGATACCGACCTCCCCTAGTACACATGTGCCGGTACCATTCCGGATTCCTCACTCCCCCCAAGTTACGGTTAGTAGGAGTCTCAAAGTCAAAGTCTTGTTAGTTAAACCCTTACCGGGTATTAACCAACCAATCATAACAAGTGTTTTTATCTCATCCATTTATTTACTAAACATAGTTAGTAAGTTAACTCAAGTCAAGCGTGTTAGTTGTAATCACAAACACATAGCAAATACAATAAACCGGTTGCATGCTTTATCTTGTTTAGTCGGAACACATAAACAAATAGCACACAAGCCGAGGGACACCTCGTTAGCAAGCAGGCTACAAGAAAACCATACCTGTCACCAAGGTCCACTCTATTGTGTCCTCTTATGTTCTCGAATAATTCTCGAACAACTGGTAACATTACAATTGCTTCCATTAACATCGGGGTAATATGATTATTTAACGACTAATGCGCCCATAGTTAACCCCGTCATCCCGTTATACTTAATTTTACTCTTGTGATCTTAAGTTCATACTCTCACATCCAACCTAACACTTGTTTACACTTTTTAAGGCCTTTACATGTCACCAAACAAGGCCTAAACACATCTAAAACCATTACCATACAATCCCCCATCATTAGAAGCCTTAAAAAAAATTTCTCTCTGGTCTGGACCGCCCCTCTAGGGAGGTCCCCAGGGCGGTCCACAACAGAAACTACACTCGTCCTGCAGAATTCAACTGGACCTCCCCACAGGGGCGGTCCACAACAGACCCTATTTTTCAAAGTGCTTTTCTACTCATTTTGAACTCCAAATCCACCCCAATCTTTCCTAATCATTCCACATGTTTCCCCACATGTTTTAACATCATTTTAGCACCTCAAAACCCTCTTAAACCATCCAACAATCTCCTTAAACATTTACTCAAATTCTTACTAAATTCTTACACTTAACACTTGATTCCTAACACTTCCCACTTGTAATTTTGCCTAAGACTTCAACTAACCAAAGTGTTTCTCCACAACCATCTTAACTACTCCTCAAGCATCATTAGCATACCCATTTCCTTTACTCAAATTTCTCAAAGTTCTCAAAGTCATATTGCATCTCCATGCATAATTTCCTCTCCTTTACACTTACTACTCATCACTCCTAAACTTGTACCTACCTATACATTTCTTGCCATCCTTTTTACTCCTTAACATTGTTCTTCATTTACCTTGAACATGCTATACCCTTCTTAGACAACTTTCATCCCTCACTCAATCCACTCATACCATGAAGGTTACACAAACTAGATCATCCCTAAATCATCATAAGGTATTATACATCATTTCCTACAGATTTTTGCACAAGTCTTAACATTTCTAATACCATGATTTTGGTGTGTTTAATACACCCTCCTAGCCTCTAATTCCTCCTAGACAACTTTAGGTCATTCCAATCCTCATGAACACCGTCGTTAACTTATTTCCCCTCAAATTACTTTTAATGATTCATAGCAAATCCTTGGTCACTTAAATTCACAACAACCACTAAAACACTTTGTTTTCTACTCAAATTTCTCCATAACTCCTCTAGTACATTATCATGCCCATTTTCATAGGTTTACTCCTCTAATCAACACATACACACACATATCAAAGCCTTTCCTCATGATATTTCTCACCAAATCCAAACCATTCATAACCAACTCAATATAGTGCAATAATCTTAAGTTGCATAGCACTAAGGCTCTTAAATGACATGGCTCTTAGGCCCTTAAGTGACATGGCTCTTAGGCCCTTAAATGACATGAATTTAAACACTGAATTTCCCACATATAATAGCCTTCAACCTGCAATTACACCCATCAATCTCATAGTAGTTATAATGCTCTTAAAATCCATCTTAAGCTTATCTTACTAACTCATCTTCCATTGGCTCCTTAGTCATAAGTTCACAAACTTGTTCAAATCCTTTTTCCTATGTTATATAACCCATTACATAATGTAAGCTTTAAGCTACATTTAGTACTTATCTAAATACCACCCCTTAAACAATAAACTACCTTGAGGTAAGTTATTTACCTTGTTTTTCAAACTTTTCTCTCAACTTTCTTCTTAGGTTTTCTTGGATGATTCTCGGCCTAGGACTTCAATCATCTTGCAAATGTTATAATCCACATTCAAATAATGTAATAAGTGCTAAATATTGCACCTTAACCTAAGGAATCATTTCCTAGGTTTACAAGAATTGCTTAATACACTAAATGGATGTTTACCTTTGAAATTTGGAATGGGCTTTGATAATAAAGCAAGGCAAGACTTCTTCTAGTCTTTGGAGATTGAAACAAAGCTATTTCAAGGAGTAAAGCAAAGCTCCATGAGAAGATAATTTTCGGTAATGACAAAAATGGGTGGAAAGTTGATTTTTCTTTAAGTTTCCTTACCTTGAATGAATGAAGAAGCAAATGAGCTCTTCAAACTTGATTTTCCCCCTTCAATGGAGTTTCTCCATGGCACCAAACTTGAGCTTTGAAGGATTTGAAAAGATAGAAATGAAGGTCTTGCTCCAACTAAGAATAATCTAAGCTTAGTTTTTTATTTGGAGCAATATTGTACATTTGGTGAGCAAATGAAGGTGGAGGGGTATGGAGGCTGCAAATCACGGTTTTGGAGCAGGGAAGAAGAAGAATAAAATTCGGTGGGGAAGAAGTGAAATGAAAGAAGAGAGGAGAGAGAAGATGTATAAAGAAGGTATTTGCTTTTAAAAAGGTGAATAGTCTCTTTCACTTTACTTCCTCTTCCTTTCTTATTTTGCTGAAGCCTATGGTGACTCATCTCTTCTAAAACCGTGCCCCTCTTATTACCTTAGATATTTAGGTGTTATTTGACCATTGACCTCTTAAGAAAGTCATTTGACTTATTTTGGGCATTATTTGGGTACTATTCATAATAAGTGCACAAATTGGTGAAATTTTTGGTTTCTCTTTGATTTAGGCTTCCTAATGTGATAATAATTAGTACACATGTTGATTAAGGTGTAATCATGGGCATCTAGCCACTCAAAACCCATTTCTAAGACAATTTTTCAAAAATGTGCTTTAAGAGTTCTTAAAGCACAATTTGTGTTTAAGCTTGTTTTTGAGCTTGGTTTTCTTTGGTAATTGATTTAACATGTCCATTAGTATGTTAATAAGGTCTTAGAATGATATTTGGGTGCTAATCAAGTTACTCCAAGCTTAGAGCACATTTTGGCTTAAATTGCCCTTATGGCGTTTTCTTGTGATTTCTTTGGTTTAGATTGTCTACCAATCTTCCTAAGGCATGTTTTAGCCTTATTACATCATAAATCATATGTGTTACTTATCATACACTTATCATACTTAGGTTTGGGGTATTTCAGTACTTTGGAAGAAACAACATATATATATATATATATATATCAAACAAATTATCAAAAAGTGAATTGATACAAAATAGACAAAATACGAACACATGGGCACAAACAGATCAACAATCGGGGCTATTACAAACAATATATAGTGATTTAAGGTTGGACTTCGACATCACCGCCAATAGAGAAGAGTTCACAGCGGTAGTGACTTCCAAGGACAAGCGCCGATGCCGGTAATAAAGACCGGCCAACAACGCCAATTAAGAGGGGCCGGCGGCGACACCCAGTAGGATGGGTTAGTGGCAATGCCCAGTAGGAAGGGCCAGTGGTGACGCTAAGAGCAAGTGACTGGCATCGGCATCTGCTACTCGGGCATCATTTTTTGCTTTTACGGACATTTTTTATCAAATTTTGTTCTACATTAGTACCTAAATTGCAAAAAAAAACCATAAAAGTATCTTAGAATGGGCCCCTCGTAACACTGGTGGAACGGAGGCCTTAAATTGCGGTCCATAACCCTTTTTACTTACGGTTCTGGACCATAGTTGACGTGGGCGTCGCCTAAGACGGAGACGTCTTTATTTACGGTTTAAAACTGTAATTAAAGGCCTTTTTCCGGTCTCGCATGTCAGGGACTTTATATTACGGTTCAAAGGAAACTGTAATGTAAAGTGTTTTTTTATTTTTTACGTTTTTTATTATAGAACTACACAATGCAACAGAGTGAAGTATTATAGAACTGCAGAATTGCAACAGATATGCAGAAAATGCACAATTGCAACACACCTGAATCAAATAGCAACAAAACACATACTCTGCGCACAATTGCAATAGATAACAACATCTTTAATTTCACCAGAATCGTACAACAACTTTCATTACTAATAGATAACAGTATATGTTAAAATTCAAACAAAATAGCAACAAAAGACATTCTCTGCAATACATACAAATCTGTTACAGCGGCTAGTAATTTAGTAATGTCGTTTCAATTTCATGCCACTATAATATTACAAAAAGCTAGCTAGTCTACCAATCCATTCTCAAAAATATGGTTGCCATGCTCTCTCTGACATGATACAAGTCTTTTGCGCTGTAAGTCGAGGATTTGGCAAAGTGCTCTTTAATCTGGAACAAGAAAAGGAATGGAACACATAATGAGATTAAGATAAGACAAAAAATCTGCACAAGGAATTAGATACAAGACAACATTGTCTATCGTATTACCTTGTCTTCAGAGTTCTCAAATGCTGGGAAGTACCCGCGAACTTGTACATGTACCGCATCACGTAGTACCCGTAACTCCTGGAATCCTTTTGGGTAGGACACTAAACCAAAATTCATAGGTGTAAAACAATTATAAAACGATAAGCAACACAAATGAAATAAATGAATTACCCAAACCTTGATGTATGTGACTTTCATGTCAGCAAACTCTCCTTGAGGGGTTTTTTTGTAACAACTATCACATATTAACAAAAGCGTTAAGGACAATGAACGAGTAAATTAATTTTGGTTCAAAAAACCTATAAATAATTAAGTAGTAATACAAACTTACCTTTCGATTAAGTCTTTAGTGTTGAATTATGTCCACTGCCCTAGTGGATCTAGAACGAGCAGAGAAGCAGTGGCGGTGCAGAAGATAAGCAAAGCCCAGTGGTGGCTACAATTTCAAATACAAAATGAAATGAGGAATGAAGGTAAAAAAGATAGCTAATTAGTATGTAAATGTACATCAGAACTCACTTTTGGTGATACAGCATTAGAAAATTAATTTATTCGTTTCATCATCAACATTGAAGCAATGCTTCATGTATTCACAAAACCTCCCCGGCTTCCTAGTAACTGATTCATAAGATAAACACTCCGGGCACACCGCAGAAATGGAGGTGATGTTCTTCTCATGAAATCTCTGAAGTAGACATCTATTACATCACATGTATTATAAAAATTTATCCAATACGACTACATAGGTACTTATTCTATATGTTTTTACAGTATAAGGAAAGAAAACTTACGTTAGATAAGCTTGAATTATGTTAATGTTCAGGTAATCTTCACTCATCATCTCTGATGTCCCCAAAGTTGATCGTCGTGGTCATATCTACTTCGTAGTGAAGCAGTGACTTTGGAATCGTCATCATGAAGTTGATGCATTGTGGTGACCTCACAATGATCTTGTCATAAAGCTTGACCCAACGCGGCCATATGTGTTTAAAAGTTTTACTGGCAGTGCGAACCTACTTGTCAGTGCCCTAGAAGTTCTGGTGTGAGCCTGGGTCACTAGATTCTTACCTTTCGCACCCCGGGTCGTTGGATTCTTACCCTTCATACACAAACAATAATGTGTAAGAAGGTAAAGATAAATACAAATTGATTAATATAATTACAAATTGATTATTATACCCTTGTACTGCGGACGGGCGCCGCCGACTGGTTGATCTCTTCTCTGTGCTGGGATACGTGGCAAGGAAGCTCAGAGATCTATAATCGATTATATTAGTGATAAGTGTGAAATTGATATGGTTTTATAGGTGCTAAATTCTTATTTTATGCAACTTTTTATGCACTTTCTCACACTTATCCTATGTTTTTCATGGTTCTTACTTTGGGCAAGAACTGATGCCAATGTGTGTGTGAAAAGCAGGAAATGACTATTGGAATGCATAGTTATTCTCACGAGCTTTCTAACGCCGCAAACGGGGAACAAATCGGAGCTCATACGAAGAATTTAGACCCTCCCGAAGTTGTGTCTAGTACAACGTTTATATATATATATTTTTACGATACTGCCGCAACTCCAGAGTCTTCCAATAGCATTGATGGACGAAGTGAATTAAATAAGAAACTCCATATTCCTTCCAAGAGTTATTAGTTGGTTAAAGATAATTGATTAAAGGAAGTTAGAGGAGTTGGAAAGTCTTTATTTATTACACAAAACTGAAGAATTTTTTTAAAGAAGACCATCAATGGACAGGTGATAAGTGCAAAACATATAGACTTTTTAAGGTTTCACCTTATTAATTGCAGCATTTTTAGTAATGTTTCTCACTTATCTTTGGTTTTTCCTATATTTATGTTATTATATTAACTAATGTATTATATGTTAAAATGTAGGAAAAATGACAAACAAAGACATATATTAAGGATTAAAAAAGATGTCACGCGTGAAGCACGCATGTGTGTTCCGCCTCCTCAGTACCGCCTCCTTATCAGGCGGACAACAGAGAGGGCAACCGCCCAATACGGGGCGGACAACTCTAAATTGCATAACAATAGAGGCAACCGCCACTTAAGAGGCGGACAAGACAGAGGAGACCGCGAGGCGGACAAGACAGAGGAGGCCGCCTATTACCGTGCGGACATAGAGGAGACCGCCACTTATCTAGCGGACATGTGAAAATGGGCTTATCTTCTACGCCGACTCGCTCTGCAACTTGAGACGGCGCCTACCAGAAATCACGCACGCGTTGCAGCCCTGTCCCCTGCGCAATCAATGAGCTGCAATCAATGGGGAGCTGCAATCATCGAGCTCAATCAATGAAGCTGCTGCTCTGCTTCTTCTTCCTCTATAAATACGAGCTTCATTCCTCCTTACTGAGTGTCCTTCCAGAGGTTCCGTCCGTGGTTCCTCTGGAGTTCCAATTCACACCATCATTCCATCTTCGTACCACTACACTTTCACTCACTCGTTCATTTTCATTTCTAATCTCCCGCTTCTCCATTTGTTTTCTTTTCATCTCATTAATTTCACCTCTAGTCTCACGTATTTAAATAGAAGACCAAACTATTTAATATGTTAGGCTAGAGTTCATATGCTTTGCGAATGATTATTATGTTCTGTATTAATTATGCAATGTTTTTACTGGTTTTAATTTAATGAAGTTTGTTACGCTTAAAGCTCATCTCTCGCCTTTTTAATAAATGTCATGAGTTTATTAAATTGCTTGCTAAGTCTATTTTGATCAGACCAGGTGATAAATAGATAGGTTGATTAAGCCGTAAATCTGGAGAAAGCTCTATTATGATTTAATGAGTTAGTATTTTCAGATGCAATTATATTTCCTCGAATTTAATGTCCGTTTACATAAGAGTGCTCGAACCTTGATTAGACCGAGCATTTCTGGTAAACGAGTTCTTATGAGGCTATGACTTAGTCCTTAAGATAATTAAAGGAATTTTGCCAGACAATTATAATTAAACCAGTAGGAATAGCATGAAAGCAGATAATATTAATCTGAACCAGAGTCCCGTTTAGTTTATCTGTTAATTTAGTTTATTTTATCTTTCCTTTTATTTATAAAAAAACAAGTCAATTAATCCCCCCTCTTTGTGACACGCTTAGGTACTATAATATGTATATTAGTCCCGTGGTTCGATATCCGGTCGCTTACATTTCACTATACTACTGCGACCGGGATTTGTTTGCAGCCCGACGTTTATTTTGGGTTTTAATTTCTTTTCTTTAATTTTTATTACACCACTTAAACCACTCAGATTATAACGTCTGCAACAGGTGAATAGTCTTGATTTTCAACTATAAATAAGGAAGACTTTGGAAGGGGAATAGATCCATTGATCATTCAGAATTTGAGAGAGAAGCTCCATACGCGAGATTTTGAAGACAGATGTGCAACCTTTGCATCAAGAAGGGGATTTCTGCTTCGATTTCACTTGTCCATTCAACCCAATTCCTTGCAGATCTTCAGATTAACATAGAGATGATTCCTATACTTTCTTCTCTTATTGTTTTCTCTTTTGTTATGCTTGGCTAAGGGATTAAACTTCGGGGTATGGTGGTTGTAAATAGTTAGGATTTTGTAGATTTGTTATTGGTTGATTTGGGATTTATCTTGGATTCGTTTCAGATTATAAATCTTGTTTGCGCTATCAATAAAATTTGCTACTTTATTTTTAGCTTTGCGAAAGCTGTCAAGATCTGATCGGTGATTGATAGCTTTTTCTGATTGAAGAGTTTAGCCTTCGGATGCGTTTTAAATCCTTACGCTTAATCCTTTTGCATTAGTTGTGATAAATTCATGATTTAATTTATCGTGTTCTATGCATGATAGATCTATTTGGCTAGGATTTAGTCATTTAGAAATTGGTTAGAATTTGCCGAATCCTATTCCCTAATCAATTGATGATAGAACTGCATGACTTAACTAGGATCGACCACCTAAACCCGAGTTCCGTTTTAATTATCTTATTCTCAGTTACTTTTCCTTCGCTTTTCAATTTTATTAATCTACAACTTCCCCCCAATTTACAGTCTTTGCTAGGAGAGATTTATTGCCTAGACCCCTGGTTCGATACCCCGGTTACTCATATTACTATACTACAGTGGCCAGGAATTATTTTACAACCCGTAGGTTTATTTTATTTATTAATTTCTAGGATTAATTTCGTAGTTTTTAGTATATATAAAAAACCGTTTGCAATTAGACACTAAATGCTTTATAATGGATTATATTAGACACTAAATGGTTGTCAAATAGTCTTACCTCATCGGTGACAACAATATAACATGCTAGCCATGGCAATATGTCTCCCTTCACTTCAACCAGCGTGCATTTGTTGTCGAACGCCATCGGAAGGTATGCATTCTCAAATCCTTTGATTAATCAATTCCAAGGTCACACGCGTGTAGAATGCGGGTAGACGTATGAAATTGATGAGCGTGAGTGGACCTGATGGCAACACTGTCCCGTAGGCCACATCTACAAGGTGCCCGTCCAATGGTACTTGGAGACAACATTTTTTCTCTCCTTCAATAAACATAGATATTGCGTGAAATAAATAAGTGTGTCCAATCTAATACTATTTAAAGGACTTTATTTAAGGAAAAAAGTGAACAAAGCTAACCTAGATGTTGGCAAACGGGTACGGGTCATGGCCGGAGCACAACGGACGAGGAAGACGGTCAAGGAGGATCATGCTGCTGTTGAGTAGTCGCATGTGCGATCGCATCTAACGCTTGCTGTAGCCTCTTGTAAGCTCGGCGCTCAGTAGCCAATCTCTCCTCGTTAGGTTGGCACTTAGTAGCCAATTTCTCCTCATTAGCTTGGCGCTTAGCAGCGAACTTACGCTCTACCATCATCTTGATGTCAGCAACATTCATCAGACCCTTATTAGCAGATGGTGGGAATACGTGCTTCTGACGCATTTCTCCCTCAAATCCTCTAACACTCCCCGGGTGACCCTTCATCCCGAGCACTTGATTGAGAGGGTCGTCTTGAGAAGGAGGAGCGTGTAAGTCTATTTTCTCCTCTTTGTGCCGCTTCATACTATCCAATTGTCAAAGAAGTTAGCACTTAATTTAAGATCTGCAAACGCTTGACTCTATAATTAAATTATTTATTAGCTACTTCCAAACACTTACAATTTGATTAGCCAGTTGTGCCATTACAGCGTGAGGAAATATCCTCTGACCTTATGTGGTCGTTCTCTGGCATCCTAGTAGGTACATCTGCACCCTACTCGCCTCAGAGACATCCTTGATCGGGCATTCACTGCCGTCCTTGTTCTTCTGCATCAAAAAACCAGCCTCTTTCCACTGATCGAGGCTGCCCACATATCCCCTTTGTCCCATGGTGTGGGGGTAGAGATACGCTTCACGATTTTATCGTGCTTGTTCTTATCTTTGCTGTTAAGACATTACAATAGAATATTAATTAGAAATCAGGATAAAACATTATGAGCATTAATTCAGAAAAGAGTACTCACAAACATACCCTAAACTCAGGGTGGAGGGGTGCTCAATGAATTCCCTCCACTCCTCTTCGGTGATCATACCGTTGTACACGACATACGGTGAAGGCTCGTGTGGGGGCACCCTAGTGATCCAGTTCTCCACCAAGTAGTGCGGAATGATTTAGCTTTACCACCCACCGTAGATAGAACGGTCTTCTTCACTTCTTCTGGGATCTTGTACCGTTCTTGTACCTACTTCCAGATGCTCTCCTTAACTTCTCTCGAGACTTGTGGCCATGTGTGGTTGATGGAGAGCATGTGATCTGGACAGAATCCTTAGCATACTAGCGAATTCTGACTTGCTGCCCCCACTACCTCTTATACAGATCCCAGACAAGATTGATCTCATCCAGTTTCTGCAGCTTCATCCCACGGGTCGGGCCTCTACCTCTGGGTCTCTGAGTAGCACTCATGGAAGCGGCAGCAGCAATAGCGCAGCTGTAAAAGGGCCAGCAGCAAGAGGGCCAGCGATAGAAGGGCCCGCGGTAGAGGGGCACTGGTAGGAGGACACAAAAAATAACTCGTCGCAAAATAACTCAATCTCTTCAGCCATACCTACAAGAATTGAAATAAAATTAAGCATTAGATAATGACACAAAAAATACACAGAATTTAACAATGGTCATATACAAGCAACAAATAAAAGATCGTTAATTATTATAAATTTTAATGGTAATAACTTACATACACCATTATCTCTCAATCCACATTCCCTCGTTATGGTTTGATCGTATATACTCACGATGACCAGTGACCTCAGCCTCTTCCAATGAAATAAGAATAATTAGAGGTTCATCTTCTGCGTCATACTCATCCTCATCAACCACACCATCCACACCAACTATTCATCTTCTCCCTTTAAGCACCACAGAACATCTAGGACTGCAGGGATCAGTTACATAAAATATCTGCTTAACCTTCGTCCCAACAACGAATGGCTCAACCGTGGGAGTAGCTCTAGACAGTTCAACCAGTTTCATACCATGCTTCTCCTCACAGTAGCCATGTCTATTGTCAACCTAGTTACACCGGAAAATACACATTTCATAGTTATTGTAGTCCAATACCCTGATGTCTTGTATAACACTACAATATGATTGTTTTACTTAGGCTGGACTGCAACCCACACCGTTGATGTCATATAAGTCTTGATAAGCTTGAAGCTCTACACCACTGTTTGATTTGTTGATTTGCGATCATGACGTTCTGTGAAAAAGGTGAATCCATTGACATCATACCCCTCATAAGAAATTACATCCTGATTTGGTCCAAATGCAATTATTTTAATCAATTCAAGCACATTCGTGGACTGATCAGACAACACTCTATCTCTAACCATCTAACAAATGTCATGTTCTGCTCATTTTGTAGTCTAACGTCATGCATGTCTGGATATTGTGCTCTTAAAACGCACAAGTGTTCATCAAAGTACGGTTTGACATCTTCAAGATGACTCAACATAACTAAATGAGCTTTGTTAAAGTGTATATCAATTATTTTCAATTTTCGTCCAACCGTGCCAACACCCTTCAATCTGCCCTCATGTCTAGAACGTGGAAGTCCAATGGTATCGACACCTTCTAGGTAATTGGTGCAGAAGTCTACAACTTCCTCTATCATAGTGCCCTCTATAATACTACCCTCTGGGTGATGAGGGTTCTTCATTTTCTTCTTCAGGACACCTATTTACCTTTCGTATGGATACAAGTAGCGAAGGTACAAAGGACCACACATCAGAATCTCTCTTACAAGATGCACGAGAAGATGTATCATTATATCAAAGAACGAGTGAGGAAAATACATCTCCAGTTGGCACATTGTCACAATAAGATCCTTTGTAGTTTAGTCAGAGTGTCCGCATCAAGAACCTTAGACGAAATGGTTTTGAAGAACACACTAACATTTGTGATTGTGTGTCAACAGCATCAGGCAAGATCCCATGCAATGCAATTGGTAAAAATTCTTGAACTAGGACATGAGATTTCATTCCTACTAATTTCAAATCTGTCATGGACACTAGACTTCTTATTTGTTGAGGAGTATCCTGAAGGCACCTTGATGTTGTAGAGGGTACTGCATAGACTATGTTTATCTTCTTTAGATAGAGTGTGACAGGTAGAAGACAAGAATGTGCATTTTCCACATTCTTGCGGGCCAAGCTCTATGCATATACCCAACTCAATTAAACCTTTCCTTCCTTTCAAACGATCATTTGTCTTTCCTTTTATGTTCAAAAGGGTGCTAGTGATACTTTCACCCACGTTCTTCTCGACATGCATCCCATCAATAGAATGTCTAACCTCTAGATGCTACCAGTATTGAAGTTCCCAAAATATTGATTTCTTTTTCCAGACACATTTTATGATGCCTATGTGAGTAACAATATTAGATTCACAAACTTTGAGGGCAAAGTTCTTTAAGGGGGAAATATTGAAATACCCCTAACTTAAATATGGTGATTAATTTTTCTAATATGATACTTAGAGGCCTAATATGCCTAAATAACATTGGTGAATAAATTAAAACCAAAAGAAAGTAAAACCAAAAGAAAGAGGAAAACGCTTAAAAGGCACAAAACATAAAAACGTACGTTACGCAACCATAGGAGGCATATGAGCTCGAATAGGGTCCTAGAGGGATTCCTAGGACTTAGTTTCACACTAAATCCATGTGGGAACAATTCCCAAAAAAAATGAATCCATATAGTGGGTTAAAAACGCAAACGAAGCCTTAAAGCACATTTTTTGGGAAAACCCGAAAATAGACTTTAAGTGGTTTAATGGACTCATATAAATTATATTCGATCATATAACTATAATTAAACAATAATAAAAGTATAAGAACCATTACAAAATTAACAAAAAGATTAAAATCCGGAAAACAGCTCGGATTGATAAATAGTGCCAAACCGGGGATTTAAGAGTGTTTCTTGTGAAAGACGAAAATGCCCTTGAATAAATAACTAGAGGGGGCGGTTTTATTGGGGTGACTCATCACATTTCTCAGCCAAACTAGCTCCTTATTAGTGAGTAGAGACAAAAATTAATAAAGTAAGAAAGTACACATTGCTTTTCACACTCTCTCTCTCTTCCATTCCTATTCCCTCTCTCATTTTTCTTCCTTCTTCAGAGAGCCACCATTCTCTCTTCTTCTGCCAAGCGATTTTGAAGCCCTCCAAACCATCTTGAGCTCTCCCTACATGTTCAAGGCTTTAACAACGCCAAATCACCACAAAAAGTACACCATCTTGCTTGTCTTGCTTTGAAGCTTCATTTCTACCTCTCAAAATCTCCAAACCTTGAAGTTGAACTCCATGGGTGGAGATCCACTTGAAGGAAGAAGCTGCACATCTTGAGCTAGGCCACATCTAGGATGGTTTAAGGTAAGGAAAAAGCTTAAAACATTCTTTCCCATCTTGAGCTAGGCCACCTCTGAGTGAAATTCACGAGAGTGTCTTGAGCGGAAAAACCATGAGCGAACGAGCGTGTCATTTTTACACGACTCCGGTGAGACCACATCCAAAGGTGAGGTAAACGACATAACTCCGACCGAAGGAGATAATTTGTAAATTTACGCTTAGACCTGTGAAAAGTAACAAAGAACGGATATACAACTATCAGGAATGACGAAGCACCAAGGTACAGCACCACATAGCCAAAAAGCTTATGAACCCTGACATTAAACCCTAGGCACCCCCGCTGAGCCTTTCATATATCCCTTTTTGATATTATGAGCTCCACAAAATAACCCCGCCAATGATGAATGTCCGACCCGGTGACCAAGGAAGCGAGGAACCTGACTCTCAGATAACATTCTCATCAGTCCAAAGAAGCGATGCCGCTATCAGCATGACGAAGTGATCCGCAAATGGTCCCAGAGTGACACTGGATCAAAAGAGCTCACATCAAAAGCTCTAGAAGCCCAAAGCCGGGAAACACAAGAACCCCGAAGGCAAAGTCAAGAAAGGATTAAACAAAAAGGCAATCCCGAAGTGCCTCGAAGAAATCCAAGTGACAAAGAGAAGAGAAATGGTGTGATCGAAAACAACGTCAGCGCAAAGCAGCTAGACGACTTCAAGACAAGGAGGATGAATCCGAGAGAAGACGTAAGTTGCAGCTTTGGTCACCCACTTAAGCTCCACATACCTCAAAATCCCTCCATGGTCCCGTTGTTCTTCATCACACCCCATGGCCACGTTATAAGCCTTAAAGACTTCCGACTTGGTAGTTGTGTATCCAATCACGTGAAGGTAACAGATCGAATGCGTAAATTCATCAAATATCAAATTCAATGGTCTACAAGTTGTGACCGTAAGTGAGAAACGAGGTAAACACCAAACACGTCGAGTGTAGGTTAGGAAGCACCAAATCAGAACATAAGCCTTGACCCTGTGAGGACGAGACTCATTCGCACGTTTGATCAAAGAAAATACTGGGGGTAATCGATCGGAATGATCGATTGCCATGAACTCTAGCTCAGATTGTCTTAAGGGAAAAATACTGGGGGCAATTGTTGGTTCCAACAATTGCTATGACAACACCAATTGGAACCCAAAGCTCAAACATCACCACCATCATCCCACCACAGGCCCATAAGCCCTTACCTTCACTTCATGCACCACACAGGCCCACATAAGCCCTTACCTCCACACCTCCACTACACAGGCCCACATAAGCCCTTACCTTCACTTCATACACTACACAGGCCCACATAAGCCCTTACCTTCACATCATACACCATACCCCACCGGCGGCATGTTCATCTCGTAGGAGATAAATTACAAGTCCGAAGTCTATAGTTAGGAAATGATCTACTTTCCTTTCACTAAACAGAATTTTCATCAAACACTGCCACGTTTGGCACCTCTTTCAACAATTTCTTGTCTTGAACAACTTTCCTTCAAACACTTCGGTTTCATAAACCTCATCATGGCCACATGTTGGCACACTTTCTAGCAATGTCTTGCTTTGGACAATTTTTGATCCTTAACATTGCCATGTTTGGCACATTTCCATCGATTTCTTGTTTTGGACAAGTTTTCCTACATACACTTTGATTGTATTTTGACATACACATCATCATTGCCACGTTTGGCACTTTCATAATCAACTTTCATCATGACCATTTGCATAAAGTTTACCTTGCATCCGTCCGTACGAAACTCCTCATCATAGACCAGAGATACAGATTCTCGCCCCGAAGATACAGATTCTTCAGAGATACAGATTCTCGCCCCGAAGATACAGATTCTTCAGAGATACAGATTCTCGCCCCGAAGATACAAATTCTTCAGAGATACAGACTCTCGCCCCGAATACAGATTCTTCAGAGATACAGATTCTCGCCCCGAAGATACAGATTCTCGCCCCGAAGATGCAGATTCTTCAGAGATACAGATTTCACCCGCTAGATCAGATTCTTCAAATTTCACCAGAGTAGCAGAACTAGCAACTCACCGAGTAGAAGAGCTCAATCCTATAGGCCGCATAAGACTAGATCCATCCTTTAGGCCGTCTAAGACCTAGATCCTTTAGGCTCGTCATAAGACCTAGATCCATCTTTAGGCTAGTCATAAGACCTAGATCATCCTTAGGCTGTCATAAGACCTAGATCCACCTTTAGGCTCGTCATAAGACCTAGATCCATCCTTAGGCTCGTCATAAGACCTAGATCCATCCTTAGGCTCGTCATAAGATCTAGATCCATCCTTAGGCTCGTCTAAGACCTAGAACCATCCTTTAGGCCCGTCATAAGAATAGTTGCATTCCCTTAGGCTAGTAGTAAGACCTAGAGTTACCCTTTAGCTTACTCACTCTCATCAAAACACATTGCATTCATTCATTCATATAGGCTCGTCATAAGACCTAGTTGCATATCCAGGCGTCACAAGGACCTGGCGACAGAAAGTTGGCGAGGTGGGTGCTGGCAATAAATCCTCTTTTGTGATGTCAACTTATTTTTGGGATCAACGAATGGTGGCGAAGGCAATAAGTCCCCAGGGTTTTTACCAGGAGTTATCCACTGCACACCGGCTTGGGGGGGCGATGGCAATAAGTCCACATTGGGCAGCAGGAGCATCAGCACGGGTTTCGGTCCCCAGAAAGCATCCGAGCATCATCAGCATCATCAACATCATCAGCATCATCGACAATACAGCACCATTAGCTTCCAACATTCTGCATTTGCATACACCAAGTTTTCACATTTTAGGTAGGTGACGCCTTAGAATCGCAACATTACCTCATTTTTTACCGTTAGGTTGTCAAGCCTAGAATCGCTTGACATTACTTCATTTCACTTTACTTATAGGTAGTCAACGCCTTAGAATAGCTTGAACATCATTTTTCAATCATTTAGGTAGTCAACGCTTAGAATAGTTGACATCATTTTCATCACTTAGGTATGTCAGAGCCTTAGAATAGCTCGACAGCATATAGTCATTACAGGTAGTTGGCGCCTTTCGAATAGTTCAAAAACATCTCTTCTCCTTTAGGTAGTCAGCGCCTTCGAATAGCTCGACACAAACCACTAGAGCTCAAACGGCATACGAGGTCTTTTAAGATCCAAAATTTTGGGTATCACTCAGGCATCAACTAGACTTTTCATATTCATTACAAAGCCTAGTTGACGGGGGCAATCTGTTATACCCAAAATTTCAACCCCCCGGAGTAGTCTCTAAGGCATACGTGTTACAAAGGGCAGAGTGGTCAAAATGCACCAATGTAGGATTTTCCAAGGACATTCTCGGGATTTTCTATTTTTCATATGACTTGTTCATTATCTCCAAACACTTCCAAATATCATAGTCATTATGAAAGGTATTTCATGATCTTCTGATAATATTTATTCTGGAAATTTAGCTTTTAATTCATATTATAAGCTAATTTCTTTAATAATTAACACATGAAATAGCCTCAAAATAGAAATTAAAAGGTTTCCAAAATTAAAATAAAATTGTCACATGGTTAGCATGACTACATACAGTCATAAACCTGAAATTATCTTATTTGGAACCTTAGCCCAAAATTTAAAAGAGAAATTCAATCATAGTCGCAATTTTCTCTCTCCTTTGGAAAATACCGAAATCAAAACAAAATGTCATGAAATTTTAATACAAGATAGAGGATGATTTTTAGAGAATAATGCCGTTGGAAATTCATTATTTCGACTTTCCAATATATAAGTTATGAATTATGTGAGATTCGAGATTGTGAGATTTTTATCTATTCGATATTTATCAAACTAATCCGATTCCAACTCTCAAAATTCCTAAAAATCATTCTTTACCTTCAGTTAAAATTTCATAATTTTTATCGGCTTGCAACATATTCTAAAAAATCAGATTCCCTTAGAGCACAAAATCAGTCTTTTAGATAAAGATCTTGCTCTATCTATTTGACCATGCTCTTTCTATAAAAGGACCCCCAAAAACGAACTAGGGCAGAGGAGAACACTTCCAAAGTCAGAAAACACAGCCACAAACTTTCTCCCCACGTTCTAACACTTCCAAGCCTCAAATCAATACCGAAACACTGCAGAAATCACCCCGAAATCACCAAAAACTCATCCTTTCTTCTCCTATTGAACTTCCAAGCACCAAAAACACACAAAACCACCACAAAAACAGAAGAGAAACGTCCTTAACAGCATAAAGAAGAAGGAGTCAGAAGCACAATTCGAAGTCAATCCAAAACCGGCGTCAACGAAGCATCAAAAGATCCCCGTTGTGAAGAGTCTCATTAAATCCGAAGGTAAAACAGGTTGAAGCCATGTTTTTCTGACTTTGTTCAACTTTAACTACTCTGTGTTAAAATTTGGAGTCAAATTGACTTTTTATCGCTTCTGAATTAGCGTTTGTTTTCGCTTCTGCCCAATAACTTGTTTGCTAAGTTTCGTGCTTAATTCGATTTCAAATTGAAAACTTTCAATCACTAACGCCTTGTACATCTTTCAGGCTACACACCCATAAAATTTGAGCTCAAAACACCCTCGGGAACCTTCTGAAAACCCCTGTCCGTGGGTGGTCCGTGACCTCGGACCTGTGGTCCGGGACCACGGACGGGTTGTCCGTGGCCACGGACACCCACGGACGGCGGCGGGATTTTAAAAATTCAAAATTTAGGTTTTTCTAATAATGTCCGGGCCCACGGACATCCTGTCCGTGGCCCCGGACTTTGCAAATTTTTGTTTTCCTTTAATTTCGACTTTTCTGTATATTTAGGTTAACTGGGGTCCGTGGTCTCGGACGTTTGGTCCGTGGCTACGGACGTAAGCAAAATTTGACCTAATTCTGCCTCCGAAACCCTAGTTTAGGTAGCTTTTAATTTCACTTTAATTCTCTGTCAAAAAATGCTAAAAACAAAAAAAAACAGAAGCTCGCGCACTTAGGTTAAAACGACTCGTAATAAGCCGTAAATAAACTAAGTAGAGGAAAAACGACCTAGGAAGGGTAATGAAAGTAATTGAACCCTAATTAAGTCGAATATCAAGCCCCCGAACCCGAACTCTCCTTTCCTAATTTGATCTAGGTTAAAATTAGGTGGCGACTCATAATAGGTTCCAGTGAGCTAGCTTAGGTTTTAATAATTATTGTTATATGACATAGTTATTAATCTTAGGCTATAAGTGGACCTAAAACCCAATCAGATCCCAATCAACTTTATTCAACATAGGATAGGGTTTAAAATCGAGGCTCACAGACTGGCGACTCTGCTGGGGACAAACTTCTTAATTTTAACTTGTTTAATTTTAAGAAAGAGGGCTTAACTTGAAAATGTTTATTTATGGCTTTATTGCATTGTTTGTTTACTTTTGTGCGCAATTTAAATTTCTGTACTTTTGCATCATATGAGAGCGAGGGTCCACATAAACCGATTTCACCCCGGGACCCGTTTGAGGGTCCCCTGTCAGGGACTCACACCTTTTAGGTGATGTGAATAAGCGGGGGAAAAGAGGAGGATGTCGTCTAACCACATCCCCTTAATACCTGGGCCTTGGCCCCAAGCGTTTTCCTGGCAGTGTCCTTACCTAGCCCATTGTTTGGTCAGTCAAAGACCCGGCCGCAGACGCACACCTTCAGGTGATGTGAAAAAAGTGGGGAAGCCCAAAGAGAATAGCGTGCAAGCCCTATTCCTTTGAGGTGACCTGGGCCCATGCCCCAAGCACCTCTCCGGATCGATCCATACCCAGTTTGATTTAAACGCCAAGTGAGGACATGTTGAATTTGTGTGGGCCTTGTTTGCTTGTATGATCGGCCCACTACCCAGCCTAGAGATTGATAGGAACTTCTCCTACATCAACCTAGCCCAACCCGAATTGGCGGCTCTGCTTGTTTGCGGCCTAGAGGTCCTGTTTGGTTTAATATGTGAGTCATTCGGGCTTCGGCCCAAAAGCTTAGACTTAGGTGATTTCTCTTCTGGCCCAATTTGAATTATCCAATTAGTTCTAGGCCCCAAAAAAAGAAATCCACCTGAACTTGAAATAACTCACAAGTCCTGAAAATAAAATCTTTTTCGGCTTAGCAACCATCTTCTCTGGCCCAAAGAAAGTTAGGCCCATTTGTGATTTAGGGATCGTTCCAGCCCATGTTCTTTATTTCAGGCCCAAATACATTTCGGCCCAAGGGCTCATTCTAGTTTAGGAAAACTCTTCACTCGGGCTCTGACCCAAAATCCTAGATCTAGGTGCCATCTTTTAGGCCCAACCAAAACCACTCGGCCCAAATTCCAGTTCATATGTAGAGCAATCAGTCCGGCCCAAGTACCACACTCATGACTCATTTGATCTAGGCCCATAGACCAATTCATAGTTTTGGCCCATGAGCTTCGCTCTCAATCCAGAATTTCAGCCCATAAAACATTTGAATCCGAGATAGTTTGCATAATTCATTCATTCCAGTTTCCAGCTTCAAGGCCCAACAAGAACATCAAACGAATCTTAGACCTCAGGGCTCAGTGGCCCATTCGCGGTCCATGTGATTTCTTTCAGCTTGTTTGCTCAATTCCTGGATTCAGGCCTACATGTCCGTTCTAGTCTGGGAATCACTCTAGTCTATGCACTTCACTCCCAGTTTGGCGAAGACTCAGGCCCAATTGCTTCCTACATAACCCATAGGCATTCCTAGTTCGGACATTTTACAGGGCCTACTCGAAGTTTGGAAGGAAGACGATCACAGTCATCTTAGCGACATCCCAGCGGTCAAGAGCTCGAGTCTTCAGCATGCCGACTTCAGACGGTTCAGCAGGATTTCGATTCAATAGAAATTTTAGGGTTCCTATGCATTCTACTGCATAACCTGCCATAACACTCATCTTTCAAATGCATCTCTCATGTTTTTCAAAGAATGATCGTTTTCAAACCACTAATAAGAAGCATCGATTTTGTTGAATCATCTTCTTCCTCATGTTCACAAATGAATGACTTTTTCAAGTCTAAATGATAACACAAAAGAAAAAAGGGTTTGTTTCACACAAGTTTTTTTTTTTTGAGAAAATGGTTCATGAATTAATTATTTCCCGACAATGGAACACAAAGACTTGTATTTTGTTTCTGAAGTTTTGAGCATGCCTTACCAAACCCCACATCTTATCCCAAAACATCCAAATAACCCCCAAAGCGGTTCCAAATCCATATCTTTTAAATTGTTGTCACTAACCCCAAATCGATACTGGGGGCAATCTGAGTTTAGGTTCGTCATCTTTCATCTTTCGTTTAAGCGTGTGAACTAGTCTCTGAGTGAAATTCACGAGAGTGTCTTGAGCGGAAAAACCATGAGCGAACGAGCGTGTCATTTTTACACGACTCCGGTGAGACCACATCCAAAGGTGAGGTAAACGACATAACTCCGACCGAAGGAGATAATTTGTAAATTTACGCTTAGACCTGTGAAAAGTAACAAAGAACGGATATACAACTATCAGGAATGACGAAGCACCAAGGTACAGCACCACATAGCCAAAAAGCTTATGAACCCTGACATTAAACCCTAGGCACCCCCGCTGAGCCTTTCATATATCCCTTTTTGATATTATGAGCTCCACAAAATAACCCCGCCAATGATGAATGTCCGACCCGGTGACCAAAGGAAGCGAGGAACCTGACTCTCAGATAACATTCTCATCAGTCCAAAGAAGCGATGCCGCTATCAGCATGACGAAGTGATCCGCAAATGGTCCCAGAGTGACACTGGATCAAAAGAGCTCACATCAAAATAGCTCTAGAAGCCCAAAGCCGGGAAACACAAGAACCCCGAAGGCAAAGTCAAGAAAGGATTAAACAAAAAGGCAATCCCGAAGTGCCTCGAAGAAATCCAAGTGACAAAGAGAAGAGAAATGGTGTGATCGAAAACAACGTCAGCGCAAAGCAGCTAGACGACTTCAAGACAAGGAAGATGAATCCGAGAGAAGACGTAAGTTGCAGCTTTGGTCACCCACTTAAGCTCCACATACCTCAAATATCCCTCCATGGTCCCGTTGTTCTTCATCACACCCCATGGCCACGTTATAAGCCTCAAAGACTTCCGACTTGGTAGTTGTGTATCCAATCACGTGAAGGTAACAGATCGAATGCGTAAATTCATCAAATATCAAATTCAATGGTCTACAAGTTGTGACCGTAAGTGAGAAACGAGTGTAAACACCAAACACGTCGAGTGTAGGTTAGGAAGCACCAAATCAGAACATAAGCCTTGACCCTGTGAGGACGAGACTCATTCGCACGTTTGATCAAAGAAAATACTGGGGGTAATCGATCGGAATGATCGATTGCCATGAACTCTAGCTCAGATTGTCTTAAGGGAAAAATACTGGGGGCAATTGTTGGTTCCAACAATTGCTATGACAACACCAATTGGAACCCAAAGCTCAAACATCACCACCATCATCCCACCACAGGCCCACATAAGCCCTTACCTTCACTTCATGCACCACACAGGCCCACATAAGCCCTTACCTCCACACCTCCACTACACAGGCCCACATAAGCCCTTACCTTCACTTCATACACTACACAGGCCCACATAAGCCCTTACCTTCACATCATACACCATACCCCACCGGCGGCATGTTCATCTCGTAGGAGATAAATTACAAGTCCGAAGTCTATAGTTAGGAAATGATCATTTCACTTTCCTTTTCACTAAACAGAATTTTCATCAAACACTGCCACGTTTGGCACCTCTTTCAACAATTTCTTGTCTTGAACAACTTTCCTTCAAACACTTCGGTTTCATAAACCTCATCATGGCCACATGTTGGCACACTTTCTAGCAATGTCTTGCTTTGGACAATTTTTGATCCTTAACATTGCCATGTTTGGCACATTTTCCATCGATTTCTTGTTTTGGACAAGTTTTCCTACATACACTTTGATTGTATTTTGACATACACATCATCATTGCCACGTTTGGCACTTTCATAATCAACTTTCATCATGACCATTTGCATAAAGTTTACCTTGCATCCGTCCGTACGAAACTCCTCATCATAGACCAGAGATACAGATTCTCGCCCCGAAGATACAGATTCTTCAGAGATACAGATTCTCGCCCCGAAGATACAGATTCTTCAGAGATACAGATTCTCGCCCCGAAGATACAGATTCTTCAGAGATACAGATTCTCGCCCCGAAGATACAGATTCTTCAGAGATACAGATTCTCGCCCCGAAGATACAGATTCTCCCCGAAGATACAGATTCTTCAGAGATACAGATTCTCCCCGAAGATACAGATTCTTCAAATTCTCACCAGAGTAGCAGAACTCACCCGAGTAGAAGAGCTCAATCCTATAGGCTCGTCATAAGACCTAGATCCATCCTTTAGGCTCGTCATAAGACCTAGATCCATCCTTTAGGCTCGTCATAAGACCTAGAACCATCCTTTAGGCCGTCATAAGACCTAGTTGCATTCCCTTAGGCTAGTAGTAAGACCTAGAGTTACCCTTTAGCTTACCCACTCTCATCAAACACATTGCATTCATTTCATTCATATAGGCTCGTCATAAGACCTAGTTGCATTATCCAGGCGCGTCACAAGACCTGGCGACAGAAAGTTGGCGAGGTGATGGCAATAAATCCTCCTTTTGCGATGTCAACTTATTTTTGGGATCAACGAATGGTGGGCGAAGGCAATAAGTCCCCAGGGTTTTTACCAGGAGTTATCCCTGCACACCGGCTTGGGGGGCGATGGCAATAAGTCCACATTGGGTCCAGCCAGGAGCATCAGCACGGGTTTTCGGTCCCCAGAAGCATCCGAGCATCATCAGCATCATCAACATCATCAGCATACAATCGCACATTAGCCCAACATTGCATTTGCATACCACCCAGTTTTCACATTTTAGGTAGTTGACGCCTTAGAATAGTCCAACATTACCTCATTTTTACCGTTAGGTTGTCAACGCCTTAGAATCGCTTGACATTACTTCATTTCACTTTACTTATAGGTAGTCAACGCCTTAGAATAGCTTAACATCATTTTCATCACTTTAGGTAGTCAACGCCTTAGAATAGCTTGACATCATTTCATCACTTTAGGTAGTCAGCCTTAGAATAGCTCGACAGCATATCGTCATTACAGGTAGTTGGCGCCTTCGAATAGTTCAACAACATCTCCTTCTCCTTTAGGTAGTCAGCGCCTTCGAATAGCTCGACACAACCCACTAGATTTCAAACGGCATACGAGTCTTTTAAGATCCAAAATTTTGGGGTATCACTCAGGCATCAACTAGACTTTTCATATTCATTACAAAGCCTAGTTGACGGGGGGCAATCTGTTATACCCAAAATTTCAACCCCCCCGGAGTAGTCTCTAAGGCATACGTGTTACAAAGGGCAGAGTGGTCAAAATGCACCAATGTAGGATTTTCCAAGGACATTCTCGGGATTTTCTATTTTTCATATGACTTGTTCATTATCTCCAAACACTTCCAAATATCATAGTCATTATGAAAGGTATTTCATGATCTTCTGATAATATTTATTCTGGAAATTTAGCTTTTAATTCATATTATAAGCTAATTTCTTTAATAATTAACACATGAAATAGCCTCAAAATAGAAATTAAAAGGTTTCCAAAATTAAAATAAATTGTCACATGGTTAGCATGACTACATACAGTCATAAACCTGAAATTATCTTATTTGGAACCTTAGCCCAAAATTTAAAAGAGAAATTCAATCATAGTCGCAATTTTCTCTCTCCTTTGGAAAATACCGAAATCAAAACAAAATGTCATGAAATTTTAATACAAGATAGAGGATGATTTTTAGAGAATAATGCCGTTGGAAATTCATTATTTCGACTTTCCAATAATAAGTTATGAATTATGTGAGATTCGAGATTGTGAGATTTTTATCTATTCGATTATTTATCAAACTAATCCGATTCCAACTCTCAAAATTCCTAAAAATCATTTTTTACCTTCAGTTAAAATTTCATAATTTTTATCGGCTTGCAACATATTCTAAAAAATCAGATTCCCTTAGAGCACAAAATCAGTCTTTTAGATAAAGATCTTGCTCTATCTATTTGACCATGCTCTTTCTATAAAAGGACCCCCAAAACGAACTAGGGCAGAGGAGAACACTTCCAAAGTCAGAAAACACAGCCACAAACTTTCTCCCACGTTCTAACACTTCCAAGCCTCAAATCAATACCGAAACACTGCAGAAATCACCCCGAAATCACCAAAAACTCATCCTTTCTTCTCCTATTGAACTTCCAAGCACCAAAAACACACAAAACCACCACAAAAACAGAAGAGAAACGTCCTTAACAGCATAAAGAAGAAGGAGTCAGAAGCACAATTCGAAGTCAATCCAAAACCGGCGTCAACGAAGCATCAAAAGATCCCCGTTGTGAAGAGTCTCATTAAATCCGAAGGTAAAACAGGTTGAATCCATGTTTTTATGACTTTGTTCAACTTTAACTACTCTGTGTTAAAATTTGGAGTCAAATTGACTT
The DNA here is from genome assembly GCA_023374045.1 of Limonium bicolor. NCBI lineage: Eukaryota > Viridiplantae > Streptophyta > Magnoliopsida > Caryophyllales > Plumbaginaceae > Limonium > Limonium bicolor. Next base: position 39,544,192 of record CM041779.1, on the reverse strand, counting down.
TTTATCGCTTCTGAATTAGCGTTTGTTTTCGCTTCTACCCAATAACTTGTTTGCTAAGTTTCGTGCTTAATTCGATTTCAAATTGAAAACTTTCAATCATTAACGCCTTGTACATCTTTCAGGCTACACACCCATAAAATTTGAGCTCAAAACACCCTCGGGAACCTTCTGAAAACCCCTGTCCGTGGGTGGTCCGTGACCTCGGACCTGTGGTCCGGGACCACGGACGGGTTGTCCGTGGCCACGGACACCCACGGACGGCGGCGGGATTTTAAAAATTCAAAATTTAGGTTTTTCTAATAATGTCCGGGCCCACGGACATCCTGTCCGTGGCCCCGGACTTTGCAAATTTTTGTTTTCCTTTAATTTCGACTTTTCTGTATATTTAGGTTAACTGAGGTCCGTGGTCTCGGACGTTTGGTCCGTGGCTACGGACGTAAGCAAAATTTGACCTAATTCTGCCTCCGAAACCCTAGTTTAGGTAGCTTTTAATTTCACTTTAATTCTCTGTCAAAAAATGCTAAAAACAAAAAAAACAGAAGCTCGCGCACTTAGGTTAAAACGACTCGTAATAAGCCGTAAATAAACTAAGTAGAGGAAAAACGACCTAGGAAGGGTAATGAAAGTAATTGAACCCTAATTAAGTCGAATATCAAGCCCCCGAACCCGAACTCTCCTTTCCTGATTTGATCTAGGTTAAAATTAGGTGGCGACTCATAATAGGTTCCAGTGAGCTAGCTTAGGTTTTAATAATTATTGTTATATGACATAGTTATTAATCTTAGGCTATAAGTGGACCTAAAACCCAATCAGATCCCAATCAACTTTATTCAACATAGGATAGGGTTTAAAATCGAGGCTCACACCATGATTTTTGCACTAACCTAACTCCATTATTTATCCACAATTACAAAGCCAACAATCCACACTACTCAACATTAAACATCCCCTTTCAATACCTAAATTCTCTCATCCATCGAACCATCATCAAACACTCATTTTCCATCCAAATTTTGTCATAACCTCCCCATACACCTTATACATCCATCTCATCAATTTACATGCTTTCATCCCTAATCTCGCCACACCCTTTTCAAGGGTCCTAACAACATATAACAAATCCTCAACACCATCAACAAAACATAATCACCATAAACTCCATAACCACAACATCAATCACAAACTCAAACAATTGGCTCTTAAGGCCCTCAACTCAACATTAATTCAACCTCTTCTAACATCAACCAAACATTACAACATAGTTTTCAATCCATACATTTGGGTTCATTAATTTGTTTACCCATCCCAAACAACTTAAACAATTACAACAAGGTTTAAGGTAGTTTTTCTTACCTTAATTTCACAAGTCCCTTAATTCATCTTGCTCCTCATCTTCTCCAAAATCGGTCACAAGGGTATGGAGTTTCCAAACTCCATCCCAACATCCAAGAATACAAAAACATACTTAATTAATCATCTAAACCCTTGGAATATCTCAATTCATTAAAAGGGCTAGAACACAAGTTAGGGTTTACCTTTTTGAAGTTTTCAAGAGGGTTTTTCTCCCTTGAATCAAGAAGGGAGCTACTCCACCATTGAAGGATAAATTTGGAGCTCAAGAACAAGAAGAAAAACAAGGTATCAAAAATGGTGAAAAATCAATTACACCAAGAGGTGAAGGAAAAATGACTTTCTCTTGGAAATTTTTACCTTAGAAGAAAGAGGAGACTCCAAGCTCCACATTGGTGTCATTTTCTCTTCAAATGGGGGAAACCCATGTAGGTCAACTTCATCCTTTTGGAATTTCGAAAAGAGAGGATGATAGAGGAGGATGAGAGGAAGAAGAATGTGCGATTTGTTTTTGATTTGGAGCTCAAATGGAGCTTGGGCATGGCATTGAAGTGTGGTAGCCATTGGAGAAGGAGGAGAGAAATCGATGGAGTGGGGAAGAAGATGGAGCCGGCTGGGAGAGAGGAGAGAGGAAAGAGAGGAAGAGAGAGAGGGGAAAAAGGAAATAAGGAAAGAGAGAGAGAGAGTGAGGGATATTTGTGCCCTTTTTTTTATTTGGCTCTCTCTTGACTTAATTAATTAGTTAACTAGTCACATGTGAGTGGGCTGTCTACATAAATAAAACGGCCCACCAATTAAACACGCTGGAGCGTTTTTCGTCTTTGACAGAAAACGCTCGTTTAATTGCCCGGTTTAGTACTATTCACTAACCGGGACTGTTTACCGGAATTTCCTCTTTCCTTTAATTTTAATGGCTATTAAACTCCCATTAATGTTTAATTATTGTTATAAAATCAGCTATTATTTTTGCGGGGTCGTTTAACTGTTTAAAGTCACGTTTTCGGGTTTCCTCGAAAAACGCGCCTTAGACTCCGTTAGCGTTTTAACGCATTGTTTGGATCCGTTTTCTTCCGGAATTTCTCCCACACGTTCTCAGTGTGTAATTAAGGTATAAAATATATTTATAACTCTAACGAAGGTTATGTACCTCCTAAAATAATTAAATACGTGTTTTCACGTTTTGTGGCGTTTACGCATTTTCTTTTTCTTTTTGGTTTTTGTTTCTTCACCAATGATCTTAAGGGCTTAATTAGCCTTAGGAAATTATAATTATACATTTAATTAACACATTAAGGTTTGGGGTATTTCAATCTACCCCCCTTAAAAGAATTTCGTCCCCGAAGTTCACACTTCCCACGCATCATTGGTTAGAATACGGGGATTACTTGTAACATAAACTTCCATAACAAACATATTTACATCCCAACCTCGGACTTGACGGTCCGGGTAACATATACACATCCATACATACATGATATGACATAACGTAATTACATAGTATTTTCGGACTTGATGATCCGGCTACCTTGACAACATTTACACATACATAACAACCCTTTGACTCTTGGTCTGGGTACATACAACATTTAGACTCGTGGTCTTGATAACACAACATCCTTTAGACACATAGGTCTTGATAACATAACACCTTTAGACACGTGGTCTAAGTAACATAACACTTCCGGAATTCAATCCCATTAGGACTCAAGGTCCAAAATAAAAATTATTACACATACCACACAACATGTCATAGCATGTATATCAACCAGAAATTCCTTTTCCATCTCTTCATGAGTTCGAGACCCATGTAGAGTTCATATACCCTGTGATCCCGCAGGACCGGTCGCGATGGACCCTCTGGTCCCCGTTCCTTTGGGAGATCAAAACAATTGCATACATCTTTAAAATATACTTCTCATGTCACCGGTCCTAAGACAAAGGCTCGTACGTCCTCAGCTCGTGAGCAAGTAGTAGGAAAATACCCTCTATGAGGTTGGGTATAATGAAATCCTTTATTGGAAGGATACAAGTTGAAAATCCTCTACGAGGTCACATAAAGGTAGTCCTTCCTTTGAAAATACCACTTAAGAATCTTAAAATATTTTTTTTTTTTGAAGTATTGAAAATACCAATTGAAAATTTGAAACCCAATTTAAAATTCTTTTGAAAGCTCCATACAACTCCAAGTCCAGTTGTTGTTAATTGCATCTTATTCTTGATGTGATTATTTATGACCACTTATAGGGAGTTTCAAGAATCATCCAACACCAATGTGATCAGCATCAGTGTTGAACTATCTTTCCACCCCAATTTGTGTTCAGCTTCCCTTGATCTCATGATAATCAAGTTTCACCTCCCACTTCATTTTCAAACAACAGATAACACGTTCATTTCCAATTCTCTATCTTTTAATCCTTCTAGTCATAATCATACAACTCCAAGGGATAGAACTCCGTCTATCGATCATCATCCAAATTCAACTTAATCCCGTCACCTAGGGAATCTTATTCTCACTAGGTTCTATGTCGGTTTCATACCTCTTCATAAATCACAACACTGTCTATATACACATATCGATATATATTTTTTTTTATCAAAATATAATACACAATATTACATTTGGTATCATATAAACATATACTGTCGGGGTTTAGTTCCCCGGGAGTTTTTCTACTCCCTTATACTTATACTTTCTCACACATCCGTTGACACAATAAACACACTTATCACAATGGTATTCGCATCTTCTGTGCGCAGTTACCATAATTAAACCATGAATGTATGCGTATGTTTATGTAACACACACACCAATCATCAAACCAAATTATTTGTGCTATGCACACCACGTACACTTGTACGGTAACAGACATTAAGTGGTTTTGCGCTCTACCCCCCTTAAAAGGGATTACACCCACGTAATCAATCACTTAATCACTGGTTTATAACGTTCTACCGTCGTGAAGTGTTTTATCTCCACGCGGTTTATTACACAATGTGTTCTGGTTTGAGGGTCTTAGCCATATTGGCGCTTTAGTCCCTAACCAAGAATTCTCACTAGAGTTTACTTTAACTTTTAACTGGTTTCGATTCTGGCCTGTGAGGCTTTTAGGCATCATTAATTTGCCATTCACTCATGTTCACCACACACACATTTAACACCTGAATTGCTGGCTCACTACTTTCTGCTGTGCAACTCTTGATAACTTTAGAGCTTAGTTTGCCCATACATTATCCTTACTGTATTGTACATTCCCGATTATCACCTTTATCTTGGTAATGACGGTTTCTCAACCGACGCGTGGTATTTCTTACCGTGTTCGAATTCGGTGAGTTACAAAACTTACTATCCACTTCCATGATAATTTACTGTTTTCCACAATGGCTTACTTGATTTCTTCCGACTTACTGTCGGTTACGTTTGAGCTACTACCAGTTGTGTAGTACTCTGTCGGTTATTCCCAACACTTGAGGTATATTCCATACCGATATTTAATAATTGTGTTACTGTAGTCACTTATGCCAACTAAGTACCTTTTGATTGGTACGACCGTGGTTGTCTTATGCATCGGTTTTATCACACCGTAAGCCTTGTTCTTCTGTCACATTTAACATTTCCCAAACTTCCTAGCTATCCCACTCGATCATTACCGCACAAGAGCAATACCAAAACACTCAGTCATACAGAGTGCAGAGGCGTAAACTCTTGACAGTAAATCTCTTATGCGATTGCAATAGGAATTCACACTGAGTTCCTTATCACATAATACCGACCATTGGCTTATTGCCCAGTCTGTTTATCATCACTTACCTGCATGTCCATTGAGTTTTACTCATAATCGGTCTTATCCTCCAGTCGCACATTGCTATTTAACAATACTTATACAATGGTTCTTCTGTGCACCGTGGCTCTTACTCATTGTATAACATTAACTTGCACTGCATCTGCTATTCATAGCTTCCGCCCTTACACGTGTTCTTGCCACTTATTTGGCTGATTTCTGAATACTCCATTCTTCGGGTCTTTATGCTCCTTGAGCGTTGTTCACTTCACATTTAGTATCCCACACCCTCTGGTGGTTGCTATTAGATTATTACTCACCACGGTCTCCACAACTGGTACAAACACTTCTTTTCGATTTATTCCTACTCACATCATTCTTGGGTAATAACAACATGATCAACTCTTAACATATTCCCTGAACTCTGCTCACATAACTACCGCTGTTGCGGTCTCACAGTTCAAGAGGTATCCCCACTCTTAAAGCAGTGGTTCGTTAACCGCTTTACTTACTTACATAACATAATTTTCGGAATCAATAACATTTTCTTAACACATTCCACTTATGGCTTATAAGCCTTATTGCCTCGAGCTTTGCTCTTAGTAGGCTATCCACACACATTTACTTCTCCATACAACATTACATGGTCTAGAGGTAGTATTGGGCTCCATGGCCAGGTCGTTGTTCCTTCGAGGATGTTAGACTTCTTCCTGACGACTTATGCTTAAACCGGGTGTTAGTTTCAACCCTTGCGTTTCTGTCACGTTATCCCGTTCAACCACTGATGACCCAAACGCCCTTTTAAGGATTGTTCCTGGGTGTTACTAGGTTATGCCATTACATCTGGCTTGTACTTATGAGTACGTTTGATTAACTACATCGCCTTGCGTTCTTGGCCGGTTAGTTATCCTCTTTAGTGAGATTGATATCCCTTGTGATCATCTCGGGAGTTTCATCCCGATCATTGCACATTAACGTATCCAAGTAGGCATCTGCCTTACCATATGTAGGCTGGATACTTACTCCAGCTATTGTTCATCCGTCCAGATCCTTGAGACATATGCTATGTCTTTACTTACTAACTTGTGCACTTCGCACTTGTTCACCTTTAACCATTCCCTTAAAATAAACTTACTAATTCCTTTAGTCTTCCTTAACTTGACTGGGTTCCTTTACTTCAACCATTTGATGTAATTTATTACTCTTGCTTGACTTTTACTTCGGACCGTAGTATGGAGTCGACTACTTCCTGTGTTCCAGACTCCACTCGTATACATACGTGGGGTACCCTACTGATGCATTGCTACTTACCGATTAACCTATAAGAAGGTTGTCAAGCCCACAAGCTCCTATCGGAGTGCGGTCGTCCCACATTTCAGTTGGTACACTCGTAGTGTCCGTCACACGCCTAGGTGAAGTATTCTGTTGTCAACTCCTCTTATATTATCCTATGATAACATGCATTCATGCTTCCCGAACTTAATCAAGGGGAGTGTATCCACTGTTGTATTATAATGAACTCACTCTATTCCCTCGGGTTGTCACCCCTGGGTTTACCGGTTTCCATCCGGTTGTTTAAAAGTAACTGGGTTAAACTCACCTACCATGTGGCACTGAGGCCGTGTAGGCCTTCTGGTTTAGTTTAAAGGAAAGAAGGATTGAAATAAGATGGGTTTGAAAGAAAATCTGGTTTTTGAAAAAGGTTTTGAAAATGATTTTAAGTTTGAAAGAAAATTCTCGTGGTTTCACAACATTTTCTCGCCTTAACCAAGTCTAGCTTCTTGCTGACTGGTGTGTTTCCAATTACAGAGGTCAGGCTGCTAAGCCTTTCCACAGTTATGATGATCCCACTTTACTTCATGGTACTTTACTAAGTATCGGTAATTGTTTAAAATTTCCCGTACAGCCTTGTTATAGCAGCACTTGCCATGGCAAGTGCGCCATACACTGTTTATCGGTTCAATTTACATTGGTTGCGGTACTGCTTTCACCCGCTTTAACGTCATGGGCCTTGCTGGCCCTTGCTTGATCTCACAGCCTTAACAACAATCTTCTGGGTACATCTTACTGTCTCCACATGTTAACCATTAACTAGGGTGTTTCCCATCCTGGGAGACCCCCTTTTTACTAGTATTGTATTCTCCTCGTACTACGTCGTAGTTCTTTGCTTGGTTGGTGTACCTTTGGTTGGACTCGGGTTCCACTACTTCGCTTCTCCACTGTTGCACGGTTAGTGCTTGCAAGCTGGTTGTCCTCGACTGCTTCGCATGTCGACCCAGGGTGCTGGAAATTCCATTATCTTATGCATAAGATTCTTCATGTTTCGCTAACAAGAGCGGTCAATATTGTTAAAATGGAGACCGTCTTCGGGATTCACATCTTTGGATCTACCGTGTGACAGGTTCTCCGTACTTATAAGGATACTTAGTAACAGCCAGATCAGGTTTCCCGAGTAAGAGATGACTTTCATCTCTCTGGCGTTCTTTCCAAGTTGTATTATAGGGTTTGTGGGGGGCGGGATGGATACCGTAGGTATCCAGTACACACTGGTGTTCCCCAACTAGCGTACTTCTCACGCTATCACTCAACCCTTAACCCAAAGTACTAAACTCTTAACTCGGTACTTCCTAAGCTCGGTATTTCAGTCATCAGAGCGATACTTCGCTCTGATACCACTTTTTGTAACACCCCAACTACAACAACGTACTTGAACAATACTTTGCAGCGGAAATCATAACTCACAACATAACTTAACTCCTTGGTGTTACACGCCGTTAGCCACCCACGTGGCTAACAAGGCTAACATACATACATCGTACCGGTCTGATGGACTAAACTCCCGAGCAACTACACATTAATCATGTTCCATGTCCAACATTTGATATACACTTACATTACAACTGTACCGAGTATTTACAAACTAATGCCGATAACAATTTCGGTCTTACTACACCTACAATACACTCTCAATTTGAATGACCACCCAGGTGCAACAACTACCCGTCCTACTCTCGAACGGCTTGCAGCTCCTTCGTACCTGTAGAGTAATGGGGGCCCCCAAAGGGGGTCAGCACCTTTGCTGGTATGGTAATCCCGCAGCCCGCATGCTACCGGGCCACGCACAACTATTTGTCATCTTAGCAGGCGGTTGATTTATTTCAAACATGCACAAACTCATACACACATCATGCTTATAAGCAACATCCATTAATGAATACATACACAAGGTTAGCACACCCAACATAACAACACACACTTCACTTTATAGCATACACAACTTAATTTCACTCTTCTTAGAGTGCATGAACTTCATTTAGGGAGTGCCGGGGGGATATAAGCCCGAGCACAACATACATACGTTTTCTTTACTTGAGTGGCGGCCTCATATAGGACCGAACACCACATACATAATTTCCCCCTAACTCCAATAGTGATGAGGTAGGTAAGCCTTGGTTAAGCTTGTGGGTGGCTATAATCCAAGAAGAAAACAACCATAACATAACAGAGAGGGAGTCGAGGCAACATAGGCGTCAACACCCTAACAACATTACACATAATTTCCCTCCTAGCCCGATATGGAGGTCGGGTAGGTAGCTTTGGCTAAGCTAATGGAGGGCGCAATCCAATGAAGGAGGAAATCAACCCTAAACATAACAGGATGGGAGTTAATACATATTGTATATAACTTCCAACAATACGCGCGGCACCGGGACAACCGGATCCTCTCATAATAACATATATTTATTAGTTAGAGGTTCCCTTATGGAACTTATCACATACGTACATCACATAGTGTACTAACTCGGTTAGACATATAAGGGGAGTATATCCCTTTTTAAACAAACATGGATATCTGTAACCGATAACAACAACAACACACCAAACAACTCACATACATCACACATAATCACAACATATACTAACGCACTGATAGCCGTGGTTAGAACGTTCCCATGGGTCGGGACGTTTATTCCGCATACCGAACTCTTATGTGAACCTAAGGTCGGATCTATTATTTAACACATAACTAAGGTTAAGCGGTATCGGAATTAATTACGCCACAATAATGAATTACTGTAAACTCATTTCATGCTTTATCTTGCAAGGTGGCAAACACACAGAAAAACATGTTGGCATACAAACCGCGGTGTAACCGTTAGGACACAGGTTGCAAGAAAACCATACCTGTCACCGAAGGTGCACTCTAGTGTGCCATCACATGTTTCCTTGAATCTCTTTGAATAACTGATAACATTATTACTACCTTTATCAACATCGGGGTAACATAATTATTTAACGACTAATGCGCCCATGATTAACCCCGTTCGGTAGTTTTATAACTTTACACTTATTACAACTTCTCACCACTTAATTACCATTATAACTCACTTAACATGTCCTTAACAACCTTATAACCTCATTACTTATCAATCCCCATCATTGGGTATCATTTCCTACCTTAAACAAAATTTTTGCTCAAAATTACACTATGTCCGAACTTGTGTCCGAGCTTCGGAAGTTCGGACGCAAGTCGAGACTCAAATGGGTGAAACTGGCGAATGTCCGAACTTGTGTCCGAGCTTTGAAGTTCGGACACAAGCCGAGGCAGAAATCCAAAGAAAATTCCAACTGTCCGAACTTGTGTCCGAGCTTCGAAGTTCGGACACAAGTCGAGGCCAAAACTGAGGAAAATTACAGGCGTCCGAACTTGTGTCCGGACATCGAAGGTCGGACACAAGTCGAAGCAAAATAGCCTGGGAAGATTTTCGAGTGTCCGAACTTCCAAGTTCGGACGGAAGTTCGGACACCGCTGAAATTTCGAAAAATTAGAAAACGACGGGGCATGTCCGAACTTCCAACTTCGGACGGAAGTTCGGACGTACCCAAAAATTCAGCCAATAGAGGCAATTCTACCCAGAATTGCACTTCCAAAAATCCATACTCCCTCCTTGACATCCCAAGTCATCTAGCACCGTTATGCCATGATTTTTGCACTAACCTAACTCCATTATTTATCCACAATTACAAAGCCAACAATCCACACTACTCAACATTAAACATCCCCTTTCAATACCTAAATTCTCTCATCCATCAAACCATCATCAAACACTCATTTTCCATCCAAATTTTGCCATAACCTCCCCATACACCTTATACATCCATCTCATCAATTTACATGCTTTTCATCCCTAATCTAGCCACACCCTTTTCAAGGGTCCTAACAGCATATAACAAATCCTCAACACCATCAACAACAACATAATCACCATAAACTCCATAACCACACATCAATCACAAACTCAAACAATTGGCTCTTAAGGCCCTCAACTCAACATTAATTCACAACCTCTTCTAACATCAACCAAACACATTACAACATAGTTTTCAATCCATACATTTGGGTTCATTAATTTGTTTACCCATCCCAAACAACTTAAACAATTACAACAAGGTTTAAGGTAGTTTTTCTTACCTTAATTTCACAAGTCCCTTAATTCACCTCTTGCTCCTCATCTTCTCCAAAATCGGTCACAAGGGTATGGAGTTTCCAAACTCCATCCCACATCCAAGAATACAAAAACATACTTAATTAATCATCTAAACCCTTGGAATCTCAATTCATTAAAATAGGGCTAGAACACAAGTTAGGGTTTACCTTTTTGAAGTTTTCAAGAGGGTTTTTCTCCCTTGAATCAAGAAGGGAGCTACTCCACCATTGAAGGATAAATTTGGAGCTCAAGAACAAGAAGAAAAACAAGGTATCAAAAATGGTGAAAAATCAATTACACCAAGAGGTGAAGGAAAAATGACTTTCTCTTGGAAATTTTTACCTTAGAAGAAAGAGGAGACTCCAAGCTCCACATTGGTGGAATTTTCTCTTCAAATGGGGGAAACCCATGTAGGTCAACTTCATCCTTTTGGAATTTCGAAAAAGGAGGATGATAGAGGAGGATGAGAGGAAGAAGAATGTGCGATGTTTTTTGATTTGGAGCTCAAATGGAGCTTGGGCATGGCATTGAAGTGTGGTAGCCATTGGAGAAGGGAGGAGAGAAATCGATGGAGTGGGGAAGAAGATGGAGCCGGCTGGGAGAGAGGAGAGAGGAAAGAGAGGAAGAGAGAGAGGGGAAAAAGGAAATAAGGAAAGAGAGAGAGAGAGTGAGGGATATTTGTGCCCTTTTTTTTATTTGGCTCTCTCTTGACTTAATTAATTAGTTAACTAGTCACATGTGAGTGGGCTGTCTACATAAATAAAACCGGCCCACCAATATAAACACGCTGGAGCGTTTTTCGTCTTTTGACAGAAAACGCTCGTTTAATTGCCCGGTTTAGTACTATTCACTAACCGGGACTGTTTACCGGAATTTCTCTTTCCTTTAATTTTAATGGCTATTAAACTCCCATTAATGTTTAATTATTGTTATAAAATCAGCTATTATTTTTGCGGGGTCGTTTAACTGTTTAAAGTCACGTTTTCGGGTTTCCTCGAAAACGCGCCTTAGACTCCGTTAGCGTTTTAACGCATTGTTGGATCCGTTTTCTTCCGGAATTTCTCCCACACGTTCTCAGTGTGTAATTAAGGTATAAAATATATTTATAACTCTAACGAAGGTTATGTACCTCCTAAAATAATTAAATACGTGTTTTCACGTTTGTGGCGTTTACGCATTTTCTTTTTCTTTTTGGTTTTTGTTTCTTCACCAATGATCTTAAGGGCTTAATTAGCCTTAGGAAATTATAATTATACATTTAATTAACACATTAAGGTTGGGGTATTTCACTTTCCTCTTCGAATTTGAGGATGTAATAATCCTCGTTTCTTTGAGAGGCTCAAAGGAAGAGCCTTGGTTGAATTCAACTTCAGAGGGAGGTTCCTCGAAGGTGATATTGGTATTTGTTTGGATGTTCTGACGGGAGCGAGCATTCCTCCTCTTCATTCTCGAGGATGTAACAATCCTCATTGTCTGGGTATAGCACAGAGAAGGAGGGAATAATAATGGTAATTGACTTCAGAGGGAGGAGACTCCATGAAGTGAGGTAGAAGTTGTCCTCTGATGGCTTGTCTTCAAGCTCAAGCAGAAGGTTTGATACCGTTTGCTCATTTCAAACGGGGGTGGTGGTATTGAGTAACTCAAATCCTCAGGTAAATCGTCCACTACATGAACCAGTTTGCTCTCCGGTTGCTGTGATGTAAGGTCTAGTGGACCTTCCATCATTTCGTTTATCGCAACTAATTTGGCATAGAGCTTTATTTGGTCATGTCGAGGTATTCTTCCTCGGCCTGCTGCTCCACTTCAGGGACCATTTCACTCTCGGGTTGTTGCTCCTTTTGAGCTGATGTGATGGGCTGGTCCACTACGTAAATTGCACCTGCAAACTCTTTTGGATTCGGATTGGTCTGTGAGGGAAATTTACCAGGTGGCCTTTGTTGGGTAAGGAGTGTGTTGAATCTGAGACTGCAAGGCTGTTTGGTCTTTGCGCAAGCTGCGACCTCCTCTTGCGTATCTCGTGATTTACCCATCATCGCCTTAAACATTTCCTGCATCTGAGACATATCAGACTCAGGATTCGAGGGAGGTGGAGCTGGTCGGCTCGATGAAGCTTCATTGCCGTAAGGCTGTTGTTGATATTGCCTTTGGCCTCCTTGGAAATTGGACTGAGGTCTGTAATTTTGGGATGTTTGTAGGGTATGTGGGTTTTGGATATTTCCGGTGTTTGAGTAGCTAAGGTTGGATTGCATGTTACGTTGCCATGGTTGTCTGTATCCTGAGTTGTTGGTGATGTAGTTGCTTCCTCCGCTGTCATTTCTTGTAGTTGGGGGCATTGATCATATTCATGAGGCCGCAACAATGTGTACAAGAAATTGTTGGTGACGTTTGAGATTGAGGAGCATAGCCTGGAGGGGTAGTAGGTGGTCGGGAAATCATTGTCTTAGCTTGCTGAGGGAAGGAATTCATAGCCATCTGTTCGACCACTTCTGTAGAGTGCTCACTTTTGTTGCTTGCTGAGCATTGCTTTCCATGAGTTGCTCATGGCTTCTCATGAGCTGGTCGAATTTGTTATCACTCTCCCCAACATGATATAATCCTGGAGTACGCTCCTTGATCCACCGGAGGCCCAGTCTCTGATTTCCTCACAGAGAGATTCCATGCTGTTCAGAAATTGTGCTCCTGGCTTTTTCAGAATGTCAGCCCCTAACGAAGATAACACCATTGTTCTGCACGGACCGGTCAAGCCTTTGTAGAACAACTGTGATAGTTGCTCTTTCGTCAGACCGTGGTGAGGACAAGTGAGTAGTAGACCTTTGAAACGGTCCCAAGTTTCACAAATATTCTCCGACCCTGGTTGCTTAAAATTATAAATTTCAGCAATCATCTCCAACGTTCGGCTCGGATGGAGGTAGGAATTTGTCATAGAACTTGGTGGCCATGTCGTCCCAGGTACCAATGGTACTCGGTGTTAAGCTATGATACCACTTGCTCGCGTTTCCCGTCAGGCTGTGTGGGAATAAAGACAATCTTGCATATTGAAGTACTGCGTCGGTTGCAGTAAGGCTATTGGCATGTTGTAGGAATTTTGTAACATGTAACAGGGCTTCGTCTGGACTGGTGCCATCAAACATGCCCAACTCCTTCACACATCGAATTTGATGATATGGCTTCAGTTTCTGCCACTCATCGTATTCGGATGGGCTAAGGTGAGGAAGGATGATAGCAGGCTGTTGTCCTTGGTTAGACGGCCTGTTGATATTTCGAACCGTTGCTGGTGTAGCTGCCATGTTAGTTTCCGGGTCAGAATCTATCACTGTGTTGGTAATGCTTTGTTGAGTTCGTCTCTGCCTGAGATTGCGCAGAAAGGTTCTCTCGATTTCTGGGATGTAACCAACCGTGTGATTAATATTCACTGGGAGGCTCTGTGACCTGGTGAAAGGCATACACCACTCAAAACAGAGAAAAGAACTGGTTATACGTTAGAATAATAAAAATGTTAGGAATTAGTAGACAGAAATTTAAAGTTAGTAGTTAGTATACAATGGAAAGAAATGACAATGGAACGAAATAACAATGGAACAAAATGACTGGAATTTTAAGTTAGTAGTTAGAGACAATGGAACGAAATGACAATGGAACGAAAATGACAATGGAACGAAATGACAGAAATAATAACAATAATATTAACAAATTAGTAGTCAGATGTCCAAGTCAGATCAGAAGTTAGATGTCCACTGTCCAAGTCAGATGTCCGAGGTTATATGTCCAAAATTGGATTAACAGTTTTTTTTTTAGTATATTAACAGATTATTGTAATTAAAACAGGTGAATTAACCGGGGCTTAGGGACTAGATTAAATCAAGTCCCCGGCAACGGCGCCATTTTGCACAATGGATTTATCGTGAGTGAATAGAAGAGGTGTAGTTATTAAAGAGAGAAATTAATACTCAAAATATCCGTCGGGCTGCAAATTAAAACCCGGTCGTAGTAGTGTAGAAGACAGAAGCGGCCGGGGTCAAACCGTGGGACTTATAGCGAGCTAAAGTAGTTCCTAAGCTTGTCACAAAAGGGGGAAAGTTAATTGACTTGTTTTTAGAGAATTAAAAGAGCAGATTAAATTACTGAGTGCAGATGAATTAAATGGAACTCCGGGTTCAGGTTTTATATAATCTGATTAATTATGCTATCTCTACCGGTTTAATATATTAGTTTGGCAAAATTCCTGTTATTATCCTAAGGACTAAGTCATAGACCCTTAAGAACTCGTTTACCAGAAAATGCTCGGTCTAATCAGGTTCGAGCAAAACTATGTAAACGGACGTTAAATTCAAGGAATTATAATTGCATCTGTAAATACTAATTTATTAAATCATAATAAGTTTTCTCCAGATTACGGCTTAAATAACCTGTCTATTTATCACCTGGTCTGATCAAAATAGACTTAGGAAAGCATTTTAATAAATTCATGTAATTTATTAAAATGGTGAGAGAAAACCTTTAAGCGTAACAAACTATTTTTATTTTAACCGGTTAGAAATTTATTACACAACTAACAAACCATAATTAAAACCCTTGCCCGGAGTATATCCTCTTAGCCCGACATTTAAGACAGAATAAGAAGTAGAGGAATACATCTGAAAAGATGTTTATTTCCGCTCCGCTATCTTATCTGCTAATATTTTTGGCAGAGAGTTGGACATAATAACAATAGGAGATGCGTGGATGAGGAATGGAGAAAATGAAGAGGAAGAAGAGTGGGAGCATACGTAGGATTTTTGTAACTAAAATGAGAGATTTTGAGTGTTGAGTTTGGGGTGGTACGTGTGTGTTTTTGGTTGAAAGTGTAGTGTGTTTATATAGAGGAAGGGCTCATTTATTGCAGGGGACAGCTGAATACGTGTGAGAGATTTAAGGGGGTAGTAGATGAACAAGTCGACAAGCAAGTCGACGGGTTCCAGAAACAAGTCGACAAGCAAGTCGATGCGGAGAAGAGGTGCGATTTTAATTCACGTCCGCCTGGCTGTCCGCGTGAGCGTCCGCCTGGCTTCAACGCGGACGTCTCACACGCCCGGCCATTTGTTGTGTCCGCCTCCCTGTCCGCTTATAAACATGCGGACATTACTGTCCCGTCCGCCTATATGTCCGCTCGAAAACCATGCGGACACAGGGAGTAACGTGGCTTATTTGTTGTAAACTTTGACCGGCTCTAGATTCTTCGTTTGGACCCCGTTTTCTGAGCCGTTTGCGTCTATGTGTTCGTCTCTTCGTCTACTTTACTCCCAACTTGGTTTTCCTCATATTAAACCAATAATTTTGTGAGATAAACAATAAAACATAAACTAGAGGAAAACTAACCGAAGTGGAGAAATGAGCAAGAAAAGTGCTAATATTATACATGAAATACACCTAATAAACATGCTCATTTGGACACTTATCACTTGGCCTCTTGCACATGTTGGGTAGTACTTGGCTCGCAGCAGAGCCGTGTACTCCCTCCATAGAAAGGTCGGGTCAGCAACTCTGCCCTCTCGCACTAGCCTCCACCAGCTCTGTGCCGAGCCCTTCAAGTAATAAGCAGCAAGTCGTACCTTGACCTGCTCAGGTACTGCTAGGGTTTCGAAGGCGTCTCCATTTCGGAGATGTACGCCTCGAGCTTACGGGGATCGGTCTCCCCACTGAATGAGGGTGGCCTCAGATCAGCCAACGCCTTGACCCAGTTGGTCTCTCGTGGCGGTGGCGGTGGTGGTAGTTGCACTTCGGGCGTCTGCCCCTGCTGAATCGCAGCTACAAGCTGGGGTACCATTTGGGCTACGGCGGCCGCTACTGCCTCAGCCATAACCTGAGCCGTAGTGTTCTCGCCCTGGTCACCCGTATCACCAGTACCGTGTCCACGGCCTCTACCTCGCGGTCTACCTGCCATCTGAATTCACATGAATATTCATTAGCAATATGCTTGCACACTTATCGGTCCAACGGGTTGTAACGTTTCTTTCCCGATTATAAGGTATCTCCACACTTAGTTAGTGGTTAACCTTTCCATAACTGTTCACTTAGGTAACTGTAGTTAGGTTTCCTAACTCGGTATATCCCTAAGCTCGGTATTCTAGTCATCAGAGCGATACTTCGCTCTGACACCACTTTTGTAACACCCCTACTACGCACATCACATTACTTGAATTCGCAGCGGAATATAAACAACTAAACAGTAACTAAACGAATGGTGCTACAACGCCATCAACCACCCACGTGGTTAACAAGGCTGAATAAATACAAGTGTACCGGTCTGATGATCAGACTCCCGAGCATAGAACTAATAACCATATATACATCAACATAATACCGAGTGTTTACTTACATCCTTTACTGTATACTGTCACTGTAAACCGTTCACAACCAAAATACATAACGCCAAGGGAGCACAGCGCATCCCGGGCCAACATCCAAAAGTAATCAAATGTAAACCTGCATCCTAGAATCTAAAGCCACTCCGCTTCTTCGATCCTCATCCTGCAGTAAAGAAATATGGAGCCCCCGAGGGGGTCAGCAACCCTTGGCTGGTATGGTTAACGCGCAGCCCATCGGCTACCGGGATGCGCGCAAACTAATTGTCATGATGACATGGCATTCATTTTAAAACACGCAACTTATACATATATTTCACATCATGGGTATTGTACACATCATCACCCACATCACACACACACAATTCCTTTTAGGAAGAGAACCAACACAGTTAGTCCCCATTGAGAGCCTAGAGAATGTTGCCACGCTCATGCTAAGCTCGTTACATAACTCGTTACCGTCCTGTTAGATTGAACGGTTAACTTACACAAGGTTCCTCGGATATAGTGATCCAACCCCACCGAAATAATACATAGTATGCCCCTGTGGCCCGACGTGAGTCAGTAAAATAGCCTTGGTTAAGCTAAAGGGAAGGTTGGAAACCAAATTGGAAAACAACCATAACATACAAAGAGAATCGAACCGGTTATGACATCGACTCCCATACTCACACGCGTGGCCGGAACAGACCGGACTCCTCACTTCCCCCGTTAGCACTTGTTAGTAGTTCATCATTGAACTCAATACACAATTCACAACAATAGGTCAAGTCTTGTTAGACACACACAAGGGAAGAGAGAGTCATACTCATCAACATAATAATATTTAACAACTGTAAACTCTTTACATGGGTAATCTTACAAGGTCATAAACACACAGAAAAACAAACAACACACAAGCCGGTGTAAACGGTAGGCAACAGACTGCAAGAAAACCATACCTTGGTCCTTGCCTCGATTCGTTTCCACCTTGAGAGAATCCTAAACACATTAGTAACGTCGGTTAATTAACGCACTAATCAATTGTTAACTTGTTACTTCACATATCTATTTTATTTTATTTTCACACTTGTTATAGCTCTTCACCATTTAATTACCATCATAACACTTCTAACATGTCCTAATTAACCTCATATCATCATTACTAACTAACCACAATTTTTAGACAAACATTTCCAACTTAAAACAACAATTTTGGTCCATACAGTGGCCCGTCCGAACTTGTGTCCGAACCTCCAAGTTCGGACTCAAGCCGTGACTTTAGACAGAAAACAGACACACGTCCAAACTTATGTCCGGACTTCGGAAGTTCGGACGTGAGCCGAGAAAAATCTAGACAGAAATCCGTGCGTCCGAACATGTGTCCGGACTTCCCAAGTTCGGACACAGTTCGAGGATAATCCTAAGGATGAGTGGGTACGTCCGACTAGTGTCCGGACTTCCCAAGTTCGGACACTGTTCGCGAGTGAGAAATCTTCTACCCAACAGAGCCTGTCCGAACTTTCATGTCCGGACGGAAGTTCGGACGAGGCAAAATGCTCAACTTCCAAGTCTTCAAAACACTAGCCAAATTTCACCAAAGCCTCCAACACTTATAGTATTTACTCCCTAGGTTCCTAAGTGATGTTTCATGCCTATTCAAGTATTATACCAAGACATATCTTCCACACAAGATCATTACTTAAACATCATTTCTTTCAAACTAAAACTCCTTATGTCATCCTTAAGATATTTTTCTAAGCTTACACTTTCTCCTTATTTTACCAAAGTTTACCTAAGCCCTTACCGAAATCCAAAATGACTTGGTACATACTAAAACTTCAAGATCATGCCTAAGTCCTTATTACACTCTAGAACACTTCCTAGTTCATCAAAATTCCTTTAAAACATCTTGAACCCTTATACATTCCTAAATTTCGACATAGATTCTCCTGGCATTTTGTTACACCAAAGCACATTGTTTTCACCATTAAACACCAAGAACACTAAGAACCACCAAGAACACTCTCATACACAAAACTCACTCAAATCTCACTACATTAAAATATAATGCATAACTTAAATTGATGGCACTTAGGCCCTTAAAATGCAGGCTGTCTTAGGCCTTAAAGTGCAAACCATAAACACTGAATTTCCACAATATATATGCCTTTGACCTGCGAATACATACAACAAGACATATGTTCTTTTACTAGTCTCCTTGAAACATTTACTAGGTCATTCACCTTTTGCTCTTAGGTAGTTTTAACAAGCATTATAAGCTCATTTCTCCTAAGGCATTAAAACAACATTAGGTAGTATATTTACCTCTTTTCCAAACAACTTCTTTCTTGTTTCCTTATAAAACCGGTAAGGTATTTTATTCCTTGTCAAGTTCTAAACGATATACAAGTATTGAAATGAGTATACAAGCTCCAAGCTTAAACTCATTGTAAACCCTAGTTTTACATTATTTCTAAAATATTAATGTAGGTGTTTTACCTTGGTCTTTGAAAAGAGTTTGGATATCTATGAAGAGAGGACTCCACCTAGTCCTTGAAAGGTTGGAATGAAGCTAAAACAAAGCCATATAAAGAGCACCTTCAATGGGTATTTTTGGCACAACCAAAACTTGGAGGAAATGTAGTTTTTATTTGAGATTCCTTACCTAGAAGCAAAGGAGAGTAATAATATGTAGAAATACAAGCTCAAGCTCCTTCAATGGTGGAACTCCATGGCACCGAAATGGGGCTCTTGAAGTTTTGAGAAGATATAAATGAAGAGCTTGATAAGAGGAAGAGATTGGGGTGTTTTTGATTTGGACAAGTGAGCTAGATTTTACAAGAGGTCAAAGATGGAGATGGGGTGTGTACTATTGCAAACCGTGAGAGAATGAAGAAGAGAGTTGAAGATGGTTTTGGAACCGTGGGAAATGAAGGAGGGAAATGAGAGAATGAGATAAACTTGCTTTTAGAAGATATTTATGCTTTATAAAGTAAAAAGGAAACTTAAGTAGTCTTCTTTATTTAACTAATGAGCTACAAGGGTGGTGAGTCACCAACCTTAAAAACCGGCCCCCAATAGTAATATGAGGGTATTTTAGTCTTTGTTGAACATTTAATTACTTAATACAACATATGTTACAAAATAGCTTATTAAAATCACTATTCATGAAACAAGGCACATAGAAGTGAAATTTTTGATTTCTCATTGATATAGACATCCAAATGTGATATTATATAGTACACATATATTTAAGAGTAATGATGGACATCTAGCCACTCAAAACTCATTTACAAGACAATTTTTCAAAAATGTGCTTTAAGACTCCTTAAAGCACATTTTGTGTTTAAACTTGTTTTCAAGCTTGGTTTTCTTTGGTAATTGATTTAATATGTTAATTAGTATATAAATGAGGTCTTGGTAAGTTCATTAGGTCTTAACCAAGTTTATCCCAAGCTTAGAGCACGTTTTGGCTCTTATTGACCTTAAAGCACATTTCATGTTTTCTTTTTGTTTAAATTTGTTTACTAATGTTTCTAAGACACTTTTTAGTCTTAATATACCATATTTAGGTGTTTAAACAATATACTAAGGTTTGGGGTATTTCACTTTGATAATGGTTTTATCATGTTAATACCTTAGTTATAAGGTTTATAAATCCACTTTGTACCCTAATCAAGGTTTCACAATCCTTAAGAGCACAATTTGTCTTAAGTGATTTTTAAGCATGTTTTTGCCTGTTTATGGTCTTGGATTGTGTTTCCAATATTGTTAAGGCTTATTTTAGCCGTAATAAATCATTAATAGATGTTTAAATCTTAGTTTATTAGTTAGGGGTATTTCATGCTAGGTCTACACACGCCCCTGGTCTTAGGGTTGATTAGTATGGTTTGGCAAAACATGATGTCAAATCTCTACTGAGGAATTTATATAATTCAATGATATTTTGAATAGTATAGTGTGTTTGGTCTTGCTTTGATCTCGTACTCGTCTCACACTGATCTCGTATCAAATGAATATGACGATGCTCTTGAAAATGATGTGTGGTTGATAGGTGTGAGCCTCGATTTTTGAACCTCTATCCTATGTTGATTCGGGTTGACTAGAATCTGATCGGCTTCTAGGTCCAGTTATAACCTAAGCTTTAATAACTATGTTATAAAACATTAATTATTAAAAAACCTATGCTAGCTCACTAGAACCTATTACGAGTCGAAACCTAAGTAATAGAAAGGTAAGAGTTTGGGTTTGGGGGCTTGATATACATCTTTTTTGGGATCAAATTACTTTCACTACCCCTCTAAGTCGTTTTTCCTCTCCTTATGTTATTTACGGCTTATTACGGAGTCAGTTTAACCGAAATGCGCAAGTTTCTGTTTTAATATGATTTCTTAATATTTTTTAACTGAAAATTAAAGTAAGAATTGAAATTACCTAAACTAGGGTTTAGGAACCCGAATTAGGTCAAATTTTAGTTATGTCCATGGCCACGGACCTAATGTCCGAACGTATGGTACCTAAAAATTTTAGATAATTAAAAACCCGCCACCTTCTGAGGCCTGTCTGTGGCCACGGATAGGCCGTCCAAGATTCCAGACAAGCCATTTATAGTCACGGGCTAGCCACAGACGGTGGCTTTCATGCACATTCCGGTGGTGTTTTTGGGTCAAATTTTATGGATACATAGCATGAAAGATTCCCAGTATGTTGGTGATCAAAAGATTTCAGTTTGAATTCGAATTAATGATGAAATTCAGCAAACAAGTTACAAGGCAGAAATGAAAAAAATGTCAATTCGGTAACCAAAATTAGAGTGTGTTAAGTCAAAGGGAGATAGGAAACTTGGATTCTAACCTGTTTTACATTCGGGATTAATGAGTTCCTTCACATCAGAAATCCTTGAAAGCGTCATTGATGGCAGTTCCAGATTGAGTTTGAACCGAGCTTCTGACCCTCGATTGTTGATGGTTTTACCTACGTTTTGGTAGTGATTTGATGGTTGCTTGATGATCTTTGAGGCAATGGGAGTTCAAAAACAAGTTTCGGTGATGATTTTGATCGAATTTTGGTTTTGAATCGAGGCTCGAGAGTTCAAAATGTGGGGGATTGGTGTCGACCATGAATTATGACTTCTTAGGGTTCTTGATGATCTGATTAAGTCAAGAGAAAAGATCCCTTATATCGACAACACTAAAGATAGAGTAAACTCAGTAAAGGAGTGAAGTTACCGGGATTCGGTTGGGTAACTTTTGAAAGAAAATTGACTATGAAATTTTGTGTATTATGAGTCGTCACCTAATTTTAACCTATGTTAAATTAGGAAAGGTAAAGTTCGGGTTTGGGGGCTTGGTATTCAACCTTTTCGGGTTCAAATTACTTTCAATACCCTTTTAAGTTGTTTTTCCTCTACTTATGTTATTTACAACTTATTACGAAATCGATTTAACTTAAATGCGCAGGTTTTTGATTTTTTTAATTTTAACTTAAAACCAAAGTGGGAATTGAAATTACATAAACTAGGGTTTCGGAAGCCGAATCAGGTCAAATTTTAATTATGTCCGTGGCCACGGACCTAATGTCCGAACCTACGGACCCAAATTAACCTAATTATACAAAAAGACTAATTTGCAGAAAAAGGAAGTTTTGAAAATACTACGGCCACAGACAGGGTGTTCGTGGGCCCGGACATGTGTTAGGAAAACCTAAAATTTTGAAAAATTTAAACCCGCCACCTTTTGAGGTTGTCCGTGGCCACTGACAAACCGTCTGGGACCTCGTACAAGCCGTCCGAAGGCATGGACTAGCCATGGACGGTGGCTTTTGTGCACTTCCCGGTGGTGTTTTCGGCTTAAATTTTATGGATACATAGCATGAACGATTCCGAGTATGTTAGTAATCAAAAGTTTTCAGTTTGAGTTTGGATTGATGAAAAATGTTAGCAGACAAGTTATTAGACAAATGAAAATAGACGTCAATTCAAGAGCTGTAAAGATCGGTTAGGTCCTAAATTTTAACAGAGAGTATGTTAATTCAAAAGGAGTTAGAAAACCCGGATTCTTACCGTAGGGATTAGTGAGTTCCTTCACGTCAGGAATCCTCGGAAGCTTTATTGATGGTAATCCCTGATTAAGTTCGAACCGAGCTTCTGACCCTTGGTTTTTTATGGTGTTCCCACGTTTTGGTGGTGGTTTGATGGGTGTTTGATGATAGGGGTGGCAATGAGAGTTCGAATATTAGTTTCTGTGTGGATTTCGGTGGAATTTTGGTTTTGATTCGGACCTGGGGAGTTCAAAACGTGGGGACTTGAAGACGGCTGGAGAGTAATGACTCCTTAGGGTTCTAGATGATCTGATTTAATCAAGGGAAAAGGTCCCTTATATAGACACCACTAAAGATAGAGTAAATTCGGTAAAAGACCGAAGTTTATCGGGAGTGGTCGGGAGACTGTTGGAAAGAATTTGACTATGAAATTTTAACAGCATGTAAAAGGAATATATTTATGATTTTTCTAAGGAAAAATTGGAATTTTATGATAATGGTCTATTTTTAAATTCAAAATTTCATCAGATATGTTCAGAAATTAATAGGACATTATTGGAAATTCAAAAATTCAAAATTCCAAAGCCATTATGCTCTAAATGTCATCATTCATCATTTGTTAAAGTTTCAAAGCATTTTGAGATGATTTGGGTCATTTTTGGAGGAAAGAGAAAGCTTACAAGATGACTTAGAAGCCCTAAAAATTACAAAAATGCCCCTCGTGATGGCCAAGCTGTCAACAATGTCCTGAAACATATTAACCAACCTGGGATTCTGCGTCCTTTGACCATATTACCCATTATAGCACTTGTGTCTTAAGATACCCTTTTCTAGGGGTTAAAATTTTGGGTATAACAAATTACCCCCCGGTTAACTAGACTTTGTAATGAGGATGAGAAGGCTAGTTGATGCTTGAGTGACACCCAAAATTTTTGCCCAGTCTTGAAGAATAAGCTCCCTATCTCAAGTTTCAGCCTAAAGTCCATTGGTTATGTCGAGCAGTTCTGCGGCGCTGGCTACTAAAAGTGAAGTCGATGTTTGTTGGGCTATTCGAGGCGCCAACTACCTTGATTTTCTTGAGCTTTTTTAAGGTGCTAACTTGTTCAAGAAAGAACTTTGAAATTGTTGAGCTCTTCGAAGGCGCCAACTACCTAGATTTTATTGAGCTATTATAAGGCGCTCACTTTCTAAAGAAAGAACATTGAAATTGTTGAGCTATTCGAAGGTGCCAACTACCAAGATTTTGTCGAGCTATTCTAAAACTGCTAACTACCTAAAATGTGAAAAGTTAACTGGACTACGGAAGAATATAATATACCAAGCATCTAAAGTGTCGGGAACCTGTAAAAGAATTAACTACACCGAGCATTCTAAAGTGTCGGGAACCTTTAAAAGACTAAACTACGCCGAGCATTTGAAGGTGTTGGGAACCTGTGGAAAACTAAAATACGCCGAGCATTCTAAGGTGTTGAGAACCTGGGAAAAAACAAAAGTACGCCAAGCATTTTAAGGTGTCGGGAACTTGTGAAAAACTAAAATTGACTGAGAATTCTAAGGTGTTGGGAACCTGTAAAAAACTAAACTACACCGAGCATTCTAAGGTGTCGGGAACCTATGAAATACTAAACTACGCCGAGCGTTCTAAGGTGTCGGGAACCTGTGAAAAACTAAATTACGCCGAGTGTTCTAAGGTGTTGGGAACTTGTGAAAAAATAAACTACGCCGAGCATTCTGAGGTGTCGGGAACTTGTCGCTCCTGGTTGGTATACTAAGGGGACTTGTTGCCTTTACCCACCAACTAGGGTGCAGGGATAACTTCTAGACTACAGAGGGGAATTATTGCCACTGCCCACTAGTTGTTACTCCCTAATGAGTTGACACGAGGATAGGGGACTTATTTCCACTACCCTGCCAACTCCTTTGAGCACCTACGGTGTCGGGAACGTAACGTGCAAGTGTGTAGTAAGGGCTTATGACGTGCCTAAAAAGAAAAAGGATGAAAAGCCCAGGGTTTATGACGAGCCTGGAGGAAACAATATGTATCACGGCTTATGGTGAGCCTGAGGGTGAGTTTAGTTACTCTGGTTTATGATGAGGAGTCTCACATCAGAAGATGTGATGTTACAAAGATAATGGTCTGATGCAAATGATAGTGATGAAAACTGATTGTGAAAGTGCCAAATGTGGCAAGATGAGGTGTATGCAAAATTTTTGAAATGCAATCAAAGTGTTCATAGGGACCGAAACTTTTCCAAAACAAGGAATGATTGAAAAAGGTGCCAAACATGGCAATGTTTGAGGAGAATTATGTCTATTGGAAAAGACAGTGAAATGATCATTTCTAACTAAAGATTTCATACTTATGAATTGTTTCTTAAAAGATAAACATGTCACCAATGGGAGTGTGGGATATTTGTTATGGGGGTTTTAAGCTTTTGAGTGGTGGTTAGGGCTTATGACGGGCCTGAGAATTTATGTGGAGGTTAAGGATTATTATGGGCCTGCGGAAATGGTGTTGGTCCGGGCTTATTACGAGCCTGAGGTCTTTTTATGAAGTTGGGGCTTGTGGGTGATGTTCACGACTTATTATGAGCCTGGGGGTGTTTGTGTGGAGGTTAGGGCTTATAAAGCGCCTACTGTGAAGTGGTGTTTATGTGGTGGTGGTGCTTAAGACTTATGACAAGCTTGAGTTACAATTTTCGGTTGGTATTGTTATGGCAATTGTTGGAACAACAATTGGCCCCTGGTATTTTCTTAGAACAATCTGAGCTAGAGTTCATGGCAATCGATCGGAATGATGGATTGCCCCCAGTATTTTGTTCAATTTAATATGTGAGCAAATCTCATCCTTACAGGGTTAAGGCTTGTGTTTAATGTGGTTCTTTCTAATCTACATTCTATGTGTTTGGAATTTACACTCGTTTATTACTTATGCTCAAAACTTTTAGACCATTGAATTTAAAATTTGATGAATTTACACGTTCGAGCTGTTACTTTCACATGATTGGATACACAACTACTATGTCAGAAGTCTTTAAAGCTTATAACGTGGCCATGGGGAGTGATGAAAGATAATGCGACCATGGAGGGATGCTTGTGATATGTGGAGCTATAAGGTGACTGAAGATGCAACTTGTGCCTTCTCCTGGATTCACCATTTCCTGACTTGAAGTTGTTTGGCTACTTCATGCTGACTTTGTTTTCGAGCTTCGAACTGGGAACTTTTAAAGTCGTCCTATACACCATTTCTCTTCTTTTCTGGTATTTGGATTCCTTTGAGGCTTTTTAGATTTTCCTTTCTTTTATCCACTTCTTTTTTTTTCTCGGGACTTTTGTGTCTCCCAGCTTTGAACTTTGAGAGTTATTTTTGATGTAGGCTCTTTGGATCCTGTGCCACTTTGGGATCAGTCGCAGATCGCTTTATCATGCTAGTAGCGGCATTGCTTCTTTTGTACTGATGAAGACACCATCCAAGAGTCACACTTCTCGCTTCCTTTGGTCACCGGGTTTGGTTTTCATCGTGGGCTAGCTTATTTTGTGGAGCTTAATGTATCAAAAGGGGATATATATGAAAAGCTCAGCGGGGGTGCCTAGGGTTTAATATCAGGGTTTCACAATCTTTTTGGCTATGTGGTGCTGTACCTAAGTGTTTCGTAATCCGTGATAGTTGTGTATCCGTTCTTTGTTACTATTCACAAGTCTAAGAGTAAATCTACATATGATCTCCTTCAGTCGGAGTTATGCCGTTTGTCTTACTTTTGAGTGTGGCCTTACAGAGTCGTGTAAAAATGGCACACTCGTTCTCTTATGGTTTTTCCGCTCAAGACACTCTCGTAAACTTTCACTTGGATACTTGTTCAAACGTTTAAACAAAAGATTAAAGATGACGAATCTAAACTCAGATTGCCCCCAGTATCGACTTGGGGTTTATGACATCAATTTTTAATAAGTGTGTGCTTGGAACCACTTTGTGGGTTGTTTGGATGTTTTGGGATGAGCAGTGGTGCTTGGCGAAGCATGTTCAAATTTTTGGAAACAAAAGGCAAGTCTTTGTGTTCCATTGTCGGGAAATGAAACCCTATCTTAACAAACATTTGAAAATTTTGGATTTGAAAAAGTTGTTTGCTTATGAAGAAGATGATTTTGTAAAACCATTGTTTCTTATTAATGATTGAAAACAGTCATTCTTTGAAAACTATGAGTGATGCATTTGAAAATGAATGTCGTGGCAGGTTATGCAGCGGAATGCATGTGAGACCTAGACGTTCTATTGAATTCGAGCGCTGCCGAACCGTTTAACGTCGACATGCTAAAGGCTTGAGCTCTCAATCATCAGGATGTTTTTGAGATGACCGTGATCGTTTTCTTCTACTTGTCGTCCATGAATTCCGGGTAGGCTAGGAGTGTCTCTTAGCTGGAAATGAGGCTCTTGGGCCAGAGATGGCTCCATGAACACGGATACGCACTTGGGGCGGAATTGAAATACCCCAAACATTAATCACCTTAATTAATAAGGGATTAATTAAATCAAAGGGTTTAAACCTAATATTATCTATTAAAGGAAAGGTAATGAGCCAAATTTACTAAGGTATTTTACAATCTCTAAATATACATATATAAACAAATATGTATAGTAAAACAATGAGCATTAAGTCTCACACAAAATAATGGACTAAAGAGGGAACATTAATAAGGAGAAAACAACTCCTAAAGTTAATGTAACATGTAACACATCATTACATGCATTAAGAACACCAACATCAAGAGTGAATCAAAGAATACACTTTTACTAGTTACAATGAATAGTAAAGTATACCAATCACTCAAAAACACAAAAAACACACACTTTAGGACAAGGTGAGCATGTTGGTCACAAACTAACACATGAAATAAGTCATAGTTTACAATATATAAGTGCACAACATTATTAGACACAATATTATACAATTACCCAAAATGTGACCAAAGTACCCCTTGGAAATCAAAGTGGGCGGCAAACTCCTCCACCTCACCCTTTCCACCTTGCAAATTTTAGAAGAAATTATCTTCCTAAAACACTTAGTCACCCTTCACTAGTCATGACCCATCACTTTCTCACTTAATGAAATCAAAGTCAAAAGCTCGGGTTGCAAGCTTTCTTCTTCCACTTTCTTTGTTCTTGATTTCCTTTGAAAGCTTGAAAACACCAAGAAGACTTCAATGGTGACTTAAACCCACTCTCCTTTATTACTAAAATCTCTACCTTTCTTTCACTAACACCAAGAGCTCTTCTCTCATATATTCAAAGGTTTTTTCCAAAAATTTTAGAGCCCTAAATTTGTGGATTAACAAAGCCATGGAGCAAAGAAAGTCTAAGCTAGCTTAAGGTATAAAACACATGCTCTAAGGTTCAACCTTCCCTCTCTATTAATTATGGCCAAAAAATCTAGCATTATCACACTCCTTATTCTTTACCTTTTTACACACAAAATGAAGATCCATCCAGATCCTTGGTTGACCGAATTCACAAGTCAAAACAACTTTCCAAAGGTGACTTCAAGGGTAAGTCTTAAATCAATTTTTAAGCACTTATACTACCTTCAACTCTTATATACACACAAGATCTAATAAATTATTAATTTTATTATGTTAGGTCGAAATTTTGGTGAAGAATATCACCTAAAGCTTCCAAGGTAATTCCATCTCCTTAAGACACAATTTTGTGCTTTAAAGTCTTACTAATGTAATGGAGTCTTAAAGACTCTAAATAGATCCCTTTTCCTTGTCTTAAAATATGTCAAAAAGTGGAGCTAAAATCTTTGAATCATTGCTGAGGGCATAAGGTCTTCAAGTTGGTGAAATTATCATTTTTACAAAGGTACACCCTAATCTAAGCTATGAAAATCTTGAATCATCATCTAGACTTGTGTTTGATGAAATAAACTAACTCCCTCTATCAAATAATTAGGGCCATGAGTGAATATTGTGATAAATCAAGCTTGGATCATCAAAGGGTAAGTTATCACCTTAAAACACATTTTTGATGTTTTAAGTATGTTATATGTGGGGGTTAATATATGGCCAAGATTGATATGCTAATAACGGTCTATTATGACCTAAAATGAATATAAAATGTTATAAACACATTTGGATAAGTTGGTAAATGATTTAATGATAAATAAGTCACATTTTTAAAGTTTAAGGGGTTAATGTGTAACAAGCCGAAAGTAATAGGCTTGGGAATAATTAGGCAGCGACTTAACTTTTACTTAAGTGTATTTTGAATGTATTATAATTTTATGTTATGGTTTTTACATTAGC
The DNA here is from genome assembly GCA_023374045.1 of Limonium bicolor. Classification (NCBI taxonomy): domain Eukaryota; kingdom Viridiplantae; phylum Streptophyta; class Magnoliopsida; order Caryophyllales; family Plumbaginaceae; genus Limonium; species Limonium bicolor. Next base: position 39,514,912 of record CM041779.1, on the reverse strand, counting down.
CAAATTTTAGGCTTGCTTTATGAGCTTTAATGCACTTTTTATGCTTTAAGAGCATATGTTAAGGTTTGATTAAGTTTTGGATGATTTTCTAGGGTATTAAGTGTATCATGAGTGGTTTGGGTACACTTAGAAAGTTTGGCAGGCTATGAAAAGTGTTTGGAAGGAATTAAGGGCAAAAAGGTAATTTACATGACCTCAGGAGTTATTAAGTAAAATGGTGGTATATAACATAAGGTTAGGTTAATAATGTTAAGAAATTAAGCATGGAGTGTTGTGTATTAAAATAGCCGAGAGCTATGGGCTCAATTTGGAGAAGAATAGAAATTTGTAAATTAAAAGGAGTTTAAAGTAAATTCTAGAAAGTTTTTAGGGTCAATTTGCAGTTTTTGGAAAGTCGGGGTCAAAGCCGAGATTAGAGTCAAACTTAGGTGGAATTTAGTGCTTTGACCAAATTAAGAAAAAGAAAAGGTTTAATTGGACTGAAATACCCCAAACCTTGATATGTTGTTTAAACATTAAACTATGGTATGTTAAGGCTAAAAAGTGCCTTAGAAACATTAGTGAACAATTTAAACCATAGTAAACAATAAAGTACCATAAACACAGTTTGAGCAAAAACATGCTCTAAGCTTGGAGTGAACTTGGTTAGGACCCAAAGAGCCTACCAAGACTTAATAATATTCAATTATGATTAGATAAGGCTAATTAAGTCCTTAGGGAACTTTGGTAGACGATTAAACCAAACAAACACAAGAAAACACCTTAAAGTCAATTTAAGCAAATACTTGCTCTAGACTTGGTGTAACCTTGTATAAGACATAAAGGTCATTCCTAGACCTTGTTAACATGTTAGTGAACATTTTAAATCAATTACTAAAGAAAACCAAGCTTGAAAACAAGTTAAAACACAAAATGTGCTTTAAGGAGTCTTAAAGCACATTTTTGAAAAATTGTCTTGTAAATGAGTTTTGAGTGGCTAAATGTCCATCATTACTCTTTAATCAACATGTGTACTACTTAGTATCACATTAGGAAGTCTAAATCAAAGGGAAATAAAAAATTCCACAATTATGTGCCTTAATTTGTGAATAGTGCCCATATAGTGCTAGTTTTGACTTTAGTCAACATAAGTTGTTTAATTGGTCAACAAAGACCAAAAATCAGTCTAGGTACAAGAGGGGGGCCGATTTTATGAGAGGTGAGTCATCACCCTTGTTAGTTTATTAAAGGAAGGAGAATTCATAAAGTAAAGTACTATTTACTTTAAGCATAAATATCTTAACAAAGAGTACTCTCTCACCTCATTCTCTTATTTTCCTCCATCCTCACCGATTTCTTCATCTTCTCCCAAGCTTCAACCGGTACTGCTACAGCACCTCCACCATTCTTCATCTTTCTTCACTTGTAATTCCTAGCTCCATGCTCCAAAATTAAATTCAAGACTACCATTCTTCTAGTTGGAGCAAGCTCTTCATTTACCTCTTTTCAAATCTTCAAAAGCTCCATTTCGGTGCCATGGAGATTCACCATTGAAGGAGCTTGAGCTCATATTTTCATGCCTTGTCATTCTCCTTTGCTTCAAGGTAAGGAAAACCAAAGAAAATCTAAGTTTCCTCTCATTTTTGTATATGACCGAAAATTCACCTCACAATGGTGCTTTGTCTTGCTCTGTTCATAGCTTAATTCAAACTTCAAAGGACTAGGAGGAGTCCTCTCTTGCTATTTAATCAAGTTCCCTTGCAAATCCAAGGTAAACATCCAATTTGGTGTTTTAAAACACTTATGTAAACCTAGGGTTTAACTATGAGTTTGAGTATTAAACATAATGCTCATTACCCTTATATGTGTATTGGTTAGAAGGTTAACAAGTGATAAAAGCTCCTTGTCGATTTTCAATCAAGAAAAACAAGAGAAAACAAATGAGAAAGCTTGAAAAACAAAGAGGTAAATGACCTCTCTTAATGTGGTTTATTGTACTAGGAAATTAAGCTATATTTGCTTAATAAATAACCTAAAGAGCCAATGAGAAATGAGATAGGAAACTATCCACAAGGTGGACAAAAAGGGCATGGGAGCATTGTTGTGTGTATTTGCAGGTTGAAGGCATTTAAATGTGGAAATTCAGTGTTTAAGTTTAATGCAATTTAAGGGCCTAAGAGCCAAGCAATTTAAGTTTATGAACTGTGTTGTGGTGTAGTGTATTTTAAAGGTTTAGTTGTGTGTAAAGAGCATTCTTGTGAAGATGAATGTCTTGGATGGTTAAAGGATGAAAAACAATATGTTTGTGTGTGAGGAATGTGTATTAAGTGATTAAGTGTTCTTGGTTGTCAAAAGGTGAAAACCTAAGTCTTTGGGTGTGAGAATATACAAGAGAAGCTATGGCAAAATTTAGTTGATAAACAAGGAGTTTAAGTGTTGTAATGAGATTTTATGACCGATAAAGTACTAGGAATTTGTTAAGTGTTAAGATGGTGAACGAAAGTGAAATAAGGTGTTCTTAAGTGTTAAGGTGCCTTGGGCATTGTCTTGGTGGATTTAGAGTTTGAATGGGTGTTTTACACACACCAAAGACATGTTATGTGGAGTGTCAAGTCTTGTTCAAGTTTTGGTAAACAAAGGAAAAGAAATGCCTTGTGAAGGTCTAAGTGCAAGCTTGTGGAAATAGAAGGAGTTGTGTAATGAAGGTGTATGTGAGAAATAATGCTTTTGGAGTAATAGGCATGAAACTACCACCTAGAGACCTAAGGAAAATATTACAAGTGTTAAGAGATTTTACAAGTAATTGAGTAACAGGTTTGGACAATGATTTAAGAAGGTTCAAAGTGATATTTTGGCATTAGAATATACCTAAGATCATTTGGGAAGTCTATACATATAATGGATGTGGAGAACCATTGAAACAAGACTTGAAAAATGTAAATAGGCAAATCTGTAGCAGTGGTCCGGGACCTAGGTCTAGGGTAAGGTCCCGGACCATGCATTAAAACAGGCCGAGAGTACATAAGCCACTCTGGTCCGGGACTTAGGTCTTGTACTAAGACCCGGACCACCCCCTAAGTTACCCCCGAGAGTTTCTGCCTACTTTGGTCTGGGACTTAAGACCTGTATGAAGTCCCGGACCACTGCCTGAAAACAACCCAAGAGTTTTACAAGGACTAGGTCCAGGACCTTAGATGAGGACCAAGTCCCGGACCACTCTAAAAATGTTGTTAAAGGTTGGAAAATGATATCTAATGATGGCGATTGATAAGTAATGATGTTATAAGGTTGTTAAGGACATGTTAGGTGAGTTATAATGACAATTTGGTGGGTGAAAAGTTGTGGAAAAATGTGAAAGAAAAACAAGTTAAAAATGTGAAGTTATCTAACTATTTAACGGGAGTAAGTTATGAGCATTAGACTTTAAACAATCATGTTACCCCGATGTTAATAAAAGTAAATGTAATATTACCAGTTGTTCGGGAATTGTTCGAGCAACCTAAGAGGATACGTTAGAGTGGACGTTGGTGACGGGTATGGTTTTCTTGCAACCTGTGTCCTACCGGATTACACCGGCTTGTATGCCAATGTGTTTTTCTGATTGTTTGCCACCTTTTAAGATAAAAACATGTAATGAGTTTACAGTTGTATAATTATGTGGCGTGCGTAGTTCCGATACCGTTTAGCTTTAAGTATGTGTTAAACTTAACTAACCGACTCTAGGACCACATAGTAGATCGGTATTCGGACCAATCGACCCAAACCATGGGAACGTTCTAACCACGGCTATGCGTGTGTTAGTTATGTGTTGTTTGTGCGTGATAGTAAGTTCACTACCCTTGTGTGTGTCTAACTAGACCTAACCATCTAATTGTGAATTAATGTACTAAGTCCAATAATGAGACTTCTAACAAGTGCTAACCGGGGAGTGAGGAATCAGGTTGTTCCGGTCGCCCGTTGTTTGGGAGTTGATGTATACAGTTTCTTTAGCTCCCTCTCTGTTGGTTGTTTTCCTTCGTTGGTCTTCAATCACCCTTAAGCTTATCCAAGGCTTTTCTGACTCACGTCGGTTGGGGAGTATGTACGGTGTGTTCGGATCACTATATCCGATCCATCTTTAAGTTAAGTTACTCGTCCGACTAACAGGACGGTAACGAGTGATGTAACAAGCTTATCATGAGGGTGTTTTCATTCTCTAGGCTTACCAAGTTAACTAACTATGTTTGAGTCGGTTCATAAAGAGAACCGTTACCGTTATGTTATGTGTTATTGTTGCGCTGCCATTCTTATTGCGATGTGATGTTATATATACATTAAAATGTGGAGTATATGGATCATGGACATGAATCCCAGTTTATAATAAGAGGCGTTTGAGGATAACCTGATTAGTGGGTAAGTGTCGTCTATTAAGGAAATAGCTCTATTAGAGGAGAAACCCTCTAGGGTTAAAGAACACAATGAGTGATTTATCAAGTATAGATGTGTTGTCTGTTTTGTTGAGCCCCATTGTTGTGGAATGTAATGTGTTGTGTGTTTATAGTTTGCATGCATGATTCAAATATAATCAACCGCATGCTTAGACGACAATTAGTTGTGCGTGGCCCGGTAGCATGCGGGCTGCGGGATTACCATACCAGCAAAGGTGCTGAGCCCCCTAGGGGGCCACCCTTTCTTCTCTTTCCTATTTTAGGTACAAGGAGCTGGAAGTCGTACGAGAGTAGGACGGGGTAGTCGTTTGTACATGGGTATCCATTTACATTATGTATGTATTGTAGGTGTAGTAAGACCGAAATTGTTATCGGCATCAGTTTGTAAATACTCGGTACAGTTGGAATGTTTATGTATATTGGTTGTTGTTAATGGAAAGGGATAGTAATGTGTAGATGCTCGGGAATCTAGTCCATCAGACCGATACAATGTATATGTATTAGCCTTGTTAGCCACGTGGGTGGTTAACGGCGTGTAACACCATTGAGTTAAGTAATTTGATGAGTTAAGTTTTCCGCTGCAATTTGTTGTTAAGTGTATGGTTGTAGTTGGGGTGTTATAATTTTGGAGGAAATTAAGAGTTGTTTGTAAAGTTTGTAATGTTTTGGGGTCCATTCGGAAATATTGGAAAATATGGGTCAATGATAGACTGTTGGTCAACTTACGAGGGAAAAATTGATGGTTTGACCACTTAAAAGAATTGAATGGTGGAAGTATGAATTAAGGAGAATTTAGTAGTCATTTGTAAGTTTTGGAAAACTTATGGGGTCAAGATGTAATTTTACAAAATGTTAGGTGAAAATTTAGAACAGACCATACGGGGTCTATTAGTAAATTATTTAAAATATTGGGTTGGAGTTTTGAATTAAATTGGAAATTATGAGAGATGTGGAATGAGGATTAAATTGTAAGGGTTATAAAATATGTGGGCCACTTTGTAAGTTAAGGAAAATGTGGTGAAAGTCAAGGAATGACATTAGGGTCTATTCGGTAATTTAATATAAGTTAGCATAGCACCTTGAGTTGAATTAAATAAGGAGTTAGGATTATAATATATGATTTATAATAAAATTGTAAGTTTAGATAACATTTGTGGACAAAAGTGTAAATAAGAAAAATTAGAGTGTTATGCCTAGAATTAGAGAGCTATTAAGGAGTGTTATAATATACTGTTGAGGAATTATATGACATATCACTTAGATTATGATCATAATGTTATTTTATGAAGTTAATATATATTGATTATAGGAATTTTATCATTCATATGGAATATATGGATATATTATAAGGTATTATAAATTATATACCAAGGTTTAGAATGTTTTAAATTAACATTGGTATTTATATGGTTGTGAACCATAGTAAATAACATTAGATGTATGATCTAAGTGTTACTATGTGAGAATAATGCAAACTAAAGGGAGTTTGTAGTTCACATAAAATAATGGGATTATTATGAATGCGAGGTTTTATAATTCATACAAATGGAGTGAATATATGAAATGTTATAGGATATATAGCATGATCAAGAAATTTAATGAAGTGAAATGGAGTTTATTATGAGGTGGGAAATTTCACAATGTAACATCACAACATTAGTAAACTTAATGTCATTGTATAAAGAGTTAAATAAATAATAGAATTATATAATTTAAGGAATTATATTATGAGTAACATATAGTAGTGTTGACTTGTACAAATTGACCAAGTCAGCCAAATTGACCAAAGAGGGTCAAGTTGACCAACTCACAGAATTAAGTGAGAATTTAAATCCCAAAGGCTATAAATACAAAGGTCAATAATATTAAATATCATATAGTAACAATGTTTATATGAATATGTATATATATATATATCCAAATATATATTCAAGAATCAAAGAGATGATATATATGAGGATTAAATCCTAGGTTGTAACATAATACAACATGTTAGTTACTAACATACTTAAAGGGTTAAATAAACTAATATCGAATTGTTTAAAACCTGAATGGTAACGTTGAACAATGAGGGGTAATTACTGGGGGATTAGCGACTAATCGGCATACTGACTTAGTTACTATTATAGAGAGCTAATACTTAGCCTTGTTTTCTAGAGCCGAGTACATTAGAGGACGTGCGTTGGAGGACGTGCATTACATGACGGACTTGGGATTAGGAAGTCTGCTCTTCTACTTTGTGAATGGTATGTTAATGTGTGGTCCGAATGTCCTGAGGGTTTCCTTGGGCTTAGACATGTTTGTATATGGTTGATAAGAGTGATATGTGTGTATTTGTATGTGATATTATATGATTTACTTGCTCGACAATCTTGCATTTTTAAGTGTGCGCAAATGTCTTTTAGACTAAAGTAATACCGATGGCAACTCGACTTAAGTTACGAGAAAGATTAGAAAAGATCATTACTTATGAAAGGTCAATGAAATATCATATTATTCCTAATCAACCTAAGTAAATAACTTAGGGAAGACATTTGGTAATACCAATCTCTAGAGCGTTTGTACTCGACATGAAAATAACCTAGAAGACTTATAGGTGAACATGTAAGACCTAGATGGCAAATAAATGATAATGTATTCTCTATAGCCTAAGAGTAGATCCTAGATGAATTGATTAAGTTACTTAATTACATGGTGGAGAATTGGTATATGAGGAGAAAACCCAAGGTAGTCTCAGACTAACTGGTTGCATAGAGTGATCACTAGAGATGGACTACCAAATCGGGTCCGCTCATGTAAATCAGACGAGCCACATTTGATTGTTGGTCAGGAGGTACTACTATTGGTACATAGCTTCGGCCGCTTAAAACGCCTTTATTAGGCAATATTTAAATCTAGAGATCTTCGGATCATTGGTTGGAGGGCGCTGCTGTTGGTGCACATAGGACGGCTGTCCAATTAAAAAAGTAATGCGAATTATAAAGGGGTTGTCCTAACATGACACCCGACATGAGTTTAAGGGTAATTGAAATACAAATGAGATTACGAGTATTAGTTATACCTTAGTATGACACAAATAAACCTCATAAACATGGATAACAAACAAGGGCCACGAAGGCCGAGTGACAAGAACTATTCACAAGATAACGACTCTCGTACCATTATCATATTTACTCGCTTATCATTTTGATAATGTCTATGAATTAGTTGTGACTGATGTGGTTATATTAGATGACTGCTGAGTGTTTAATTATAGCATTTACAGTTTTAATATAAACTTGTAAGACGAATCCACATAAAAATGACCTGCATGTTAAGACGGCTAATTGACTTGAGGAGTCTAAAAGATCCTAGGATTATACTTTAGCATATTCAACAGTTTGTGCTAAGCCCGTTGTGGCAAACATATTACAAGTGCTCGATCGAGACCGAAGCCGGAGAGCGGGATACTGTTGGGTAGTTAGTAATAATTACTCTACGTTTATACTGTGGTATTATAATTCGGATGTAAAGATGTTGTATAAGAATTTGGATAATTGGAATGCTCACTAGTTGTTGGATTTAGTATATTGTATAGAATGATATCTATCTTTTGGTCATCACAGCGTGTTAGATGTTGTATAGATGAATTGGAAGCCTAGTTACTCACATGGGTGAGTAACAGCGGCAGCACCCGATTAGTATTATGTTATGTTTCTTCCGCTGTATTATTGTATTAAGTTTGGACAGATTATATAGAAATTATATTTTATAAGAGTTTAAGAGTTAAGGGTATTACAAAAGTGGAATCGGAGCGGCTGATGACAAGAGATAGTAGGATAATTACCGTGAACATACGATTTGGTAATACGGGAAACATTGGATATTGGAATATTTTTAAATTCAATTTCTCATCAGATTCTTATAAAATTGCTAGAAAATTATTGGAAATTCGAAAAATCAAAATTCCAAGGCCATTATGCTCAAAATGTCATCCTCTACCATGGGTTAAATTTTAAAGCATTCCGAGCTGATTTGAGCCATTTTTGAAGCAGAGAAAGCCTATTAAAGGTCTTAGGAGCCTCAAAGATTACAAAAATGCCCCTGAAGATGACTAAGCTGTCCTTAACACCCCGGAATGTGCCGATCGAACCGGGATTCCTCATTACTTAATCAAAGTGTCTCTCGCAACACTAAAGCCTTCGAAGCCCTACACCGGGGGGTCAAAATTTTGGGTATAACAGTTTGGCCCACTTCAGCAAGACTTTGTAATGGATATGAAGAGTCTAGTTAATGCTTTAGTGATACCCTAAAATTTCAGATCTTAAAAGACCCTGCATGCTATTGAAAACTGACGAATTGTGTGAAGCTATTCTAAGGCGTTGATTACCTATGCCATAAAAGGAAAAAAATGTTGAGCTATTATAAGGCGTTGACGACCTAAGAGTGAAGTGAAAAGAAGTCGAGCTATTCTAAGGCGTCGACTACCAAAAAAAGAATGAAATGATGTCAAGCTATTCTAAGGCATTGACTACCTGTAATGAATGAAATGATGTCAAGCTCTTATAAGGAGTTGACTACCTAAAGTGATGAAATGATGTCAAGCTATTCTAAGGCGTTAACTACCTGTAATGAATGAAATGATGTCAAGCTATTCTAAGGAGCTGACTACCTAAAGTGATGAAATGATGTCAAGCTAGTCTAAGGCATTGACTACCTATAATGAAATGATGTCAAGCTATTCTAAGGCGTTGACTACCTAAAGTGATGAAATGATTTCAAGCTATTCTAAGGTGTTGCCTACCTGTAATGAATGAAATGATGTCAAGCTATTCTAAGGCATTGACTACCTGAAAGTGAAATGAAGTATGACGGCATTCTAAGGTGTCGGGAACCTGTAGTGCAAATGTAGATGACATGCCAATGATATGCTGATGAAGATGACATGATGATGATATGCTAATGATGATCAGATGCTTCCAGGGACTGAAGTCCGTGTCGTTGCTCCTAGCTGGGCCCATTGTGGACTTATTGTCATTGCCCCCCAAACCGGTGTGCAGGGATAACTCCTGGTAAAAACCCTAGGGACTAATTGCCATCACCCACCATTCGTTGATCCCAAAATAAGTTGACATAACATAGGAGGATTTATTGCCATCACCTCGCCAACTTTTCTATCACCAGGTCTTGTGACGCGCCTAGATAATGCAGATAGGTCTTATGATGTGCCTATGTGAATGAGACGATGCTTTATGATGCAGTGTGTTTGACGAAAGCAAGTAAGTTGTATGATGAATCTAAAAAGGATGATGCTAGGTCTTACTACGAGCCTAAAGGTGATTCTATGTCTTATGACGAGCCTAAAGATGGTTCTAGGTCTTATGACAAGCCTAAATATGGTCCTAGGTCTTATGATGTGCCTAAGGATGGTTCTAGGTCTTTTGACGAGCCTAAGGATGGTTCTAGGTTTTATGATGAGCCTAAGGGTGGTACTAGGTCTTATGATGAGCCTAAGGATGGTTCTTGGTCTTACGACTAGCGTAAGGGTGGTACTAGGTCTTATAATGAGCCTAAGGGTGGTTCTAAGTCTTATGACGAGCCTAAGGATGGTTCTAGGTCTTATGACGAGCCTAAGGATGGTACTAGGTGAAGGGGAGTTAAGTGTATGATGTAAAAATGAGATTGGTCTTATCATGGGTCTAAATGAGAGTAGAGAAGGGTTAGGGTTTATGTCGGGCCTGGAGGTTGTATGATGTGGAGGTAGGGCTTATGTCGGGCCTGGAGGTTGTTTGATGTGGTAGTAGGGCTTAGGACGAGCTTGAAGATGTTTGACGTGGAGTTAGGGCTTAGGACGAGCCCGTAGATGTAAGTGTTTGAAGTTCATGAGAGGGTTTGAACTTTTGGTTTTATGCTCTCGGGCTTTGAGTCCCCGGGCTTCAATCGGTGTTGTTATTGCAATTGTTGGAACTAACAATTGCCCCTAGTATTTTTCCTTAAGGCAATCCGAGCTTTTAGAGTTTGTGGCAATCGATCGGGACGATCGATTGCCCCCAGTATTTTCTTTGATTAACTGTGTGAAACAAGTCTCACTCTCACAGGGTGGGGATTTATTTATTGTGGTGCTTTCTATTCTACACTCGATTTGTTTAGCATTTGCACTCATCCTTCCCTTTTTGGTCATAACATCTTGATCATTGAATTCGATATTTGTCTAACTCACATCTTCGATCTGTTACTTTCACTTGATTGGATACACAACAATAAGTCGGAAGTCTTTGAAGGTTATAACGTGGCCATGGGGTGTGATGAATGACAATGGGACCATGGAGGAATGTTTTGAATATGTGGAGCTGTAAAGGTGACCTAAGCCGTAACTTGCTCCTTCCTTCAGATTCGCCTCTTCTTGTCTTGAGGTTGTTTGGCCACTTCGTGATGACTTTTCTGGTGAGCTTGGAACTTTGGACTTTGGAGTTGTCCTTTGCATCATTCTCTTTTTTTTTTTTGTGTTTGGACTTCTTTCAGACATTTCAGATTTGCCTTGTATCTTTTTTCCTTTCGGGGTTCTTGTGGTTCCCATTTTGAATGCTGAGAGCTGTTTTTGAAGTGAGCTCTTTGGATCCCGTGTCACTGTGGATCATTTCGTCATGTCAGTGGTTGTCTTATTTCTTTGAACTTGTGAAGTTGCTATCTAGAAGTCGGGCTCCTTGCTTCCTTTGGTCACCAGGTCGGTTATTCGTCATTGGCTGGCTCGTTTTGTGGAGCTTTTAAGTGTATCAAAAGGGGAAATATATGAAAAGCTCAGCGGGGGACCCTAGGGTATAATGTCAAGGTTTACAAGATTTTGGCTTTGTGGTGTTAAACCTAGGTGTTTCGTCGTCCCTAGTAGTTATGTATCCATTCTTTGTTACTTTTCACAGGTCTGAGAGTAAATTTACAAATGATCTCCTTCGATTGGAGTTATGCCGTTTGCCTTACTTTTGAATGTAGTCTTACTGAAGTCGTGTAAAAATGACACGCTCATCCACTCTATGGTTTTACTGCTCAAGGCACTCTCGTGAAATGTTTACTCAGAGACATGCTCATGCATCTAGACAAAAGAAATAAACATTATCGGTCCTAAACTCAAATTGCCCTAATATTGTTTTGGGGTTTATTTAACAAACTTCTTGAGTGCCCTTCTGTTTGTGAAGGTGATATGTTGTTTGTGGAGAGGTGATTGTGTGTGAGGAGGTAAATGGTGATGGACAATTTGCGTGTATGTATTTTTTGGTGAGGTGGTGTTGCGGTGGAATGGCGGAGTGGTAAGACACATGTGAGGATTGTCGTGAATGTATGTGGAATGATTGGCTTTGTACAGGAGGTGAATGGTGAGTGCTTGCAATTAGGTGGTTCTTCGTGAGGAGTTGTGATGAGATGACTCATTTTTTTTGTTTTTGTTTTGATTTTGTTTTGTTGAATGAATGCACAAAAATTAGGAAAATGGAACTATGCACTTATTCATGATTGAAAAGATAACATTAAAAATTATAATCTCAGAAAAACTATCTAAAATGATAAAGGAAGCTACGTACCATAAAAGTTGGAAGAACGACTAATCGAGAAAAGAGAACTACTTAATTGAGAAAGCTCTTAGAATAGCAATTTCGAATGATGCTGAACTGTCTGATGCCCACGTACTGGAGACTCGAGCTCTCGACCATCGGGACGCCCTTGAGATGACCATGGTCATCTTTCTTCTGAACTTTAAGTAGGCTCCGTGAAGCATCTGAACTAGGAACTCCTATGGGTTATGTATGAGGTACCTGGGCTTGAATCTTTTCCAAACTAAGAGTGAGGTGCATGAGCTAGAGTGATTCCAAGACTAAAACGGATGTGTGGGCCTTAACACCCTTAATCTGGAGGTGAAGCAAACCGGCTGAAGGAAGATACATGGACTGTGAATGGGGCACTGGGCCGAGAGAGAATGTAACACCCCAACTTTAAACACAATACTTAACAACTGATTGCAGCGGAATTACAACTCAACACTTAACTTAATCCATTGGTGTTACACGCCGTTAGCCACCCATGTGGCTAACAACGCTAATACTTAAACACTGTATCGGTCTGATGGACCAGACTCCCGAGCATTTATACATTACAATCCATTCCGTTTCTAAACCGAGTCAACTACATTTACAATCCAAATTGTACCGAGTCTAATACATTCAATTACCGATATCATATTTCGGTCTTACACCACTTACAATTACATAAACAAACTACATAAACTACCCATGCATCAGCCACCCCGTCCTACTCTCGAACGGCTGCCAGCTCCATTGTACCTGAAATATAATGGGTGGCCCCAAAAGGGCTCAGCACCTTTGCTGGTATGGTAATCGTGCAGCCCGCATACTACCGGGCCACACAACACTAATTGTCGCCTGAGCATGCGGTTGATTATATATAAATCATGCATGAAAAACTATAAACACACATTACAATCAACAAGTAGACAACACTGAGGTACATTCATCAAGTATAACACGTTAACGTTTATTAAATCACATTACTTGGTCTTTAGACCATGAGGGCTTTTACTTCAAAAGCTTCATTCTTATTGGTTATCACTTATCCATTTTGTTCGGGCTACAACCCACTACTTCTCATAATAACTTGGTAATGATTTCAATACTTAACATACACGTACACCTCAATACTTGTCACACAACAACTCACATACAACATAACTCCGGGACGGGTCACGTGGAAACCGTACCATATAGTAAACTTTTATAGAGCCAAGAGGACGATTGGTCCTCATGTCAAGCTCGATACATAGCACATTGTCGTTCTGTTTACCGGATGAATAACTTACACAAGGTGTGTCGGATCTAAAGGATCCAAACACACCGTACATAACATAATACCGTTCTATTTATTGAACGTAAATTACTTATGATGTGTCGGATCAAATAGATCCCAAGCACACCGTACACAAATTCCCCCTAACCCCGAACCTTAAATCAAGGTAGGAGAGCCAGCTATAGGCTCGTGGGAGAATGAATTCCAAGAAGGAAAACAACCAACACAAGAGAGATTTGAAACCGATATAGATATCAACCCCTATACATACGCGCGCGACAGGAACTACCGGATTCCTCACCCCCTAATAACACATTGGTTATAAGCTCCCTCCACGGGGCTTATCACAACAAGTTACATTATAGTTAGTCAAGTTCGGTTAGACACACAGTGGAGGTAAGGTACCGTTCGACATACATGAACAAAACAACTATCGTTACACAACGGCATACTCAAAGGGGATAACACATCTACACACTACAGTACACACCTAACACACGGATAGCCGTAGTTAGAACGTTCCCGTAGGTTGGGATGTTAAGTCCGAATACCGATCTCTTATATGATCCTAGAGTCGGTTCGCTACAGTTTACACATATTCGAGGTTATACGGCATCGGAACTAAATATGCCACATAATTGAATTGCTGTAAACTCATTGCATGCTTTATCTTGCAAGGTGGTAAACATATAGAAAAACAGCTTGGCATACAAGCCAGTGTAACCCGGTTGGACACAGATTGCAAGAAGACCATACCTTACACCATGGGTTACTCTACCGTGTCACCTTACGTTCCTCGGTTCACACTTGATTCACTGATATCATTTCTGGGTTTTGTTAACATTAAGATCATACGGTATGTAACAACTAATACTCCCGTAGTTAACCCTGTTATCCCGTTAATCTTAGTTTTGCTTAAGTGTATCTAAGTTCACAACTTTCTCATTCACTTCTCAAACTTGTTTACACTTCTAATGGCCTTTACATACCACCAAACAAATCCTAATCATCATCTAAAACCATCCCCAATCAATTCCCCATCATTAGAATGCTTTAAAACACATTCTGTTATATTTTTGCACTGGTCTGGGTTTGTGTCTGGGGTTACAAACCCGGACCAATCCCGGAAATAACATTTTGCAATGATTTTGCATTGGTCCGGGTATGTGTACCGAGATATAAACCCGGACCACATGCTGGGACAAAATTCTGCCTAGTTTTAAGGGTAGTCCAGGTTTGTGTACCTATTTACAAACCTGGACCATGTCTGTAGGTGTTTAAATTGACAGTTTTTGAACTCTAATCCCACCTCAATTCACACTCAAACCTTTCCTAACCATTCCACAAGTTTCTTAACATGTTATAACACCTTAAAAATGCTCTAAACCTCCATAAATCGTCGGTCATACTCATACTCAATTCTTGCTTAAATTCTAAAAGTTTCTACTCCCATTTTCACACTTTTGCACACAAGTGCATTACAACATTTCCTTGACAGCCCTTACCTCATTCTCAACCATTTGACCATTCCAACTCAATCTTAAGCAATTGCACTTCAAATATCCAAGTTCACTCACTAGTTCTGAGGTCTTACATCCTAGTCCATTTCTAGCAAAACCAAAACTCTCAACATCATCCTTGCTACAGATTTTCACCTAACTCCATTCCATCCTTCAACCAACACCTCAAGGTGATTAACCAACCAAATCAATTCCTAACAACACCTAGTTAATCCTAGGTCATAATAACTCACCAATTCACCTAAATTACTTAGGTTTCCACGAAAATTTTGCCATAACTCCGTTACTACACTAACTTATCCAGATTTTTGTCTTCTTCACCTAATCCCAAAACATTCTCAATTTACACTAGCCAAACCCTTAGTGGGTTCTAATCAGTACACAATCTCATTCACAACTCATCAATCACCACACCATACACAATCTTACATTACTTGGCTTCAAAACCCTTAATTCAAGCATTACTTCACAATGCATAAAACATAACTAACAATTCTCTCTCTCATTTCAAATAAATACTTTTCCAACACAAATTTTGGTTCTTTCATTTACTTTCCCCATCCCGAAATTCTTCAAGAATAAGATTGCACACTAAGGCGAGGTGTTTACCTTTAAGTTCATGGATTCCTCTTTTCACTTCTTCTCTTCCTCTTATCCTTTCCAATTGCTTTAAAAACTGGCCAAGGCAATACAATTGCCAGGAGCTCTAAACCAATTTTAATAAGGAAATGGGATAAGTAAAATAACTTGGACACATTAATTAAGCTAGAACAAGGAAAGGTATCAAGGCACAAAATTAAGAGATTACCTTGAAATCTCTAGATGGAGTGTTTGGCTAGCAAAACCACAAGATTCCAGCTCTTCTCAAATGCCAAAATTGGCTGGGACAAGAAGCATAAGAGGGCTCAAGAGCTGGAAATTTCGTTTGTCAAAATAAAGCTAGAAAGGAGGAATTTTCGGAGTTGTTTTTACCTTAAGACCACCAAGGGATGATGTAGCTCCAAATGGACTACTTCAAGCTTCAAATGGAGTCACACCCATGGAGATGAACTTCACCATTTTTGGATTTTGAAGGATGGAAAATAATCCCCAAGGTGAGAGGAGTTCAACGGTACAATTTTTGTAATTTTTGGACTTGATTTGTGCCTTGGAGACGAAGAAGAAGGGAGAGCTAGTTTGGAGCTCTTGAAATCACCATTGAAGGCTTGAGGAAGAAGAGAGGATTCAGAATGGAGGAGGGAGTACGTGGGAGAGTGTGGGAATGAGGGGAGAGAGACTAATAATGTAGCTTTTGTACTTTTATTACTTTATTGTTTTGTCTTTTTGTCAACAAAGTAGAAATAGAAATAAGAGAGGGGGAGTACAAAACGTGAATGGAATGGAGGAGTTCAGAATTTTACAAAAATAAGCAAGGGGAATTTTGGTCTTTTAGCAACTAACACCCCATAAGTCCCCGTTTGGCACCATTCACTAATCGGGGCATTTTCCGGATTTTTCTCGTTTTATCAATTTTAATGGTTCTTAAGCTCCCATTAATGTTTAATTATAGTTATATGATCAACTATAATTTTTACAGTGTCATTTGAATGTTTAAAGTCACGTTTTTGGGTTTTCTAGAAAAACGCGCTTTAAGACTTCGTTAGCGTTTTAACCCATTATTTGGATCAGTTTTCTTCGGGAATTGTTCCCACATACTATTTAGGCCTAATTAAGCCCTTGGAATCCCTCTCAGATCCTAGTCGAAGTTATATACCTCCTAAGATAATTAAATACACATTTTTGCATTTTGTGACTTTTACGCGTTTTCTTTTTTCTTTTGGTTTCTCTTTCTTCTCCAATGTTCTTAAGGACTTAATTAGCCTTAGAAAATCATAATTACATAATTTATTAACACATTTAAGCTTGGGGTATTTCAATCTACCCCCCTTAAAAGAACTTTGTCCTCAAAGTTTCACAATTCCCATGCATCACTTAATTAGAATACAGGGATTACTTTGTAACATCAATCTCACACACCATGACCCCAAAATTTACACATTACAATACACCTGATATAACCTTCAAACTTTAAGGTCTGGATAACATAACAACCTTCAGACCTATAGGTCTAGATAATGTTTATTACACATACCACACAACATGTCTTAGCATGTATAGCAATCGAAAATACTCTTTTACATCTCTCCATGGGCTCGGTCCGAAGACTATAAGACATCCCTGTCCTCGAGTCCCATGTCGACTACTATACACTGTGATCCCGCAAATACCAGTCGCGATGGACAATTTCTGGTCCCCAGTCCTTTGGAAGATCAAAACAATCACATCCATTTTGTTGTATTCTCCTCATGTCACCTGTCCGAAGAGAAAAGGCTCATACGTCCTCAGCTCGTGAGCGAGACTAAATAACAAGAAATCCTTTTTATGAGGCTAAGTAGAAGATAATCCGTTATTTAAAAAAATACCATTTGAAAATCCTTTTTGAAAACGCAATACAACTCCAAGTCCAATTTATGCTTACTGCATCTTATTCTCAACGTGTATGTTTGTGACCACTTATAGGGAGCTTCAAGAGTCATCCAACCCTGATGTGATCAGTATCAGTGTTGAACTATCCTTCCACCCCAATTTGTGTTCAGTTTCGCTTGATCGCATGCAAATCAAGTTCCACCTCCCACTTCAATTTCCAAATAAGCAACTAATTCAAACATTTACCATTTTCTATCTTTTTAATCTTTCTAGTCATAATCATAGAGTAATACATCTCCAAAGGATGGAACTCTGTCCATCAATTATTCTTAATTTTCCTCTAGTCAACTTACCTAGGGAATCCTATTCTCACTAAGTTCTTCATCGGTTTCATACCGATTCATACATCACAATACTATATATATATATATGTATATATATATTTATATATTTTTTATCAAAATCGCAATACACATCACTATATTTGTCTCAAATAAACATATACTATTTGGGTTTTAGTTCCCCGAGAGTTTCTCTACTCCCTTACACTTGTATTCACACACCAATGTTAACAAGGTAGGTACACTTATAACAATGGTATTCGCATCTTCTGTGTGCAACTACCATAATTAAACCACGAATGAGTACGTATGTTCATGTAACATACGCACCAATCATCAGAACAATTATGTTGTGCTCATGCACAACATCGTAACAATTATTATGTGCTATGCACAACACCGTTCATGTACACTTGTACGTAAACATTCACTAAGCGTTTTTGTGCTCTACCCCCCTTAAAAGGGATTACGCCCGCGTAATTGACCATATATTATTACTTAACATTGGTTTAAGACATTCCAGCGGTTTATTTTACAATGCGTTCCGGTCAGAGGACCTTAACCATATTGATAGTTTAGTCCCTGAATCCAGAATTCTCATTGGAGTTTGTTTAACTCATAACCGGTTTTAGTTCTGGCCTGTGAGGCTTCTAGACATAGATTATTAGCCCTTTACTCGTATTCACTATGTATATTAAACCTTTTGAATCATGGGCCCAATAGCTTCTGCTGCGTGACCCTGATAACTCTAGAGCTTAGTTCGTTTGTTTCATTATTCACAACGTACTATACATCTCCCTTTTTATCCCTATTATCTTGGGAATGAAGGTTTCTCAAACGACGCGTGGTATTTCTTACCATGCGTGAATTCGATGAGTTATACCTGTATTCAGTATTCATTGCTTCTTTAGTCACTGACTCATGACTATTTCTCTAGCATCATGATTAATTATTTGACTCTGTATAACTACTCTTTCATTTGTATGACCTCGCATCTTCTATGCATCGGTCCTTATAACATTTATAAGTCTCATCCGCCATTATTGCGATGGAATTTGTTTTTGTTTCGATTGTTGGTATGTCCAACGTTCTTCGTGTCTCTATGGCTCAAGGCCGCATGGTTGGTTTCTAGCTTTTCAATCAACTGGCATGCTCCATATTTACTGGTGTGTTTACCAGTCTTCCGTATCTAGTACGGGTTGGTTATTTAGTAATAGGGTACTGTCGTCCCAAGGCTTATTACTTGAGTTATCAAACTGATCCTCTGGGGATATACTTCCAGTTCCGCATGCAATTGCAATAGGAATGAACATTGCCTTATTCGTGAGATTCCTTCGTCACACGGCACAGGCTACTGGCTTTACTGCCTAGTCTACTTACTATCACTTACCTTCCGTCTTCACTGAGTCTAACTCAGAATTCTGTTTGTTCTCTATATCATTTTTACATAATGGTCGCTTGATGCATACGAAGTTCTTATTAGTTATACAAGATTGATTTACATGGCATCCGCTGTTACTAGCTTCTGCTCAGGTACTTACATCATTTATACTATGACTCGCCACTTACGTGGCTGATTACTGAATATGTTATTCCTTAAGTCCTTATGCTCCTTGAGCGTTGTTCCATCTACATTTCATAATGAACACACATGGTGTTTACTACTAAACTGACCACTCTTCCGGTCTTCCACAGTTGCTATTAAAGCTTCTTCCGCACACTAGTCTAGGAGATCACTCCATATACTCAAACTTTAATTTATCACAAGAACAAACTGAGACGTTCTCTTATTCATTACATATTTAATGGGATATCTTTGGATAATTTCCCGGTATCTGGGTCTCGTTCTACTTACAATTACTGTATTTCAACAGGTGAAGGCCTTTTCCAAAGGGTTCACATTTACACCTCTCCAGAGCCTCACAATACTGAGAGGTTTCCCCACCCTTCTAAGGTGTGGTTCGTTCTTCGCTTTTATCACTTACATAACACAATCCTTTTTCTTACTAGTGCCACTTCCGGTAATCACTGTAACTATTTGAATTTACACATTGTATTGGTTCACGGCTTATAAGTCGCGTTGCCTCGAGCACTGCTCATTGTCGGCTGTTCACACAGATTCCTACTTGTACTAGGCTCCATGACAAGGTTGTTGCATCACGCTTCCTTTATTAGAGGCCTGTTAGGTAATATCGGTTCGCTCCCTTGGCAATTTAGGGTATCCTTTATTTTAAACTGGGTATCTGTTTCAACTCTTGTGTTATTATCACGATATCTCGTATAACGGCAGTTGACTCAGACACCTTTTTAAGGATATTCCTGGGTGCTGCTAAGTTACACCATTTTGTCCGGCTTTATCTATGAGTGTGTACAGTTAACTACACCGTTCTACGGTACTGTATTCTAAACTGTCCCGTTTAGGGCTGTGATGTCTCCCGATTTGGGGTAGACCATCGACGCTTTCGTCTTTGCGTTCGTGGCTGGGTTTAGTATCCTCTTCAGTGAAGATCGATATTCCCCGACTGCCTTGGTGATTACTCTGGAAACTTCATCCCGTTCCTTGAACGTTGATGTGTCCATATTGGGCATTTGCCTTACTATTTTTAAAATGGGCATTCACTTCAGCTATGACGTGGTTACCCATAATCTTGAGACATATTATATGTCTATGCTGATTATCCAGTGCTCCCTGCACTCCCTAACACTTAATCATTTCCTTGGATGAGCTCTCGGATTCATTTCGTCTCGTTAACTTAACTAAGTTCTTTACCTTCAACCATTCACGGTAATCAGTTACTCTGGTTTGAATTTTACTGCTGACCGTAGTACGGAATTGACTACTTCACGTGTTCCGTACACTACTAGCATACATATGTGAGGCATCTTACTGATACATTACTACTTACCCGACTAACTCATGGATAGGTCTGTCAGGCCCACATGCTCCTTCGGAGTGCGGTCATCCCACATTTCGTTTTTGTACACCCGTGGTGTCCATCACACACCTACGTGAAGTATTCTGTTGTCAACTCCTCTTACATCATCCTATGATCATGCACATTTGGTGCTTCCCGAACTTAATCAAGGGAAATTTATTCACTGTCTGCAATTAGTACGGACTTGATCCCTTCCCTCGGAATAATACCCTCGGGTTGTAGGATAGTCCTATCATTGTTCAAAGTTGAATTAGGGTAACTTACCTACTGTGTGGCTCTAAGGCCGGTGTAGGACTTCTGGTTTTGGTTTCTAAGAAAATCTGAAGTTGAGAGAAATTTGAGCTAAAAAGAAGATTTGAAATGAATATGATTTTAGAAGTAAATTTGTGTGTGAAAGAGGGCTTGAAATAAATCTGAGTTTAGTAGAAAAGTTGAGTTTAAAAGAAACATTTCCATGGTACTTAATATGTTTGTTCACCTTCACCAAGTCTAGCCCTTCCAGGATTTCACTCTTCAAGCTCTTAGGACTCGTGGTCTCGTAATTACTTCATTCACCATCATGGTACTTCCCTACGTACTTCGTAGTCATTAAAATTCTCCCGAATAGCCCCTTTATAATAGTACTTGCCATAGCAAGTGCGACATGCTGGCTTGCTATCGGTTCAACACACACTGATTGCGGTAATGACCTTTATCCACACTATATTCGGTAATCTTACCAGTTCTTACTTTGGTGCTCTAGTTTGATAATAAATCTTCTGAGTGACTCCTCGTTTGTCTCGACATGATAGTCATTAATCAGGGTGACTCTCCATTCACTTAACTCTGTGTTCTTCCCTAATGTTCGTCCCCATGCATTTGTCGTGGTTACCGAGACTTGATTCTTGTTTAGTTACTATGTCGTAGTCCTATTGAAGTATGTTTCACTAATACCCCCATTGTTATCTGAACTTTGAAAATCAGGTATTACAGCCTCTTTGGCGTTGTAGATTTAGGGTTATCCAATCTTGACTAGTTTCTCAGTCGGTTAGTACCCCACCAGTGGTATTATCTAACAATTGTGGTCCGGTAGACATGTGTCTCGGGTTTTTTTACTACTTCACTTTTCCGCTCATTGCACAATTAGTGCGTTCCTTCTTGCTGGCCAGGCCGGGTTCTTTCGACTGCTAGGCATGTCGACCCAAGCTGCCCTAAATTTCGTTCTCCTGTAGTTTGGATTCTTCAGCTCCCGCTGTTATGTGCGGGTAAAGTTGTTCAAAGGGAACCGTCTCCGGGATTTCCAGTACTTGGAATCCACCGTACGACCGATTCCTCGTTCTTGCCGGAATACTTAATAACGACCAGATCAGGATTCCCGAGTAAGAGAGGGTTTTTCCATCTCTCTGGCGTTCTTCCCGAGTTATAAAACGGTTATGGAGGGCGGGGAGGATATTGTAGGTATACAGTACACACTGGTAATTCCTAACTAGCGTATCTTTCGCGCTATCACTCAACCCTTAACCCAAAGTCTTAAACTCCTAACTCGGTATTTCCTAAGCTCGGTATTTCCAGTCATCAGAGCGATACTTCGCTCTGATACCACTTTCTGTAACACCCCAACTACAAACATAATACTTAACAACTGATTGTAGCGGAATTACAACTCAACACTTAACTTAATCCATTGGTGTTACACGCCGTTAGCCACCTAAGTGGCTAACAAGGCTAATACTTAAACACTGTATCGGTCTGATGGACCAGACTCCCGAGCATTTATACATTACAATCCATTCCGTTTCTAAAACGAGTCAACTACATTTACAATCCAAACTGTACCGAGTCTAATACATTCAATTACCGATATCAAACTTCGGTCTTACACCACTTACAATTACATAAACAAACTACATAAACTACCCATGCATAATCAGCCACCCCGTCCTACTCTCGAACGGCTGCCAGCTCCATTGTACCTGAAATGTAATGGGTGGCCCCAAAGGGGCTCAGCACCTTTGCTAGTATGGAAATCGTGCAGGCCACATACTACCGGGCCACGCACAACTAATTGTCATCTGAGCATGCGGGTGATTATATTTAAATCATGCATGAAAAACTATAAACACACAATACAATCAACAAGTAGACAACACTGAGGTACATTCGTCAAGTATAACACGTTAACGTTTATTAAATCACATTACTTGGTCTTTAGACCATGAGGGCTTTTACTTCAAAAGCTTCATTTTTATTAGTTATCACTTATCCATTTTGTTCGGGCTACAACCCACTACTTCTCCTAATAACTTGGTAATGATTTTAATATTTAACATACATGTACACCTCTACACTCGTCACACAACAACTCACATACACCATAACTCCGGGACGGGTCACGTGAGGAACCATAACGGGGTAAGAATATAGTCAACTTTTATAGAACCTAGAAGACGATTGGTCATCATGTCAAGCTCGATACATAGCACATTGTCGTTTTGTTTACCGGACGAATAACTTACACAAGGTGTGTCAGATCTAGAGGATCCAAACCCACCGTACATAACATAATACCGTTCTATTTATTGAATGTATAAATTACTTATGATGTGTCGGATCAAATAGATCCCAAGCACACCGTACACCAATTCCCCCTAGCCCTGAAACATAAATCAAGGTAGGAGAGCCAGCTATAGGCTCGTGGGAGATAGAATTCCAAGAAGGAAAACAACCAACACAGGAGAGAGTTGAAACCGATATAGATATCAACCCCCATACATACGCGCGCAACCGGAACTACAGGATTCCTCACCCCCAAATAACACATTGGTTAGAAGCTCCCTCCACGGGGCTTATCACAACAAGTTACATTATAGTTAGTCAAGTTCGGCTAGACGCATAGGGGAGGTAAGGTACCATTCGACATACATGAACAAAACAACAATCGTTACACAACGACATACTCAAAGGGGATAACACATCTACACACAACACACGGATAGACACCTAACACACGGATAGCCGTAGTTAGAACATTCCCGTAGGTTGGGATGTTAAGTTCGAATATCGATCTCTTATATGATCCTAGAGTCGGTTAGCTACAGTTTAAAAATATTCGAGGTTATACGGTATCAGAACTAAATACGCCACATAATTGAATTGTTGTAAACTCATTGCATGCTTTATCTTGCAAAGTGGCAAACATACAGAAAAACAGGTTGGCATACAAGCTGGTGTAACCTGGTAGGACACAGGTTGCAAGAAAACCATACCTTACACCATGGGTTACTCTACAGTGTCACCTTACGTTCCTCGGTTCACACTTGATTCACTGATAACATTTCAAGGGTTTTATTAACATTAAGATCATACAGTAGTATGTAACAACTAATACTCCCGTAGTTAACCCCGTTATCCCGGTAATCTTAGTTTTTCTCAAGTGTATCTAAGTTCACAACTTTCTCATTCACTTCTCAAACTTGTTTACACTTCTAATGGCCTTTACATACCACCAAACTAGTCCTAATCATCATCTAAAACCATCCCCAATCAATTCCCCATCATTAGAATGCTTTAATACACATTCTGTTATATTTTTGCACTGGACCGGGTTTGTGTCCGGGGTTACAAACCCGGACCAATCCCGGAAATAACATTCTGCCATGATTTTGCATTGGTCTGGGTATGTGTACCGAGATATAAACCCGGACGACATGCTGGGACAACATTCTACCTAGTTTTAAGGGTGGGCCAGGTTTGTGTACCTATTTACAAACCCGGACCATGTTTGTCGGTGTTTAAATTGATAGTTTTTTAACTCTAATCCCACCTCAATTCACACTCAAACCTTTCCTAACCATTCCACAAGTTTCTAAACATGTTATAACACCTTAAACTTGCTCTTACCTCCACAAATCATTGGTCATACTCATACTCAATTCTTGCTTATATTCTTCAAGTTTCTACTCTCATTTTCACACTTTAGCACACAAGTGCATTACAACATTTCCTTGACGGCCCTTACCTCATTCTCAACCATTTGACCATTCCAACTCATTCTTAAGCAATTGCACTTCTAATATCCAAGTTCACTTACTAGTTCCGAGGTCTTACATCCTAGTCCATTTCTAGTAAAACTAAAACTCTCAACATCATCCTTGCTATAGATTTTTGCCTAATCAACACCTCAAGGTGATTAACCAACCAAATCAATTCCTAACAACACCTAGTTAACCCTAGGTCATAATAACTCACCAATTCCCCTAAATTCCTTAGGTTTCCACGAAAAGTTCGCCATAACTCCGTTACTACACTAACTTATCCAAATTTTTGTCTTCTTCACCTAATCCCAAAAAATTCTCAATTTACACTAGCCAAACCCTTAGTGGGTTCTAATCAGTACACAATCTCATTCACAACTCATCAATCTCCACACCATACACAATCTTACATTACTTGGCTTCAAAGCCTTTAACTCAAGCATTACTTCACAATGCATAAAACATAACTAACAATTCTCTCTCTCATTTCAAGTTATTACTTTTCCAACAAAAATTTTGGTTCTTTCATTTACTTTCCCCATCCCAAAATTCTCCAACAATAAGATTGCACACTAAGGTGGGGTGTTTACCTTTAAGTTCATGGATTCCTCGTTTCACTTTTCTCTTCCTCTTATCCTTTCCCATTGCTTTGAAAACCGGCCAAGGCATTACAATTTCCAAGAGCTCTAAACCAATTTTAATAAGGAAATGGGCTATGTAAAATCACTTGGACACATTAATTAAGCTAGAACAAGGAAAGGTATCAAGGCACAAAATTAAGAGATTACCTTGAAATAACTAGATGGAGTGTTTGGCTAGAAAAACCACATGATTCCAGATATTCTCAAATGCCAAAATTGGCTGGGACAAGAAGCACTAGACGGCTCAAGAGCTGGAAATTTCGTTTGTCAAAATAAGGCAAGAAAAGTGGGATTTTTGGAGTTGTTTTTACCTTAAACCGCCAAGGGATGATGTAGCTCCAAATGGAATACTTCAAGCTTCAAATGGATTCACACCCGTGGAGATTAAATTCACCATTTTTGGATTTTGAAGGATGGAAAATAATCCCCAAGGAGAGAGGAGTTCAACGGTACAATTTTTGGACTTGATTTGTGCCTTGGAGATGAAGAAGAAGGGAGAGCTAGTTTGGAGCTCTTGAAATCTCCATTGAAGGCTTGAGGAAGAAGAGAAGATTCAGAATGGAGGAGGGAGAACGTGAGAGAGTGTGGGAATGAGAGGAGAGAGACTTATAAAGTAGCTTTTGTACTTTTATTACTTTATTGTTTTGTCTTTTTGTCAACAAAGTAGAAATAGAAATAAGAGAGGGGGAGTACAAAATGTGAATGGCATGGAGGAGTTCAGAATTTTACACAAATAACCAAGGAGCATTTTAGACTTTTAGCAACTAACACCCCATAAGTCCCCGTTTGGCACTATTCACTAACCGGGGCATTTTCTGGATTTTTCTCGTTTTATCAATTTTAATTGTTATTAAGCTCCCATTAATGTTTAATTATAGTTATATGATAAAATATAATTTTTACGGGGTCATTTGTCTGTTTAAAGTCACGTTTTCGGGTTTTCTCGAAAAATGCGCTTTAAGACTCCGTTAGCGTTTTAACCCATTATTTGGATCCGTTTTCTTTGGGAATTGTTCCCACATACTATTTAGGCTTAATTAAGCCCTAGGAATCCCTCTCAGATCCTAGTCGAGGTTATATACCTCCTAAGATAATTAAATACGCGTTTTTGCATTTTATGACATTTATGCGTTTTCCTTTTTCTTCTGGTTTCTCTTTCTTCACCAATGTTCTTAAGGACTTAATTAGCCTTATAAAATCATAATTACACAATTTATTAACACATTTAAGCTCATGGTAATTCAGAGAAACTTTGAAGTCTAAGATTCATTTGATGTTCTTGTTGGCCCTTGAGGCCACAAAATAGAATGAATGAGTTACGCAAACTATCTTGAATTTGAATGGGCATAAACCTAAACAAACGGTTCTAATTGGGCCTAAAATATATGACACCTAGACGTAGGATTTTGGGCCAGAGCCCGAATGAAACATTTTCTTAGACTAGAGTGGGCCTTGGGCCGAAATGGAAAGGCCTTCTTGATTTTCATGTCTTATGGATTACTTTAAGTGGATTTGTTTTTCATGGGCCTAGAACTAAATTGATAATTCAAATTGGGCTGAAAGAGAAATCACCTAAATCTTAACTTTTGGGCCAAAGCCCAAAAGACTCACATATTAAACCAAATAGCGCCTTTGGGCCGTAAACAATAACGCCGCAAGTTCGGGTTAGGCTAAGTTGACATAGGAAAAGCTCCTATCAATTTCTAAGGCTGGTGGTGGGCCGATTATACAAGCAAACAAGGTTTCACACAAGTTCAACATGTCCTCACTAGACGATTTGGACCAACGGGTATGGATCGATCCGGAGAGATGCATGGGACGTGGGCCCGGGTCACCGTGAAGGAATAGGGCTTGCACACTATTCTCTTTGGGCTTCCCCACTCTTTTCACATCACCTAAAGGTGTGCGTCTATGGTCAGGTCTTTGACTAACCAAATAAAGGACTAGGTAAGGGCACTACCAGGAAAATGCTTGGGGCCAAAGCCCGGGTATTAAGGGGATGTGGTTAGATGACATCCTCCTTTTTCCCCCACTTATTCATATCACCTTAAAAGGTGTGAGTCCCTGACAGTGGACGCCTAAGGCGGGTCCCTGAAATCGTCTTGCATGGACCCTCGCTCTCATATGATGCAAGATTGCAGAAATTTAGATTGCGCATAAAAGTAAACAAACAAACTTTCGAGTTAAGCCCTCTTTCTTAAAATTAAAAAGTTAGTATTAAGAGTTTATCCCCAGCAGAGTCGCCATTCTTTGAACCTCGAATTTTGAACCACTAAACTTGGTTGGTTTGAGTTGATTAGGGCCTGGTCGGGTTATAGGTCCAGTTATAACCTAAGCTCAATAACTATGTCATAAAAACGTTTATTACTAAGTCCTAAGTTAGCTCCCTAAAACTTAATTAGAGTCGCCACCTAATTTTAACCTAGATTAAATTAGGAAAGGAGAGTTCAGGGGCTTGGTATTTGACTTGTTTAGGGTTTAAATGACTTTGATTACCCCTCCTAGGTCATTTTTCCTCTACTTATGTCGTTTACAGATTATTACGGGGTCGATTTAACCTAAGTACGCAAGTTTCTGATTTTTTTGTGTTTTAGAATTTTTTGACGGAAAGTAAAAGTGAAAATTGTAATTGCCTAAACTAGGGGTTCAGAGATAGAATTAGGTCAAATTTCGATCCGTCCGTGGCCACGGACCTAATGTCCAAATCCACGGATCCTAGTTAATCTAGTTATGCAGAAACGTCGATTTGAAAAGAAAACGAGATTTTGAAAAGTTTGGGGCCACGGATAGGATGTCCGTGGGTCCGAACATGTTTTGTTCAGCCCTAATTTTTGAAAACTTAAAATCCTGCTGCCGTCCAAGAGCATCCGGGCTTACGGACAGGGTGTCCGGGACCCTGGACATAGCGCCTGTGGGTGCAGACCGGCCTCGGACGATGGCGTTTAGGTTGTTCCCGGTGGTATTTATGGCTCAAATTTTATGGGTGTGTAACCTGGGAGATTTCCAAGATGTTAGTAATCAAATATTTTCAATTTGGCTTTAAATTAATGACGAAACTCAATGAACAAGTTAACAGACAGGAACGAAAGCAAACGTTAATTCGGAAGCTGAAAGGAGTCGGTTTGTACTCAAATTTTAATACAAGGTTAAAAAAGTCATGGGGAGTTACGAAATTAGGATTCCAACTTGTTTTGCCTTCGAGATTGACTGGATTCTTCACGTCGGGAGTCCATTTTTGTTCGGGTTCGAGACCAGCTTCTGACCTTTGTAATTGAAGTTGTTCTTCACGTTTTGGTGGTGTTTTGGTGGTGGTTTGATGATTGTTGGTATGTTGGGAGCTGAAAATGTGTTTAAATGATGATTTTGGAAGGTTTTTGATGCGATTTCGATATTCGGGCGTTAAAAAACGTGAGGGAGCTGTGACGGTTGTGTTTGCTAATGTTCTAGAGTACTTGGAAATGTCCTTTGATCAAGAGTTAAGGTTCCTTAAGTAGGCATCATTAAAGATAGAAAAAATCCGGTAAAAACTGAGATTTACCGATGTCTTAGCTTAAAGGCTTCCAAAAGAAATTTGGCTATGAAATTTTTACCATATGTAAAGGAAGCTATTTCTGATTTTTCCAAGGTGGAATCATACTTTTTGGATATTGGAATATTTTTAAATTCAATTTCTCGTCAGATTCAATCAGAAATTGCTAGAAACTTATTGGAAGTTTGAAAAATCAAAATTCCAATGCCATTATGCTCAAAATGTCATCCTCTATCATGGGTTAAAATTTTAAAGCATTCCGAGCTGACATGAGTCATTTTCAGAGGAGACAGAAAGCCAATAGGAAGTTTTAGGAGCCTCAAAGATTACGAAAATGCCCCTGAAGATGACTAAGTTGTCCTTAACACCCTGGAACGAACCAGGATTCCTCATTACTTGATCAAAGTGTCTCTTGCAACACTAAAGCCTTAGAAGCCCTACACCTGGGGGTCAAAATTTTGGATACAAAAACAATTATGAGCACTATGAATGGAATCCACTGACTAAAAGCAGGGTGAACCATATGAACATTATTGATACACTGACGTACGAAGGATGCAAGGTTTATATCAGAAAAGGGGTACCATGCATACTAAAGCTATTCTGGAGCCATGGGATGACAAGGACTATCTCCATGGATGTATAAGATGGTACGTCTCAAGATTTCAGAGACAAGTGCAAGAAGCACTAAGTACTAATTGTAGCATAATACAAACTGAAAGTTAGCCAGAAAATATAAAGGAAACACTTGAAAGTTTATAACACGCATGTGCGCCATATTTCCAGAGTATCTGGATAGACAATTTAGATCTAATCGAGCACACGTACAAAAGAATACCACATCGATTAAGATACCTCCACTTCCAGAATTTAGAAAGGACCTGAAATACCCCAAACCTTGGTATGTTGTGTAAATGTTAAACTATGGTATTTAAAGGCTAAAAAGTGCCTTAGTAACATCAGTGAACAATTTAGACCATAATAAATGCAATAAAGCATTAAGACACAGTTTGAGCAAAAAAATGCTCTAAGCTATGAGTGAACTTGGTTAGGACCCAAAGAGCCTACCAAGACTTGATACATTTAATATGATTTGATAGGGCTAAATAAGTCCTTAGGAAACTTTAGTGGACAGTAAACCAAATAAAACACAAAGGAAATACCTTAAAGTCAATAAGAGCAAAATGTGCTCTAAGCTTGGGATAAATGTGTATAAGACCTAATGGTCATACCTATACCTTATTTATATGTTAATGAACATATTAAATCAATTACTAAAGAAAACCAAGCTTGAAAACAAGTTAAAACACAAAAAGTGCTTTAAGGAGTCTTAAAGCACGTTTTTTGAAAAATTGTCTTGTAAACGAGTTTTGATGGCTAAATGTCCATCATTACTCTTTAATTAACATGTGTACTATATAGTATCACATTTGGGTGGCCATATTAGTGGGAAATCAAAAATTTCACTTCTATGTGCCATAGTTTGTGAATAGTAACTTTATAAGCTAGTTTGTAACATATAATGTTATAAGTAATTAAATGAGTCAATAAAGACTATATTACCCTTCTATTGAAATGGGGGCCGGTTTTTCAAGGTGTGAGTCACCACACATGTAAGTTTATTAAGTAATAAGTGATGACTAATGGTTACTATTTGCTTAAGTTATAAATATCTTCAAAAAGCAAAACCAATCTCATTCTCCCCTTCCTTCTTCATTTCCCACGGTTGAAAGGCTTCTTCAACCTCTCTTCTTCTTCCATTCACGGTTTGGAATAGTGCTCACCAAAGCTCCACCTTCCATTGTCAATATCTCATGACTCACTTAACCAAATCAAAAACAAACACCACCATTCTCTTCCTCTCATCAAACTCTTCATTCCTATCTTCTCAAAACTTCAAGAGCCCCATTTCGGTGCCATGGAGATTCACCATTGAAGGAGCTTGAGCCCATCTTTTCACATATTCTTGTTCTCCTTGCTTCAAGGTAAGGAAACTCAAAGAAAAATCAAGTTTCCTTCATGTTTTGTGTTGTCCGAAAATTCACCTCACCATGGTGTATTTACTTGCTTGTTTTAGCTTCATTTGATCTTCCAAGGTCTAGGAGGAGTCCTCTCTTGATACTTATTCAAGTTCTCTTCCAATTCCAAGGTAAAACAATTACCTTAATGTGTTAAAACAATATGTGTAACTAGGGTTTACAATGAGGAGAAGCATAATGCTTGAATACTCATTCTATTGTTTGTATAATGTGTAATAGTTGAAAAGGGACCAAATGCCTCACCGGTTTTACAAGGAAACAAGAAAGAAATTTGTGAGGAAAAGAGGTAAACAAGCTATCTCAATGTGGTTAATGCCTTAGGAGAAATAAGCTTATAATGCTTGTTAAAAACTACCTAAAGAGCAAATGGTGAATGACCTAGTAAAGTGTTCTCAAGGAGACTAGTAAAAGAACATATGTATTGTGTATGTATTTGCAGGTCAAAGGCATTATTTATGTGGGAAATTCAGTGTTTATGGTTTATGTTATTTAAGGGCCTAAGAGCCATGTATTTAAGGGCCTAAGTGCCAAGCAATTTAAGTTATGCACATATTGTGATGTAGTGCAAAATGTGTGAAGTTTGTGTATAAAATGTGTTTGATGGATTTTAGGTTCTTGAGTGAAATAAGGTAAAAACCTAAGTGTTTGGATGTGGGTATATACTGGAGAAGCTATGGCCAAATTTGGGAAGATGTGTAAGAAGTTCTAAGTGTTTTAAGGAAGTTTTGGTGAACTAGGGAGTGTTAAAGGTGATTGAACGTTTACTTGAGAAGAAAACATGTATTAAGGTGATTTAGAGTGATGCAAGAATTTAGGTGTTGTCTTGGAAGTTATAGGAATTGAATGTGTGTTTTGAGGATGTGTTTAAGTCTTGGAGAAGTTTGTTTAAGGTTTAGGAATGTTGATGTACAAGGAAGAAATGATGTTTAGGTAAGGTTTTGAGAAAGGAATTCAAGAAGTTGTGAAAAAGAGATTTAGTTAGTAAGAAAAGAAGTCTGAGAGATGATGTTAAGGTGTAGAGGAAACACCTAGGTGTAGTGGTCATTATAGGTGAAATGCCACCTAGAAATCATAAGGAGAAAACATTGTAAGTGTTAGGAATTTTGTGGAGATATAAGTAAAGGTTTAAGGAATTAGGAAAAAAATAGTTTTGTGAGTGTTTAAGAATATCCTAAGGGTGTGTTTGAAGTGCCAAATGATGTTAGAACACATTAAGAGGCCTTAGGAGAAGTTTGGTGAAGATTTGGCAAAGTTTGGGTAAGTTTAGAAGGCGACCGACCCAGGGGTCCGACCCAGTTTTGGGTCGGTCGAGCCTCTGTTAGATGTTAGGTAAGGGTTCGGTGATGGTCCGACCCAAAGGGTGGGTCGGACATGGGTCGGTCGGTCAAGTTTCAAAGGAAGAAAATGTTCGCACATGGTCCGACCCAGAAGGTTGGGTCGGACATGGGTCGGTCAAGTAGGATTCTTCAGACCCGAAGACCACTGGGAGGGTCCGACCCAGTTGTGGGTCGGACGGTGGGTCGGTCGGACCAAAAACATGTTTAAGGTTAAGAAATGATATGTGATGATGGGGATTGGTAGGTAATGATGTATAGGATGTTAAGGACATGTTAGGGGAGTTTTAATGACACCTAAGTGGGTTAAAGTTGTATTAAATGTGAGAGTAAAACAAGTTAAAAATGTTTAGTTATGTAACTAAGTTAACGGGGAAAAATTAAGCATTGACATTAAATGATCAAGCAACCCCGATGTTAATGAAAACACGTGTGATGTTAACAGTTGTTCGAGAATTGCTCGAGGAACATAAACGGATAGGATAAGTGGACTCCGGTGACAGGTATGGTTTTCTTGCAACCTGTGCCCTACCGGATTACACCGGCTTGTATG
Organism: Limonium bicolor; assembly: GCA_023374045.1. NCBI lineage: Eukaryota > Viridiplantae > Streptophyta > Magnoliopsida > Caryophyllales > Plumbaginaceae > Limonium > Limonium bicolor. The sequence continues at coordinate 39,482,308 of CM041779.1, read as the reverse complement.
CCAATGTGTTTTTCTGTATGTTTACCACGTTGTAAGATAAAACATGTAATGAGTTTACAGTAATTCATATATGTGGCGTGTTCAACTCCGATACCATTTAACCTCGGCAGTGTTAACCTTAGTTAACTGAGTCTAGGATCACATGAGAGTTCGGTATTCGGAGTAAACGACCCGAACCATGGGGCGTACTAACCACGGCTATGCGTGTGTTAACTGTGTGTTATGTGTATGTGAATGTAGGGATCTCCCTTGTGTGTCTAACATAGTTGTAATACTGTATGATGTGTAGATGTGATAGACTCCATAGTGAGGTTCTAACTAATATCTAAAGTAAGTATGTACTAACAGTGGTGAGGAATCCGGTTTGGCCGGTCGCGCGTTGTTTGGGAGAGGGTATCCTTTGTAGCCTTACCCTTCTCTTTGTTATGGTTGTTTCCCTCACGGGTTATGATCTCCCATTAGCTTACTCCAAAGCTTAGCTATTCTGACTTATGATCGGTTTAGGGGGAACATGTGTTTGTGTGGTGTGTTCGGACCTCCAAACCCGAGCCGCCTTAACTTAAGTTACTCGTCCAACTATTAGGACGGTAATGAGTGTTGTTGTTATTGTATAACGAGCTTATCATGAGACTGGCAACATTCTCTAGGCTCACCAGTGTGTAAACAATGTTTGGGTCGGTTCCTAAGCGAACCATTCCCGTTGTGTTATGTGTTTTGTTGTGATGCAATATCCATTGCGGTATTATGTTGTGTACGTGGAAACGTGCAAAGTGTTGTTAGGTGTTGTATGTAGTGTATGTTATATGTTGTATAATGTAGATTGTGTGGATCATGGATATGATTCCCAGTTGTGATAGGAGGCGTTTAAGGATAACCCGATTTAAGGTATGTGTCGTCTATTAGGAAGTAGCTCCATTGGAGGAGAAACACTCTAGGGATGATGAATACCATGGGTGACTTATTAAGTAGGAGGTATTATCCGATTGTTGAGCCATTGAGGCGAAATGTTAAGTGTTGTGTGTTTATTGTTACATGCATGATTTAAATATAATCAACTGCATGTTAAGACGACAATTAGTTGTGCGTGGCCCGGTAGTATGTGGGCTGCGGGATTACCATACCAGCAAAGGTGCTGAGCCCCTTGGGGGCCCCCCTTTCTCTTCTTTTCCTATTTCAGGTACAGAGAGCTGGAAGCCGTTCGAGAGTAGGACGGGGTAGACATTGTACATGGGTAATCATTTAAGTGTATATATACAGTAGGTGTAGTAAGACCGAAATTGTTATCGGCATCAGTTTATAAATACTCGGTATAGTTGATAAGGTGTATGTTGTCGTTGTTGTTGTTAATGTAAAGGAATAATAATGTATAGTTGCTCGGGAATTTAGCCCATCAGACCGGTACAATGTATGTGGATTAGCCTTGTTAGCCACGTGGGTGGCTAACGGCGTGTAACACCAACGAGTTAAGTATTGTGAAGAGGTTGTTTTTCCGCTGCAGTTTGTCATAAGTGTGTTAATGTTGGATGGGGTGTTACAAAAAGTGGTATCAGAGCGAAGTATCGCTCTGATGACTGAATTACCGAGCTTAGGAAGTACCGAGTTAGGATTTAAGTACTTTGGGTTAAGGGTTGAGTGATAGCGTGAGAGATACGCTAGTTAGGAACTACCAGTGACTACTGGAAACCTACAATATCCATCCCACCCTCCACAATCCCTGTTTGATAACTTGTTAAAGAACGCCAGAGAGATGGAAGTCCTCTCTTACTCGGGAATACCCGATCTGGCTGTTATTAAGTACCTCAAGGTACGGGGAACCTGTCATACGGTAGATCCTGAAAACTGGGAATCCCGGGGACGGTTCCCATCTAAACAGTGTTAACCGCATTTCATAGCGAAGAGCGAAGAATCAGTGTACAGAAGAATAGAATTTCCGGCAACCTGGGTCGACATGCTAAGCCGTCGAGAATAACCAGTTTGCAACGCACCAACCGTGCAACAGGCAAGAAGTGGATTAGTGAAACCGAGACAAGTGTCTACGGGACCACAATTGTTAAGTGATACACCAACGGTATACCAACCGATAAAGGAACTGCAACGTAGTGCCCAAACAAGAGACAAGTCTCAGCAACCACGACAAATACGTGGAACGGGCTACAAAGAGAATACAATACTAAGTAAGAGGGGTCTCCCAGAATGGGAAAACACCCTAATTGATAATTACCATATGAATACAGTGAGGAGTTACCCAGAGGATTATTATCAAGGCAGTAAGATCAGTGAGGGCCAACAAGGCCACTGTTGACAGTATGGGTAAGAACAATACCATAACCAGTATGTGTTAAACCGATAGCCAATTAGCATAGCGCACTTGCCAATAGCAAGTGCTGCTATAACAGGGCTGTTCGGGAAATTTATAGCCACTACAGAGTACTTAGTAAAGTACCATGAAGTTAACAAGGATCATTATGACCATGGAAGGGCTTGATAGCCTAACCTCTGTAACTGTAAGTACACCAGTCAGCAAGAAGCTAGACATGGTTAAGGTAAGAAGATGTTGTGAAACCATGAAAATTTTCTTTTAAACCCAAATTTATTCAAACCCTTTTTCCTTCAAAACCAGATTTTCTTTCAAACCAACACTTCTTTCCAACCTTCTTTTAAACCAAACCAGTAAAACCAAGGACAGTTGACAAGGATACAACAATGGATAAACTTTCCCTCGATTAAGTTCGGGAAGCAAGGAATGAATATTGTCACGGGACAATATAAGGGAGTTGACAACAGAATACTTCACCTAGGCGTGTGACGGACACTACGAGTGTACCAATTGAATTGTGGGACGACCGCACTCCGATAGGAGCTTGTGGGCCTGACAGACCTACTTACGGGTTAGTTGGGTAAGTAGCAATGTATCAGTATGATACCCCATATATGTATACGAGTAGAGTCCGAAACACGGGGAGTAGTCGACTCCGTCTACGGTCAGCAGTATAAATCAAACAAAAGCTAGAGATTACAAGGAATGATTGAAGTTAAGGGACTCAGTTAAGATAACCAGACTAAAGGAGTCAGTGAATTAATTTTCAAGGAAATGTTTTAAGAGTCAGGAAGTGCGAAGTGCACAAACTGTTAAGTAAAGACATAGCATATGTCTTAAGAATCCTCGGGGATAAACATGATAGCTGGAAAGCAAGGCAAGGCAGATGCCTATGTGGACACATTAGTGTGCAATGAACGGGATAAGACTCCCAGAGAGGGTTACCTACACTACCAGGAAATGTTGATCTTCAAGGAATAAGATAATAACCAGTTAAGAACGCAAAAGGCGTGGCTAACGGAATGTACCAATAAGTGTGAGCCAAATGTAACGGCATAACTTAGCAACACCCAGGAGCAATCCTTAAAGGGTGTTCGCATCAACAATTATTGCACGAAATAACGTGACAGAAATACAAGGGTTGAAACTAACACCCAGTTTAGACATAAGTTGTCAGGAGACGGACTGACAAACCAAAGGGGCATCCCATGAAAGGAAACGGAATGCAACGACCTTGTCATGGAGCCCAATATAATATCCAAACCATGTAATATTGTATAAAGAAGTACATGTGTGTGGACAGCCTATAATGAGCGCAGCTCAAGGCAAATAAGGCTTATAGGCCATAAGCAAGTATGTTATATAAATTAGACCGATTGCAGAAGTTATGTATGTGTATAAGTGAATAGAGTGGTAAACGAACCACTGCATTAAGAGTGGGGATACCTCTCGATGTTGTGAGACCGCAGGAGCGGTAGTTATGTGAATCAAGTTCAAGAAATATGTTAAGGATGGACAACGTTATTATTGAAGAGAGCAGTTAGCTTAGTAGTACGTGTGTATAAAGTGAAGCACCTGGCTGAATAATGCCGGCTTGTGACTCGAATGATTAATGCTCAAGGAGCATTCAGTAGTCATCCAAATGAGTGATGAACCATAATACGAATGATGTAAGTATATGTGTGGAAGTTAGTGTGACAGTAAATACCATGTAAGTTAGTGTTATACAGGGAGTAAAAGCACGGTGCGCAACAAGCGACCGTTGTATAAGTGTGTTAACGATAATGTAACAGATAAGACCAGTTACGAGATAAGAGTCTCAGTGAAGGACAGTGTGAATTCCATGGCGAGTCGCATAAGGGATTTACTGTCGAGAGTTTACGCCTCTGCACTCTGTATGACTGAGTGTTTTGGTATTGCACTTGCGCAGTAATGATCGAGTGGGATAGCTAGGAATTGGAGACATGTTAATATAGAGGAATAATGTTATAAAGGCCGATGCATAGGAAATGCAAGGCCGCACCAATGAAGAGAGTACTTGTACAAAACCAAATGTGGAGACATGATTACAGGTAAGTGACTACAATAGCACTAACTGCTAAATCGGTACGGAATATTACCCCAAATGTTGTAAATAGCTGAGAGAGCATACACACTAGGTAGTAGCTCAATCCAACCGACAGTAAGTCGAAGGGAACAAGTCAATCATTGTGAAATACATAGCTGTATACACAGTAAATCGTTATGGAAGTAGATAGAAAGTTTATAACTCACCGAATTCGCTAACGGTAAAGATACACGCGTCGGTTGAGAAACCATTGTTACCAAGATGAAGGTGACAATTGGGGATATACAATACAGTAAGAATAACAAATGGAGCAATTAGCTCTACAGTTATTAGAGTTTCGCCAGCAAACTAGTGAGCCAGTGATTCAAGTGTTGAATGTACATGGTGGACACGAGTGAATGGCTAATATTAACGCCTAGAAGCCTAACAGGCCAATCGAAACAATTAAGAGTTTAAACAAACTCCAATGAGAATTCTTGGTTTAGGGACTAAACCGCCAATATGGTTAAGATCCTCTAATCAGAATCCATTGTGTAATGGACCGCGTGGAAGTTAAGATACTTCACGACGGCAAAACATTTAAGCTAATGTTTAGTGATTGATTACGTGGGCGTAATCCCTTTTAAGGGGGGTAGAGCGCAAAACCACTTAGTGTATATTACCGTACAAGTGTACGTAGTGTATGTGACTTATATTGTGCATAGCACAAAATTATTGTTTGATGATTGGTGTGTGTTACGTAACATACATCCATTCATGGGTTAATGTGGAATTGCGCACAGAAGATGCGAATACCATTGTGATAGTGTGTGTATTTGTTAACAGCTGTGCGTGATAGTACAAGTATGGGGAGTAGAGAAACTCCCGGGGGAACAAAGCCCCGACAGTGTATAAATGTGGTTTTGTGTTGTATTGATAAAATATATGTGTATATACGTACTATATAGTGATTCAAGAAAGGGCATGATACCGACATAGAACCTAGTGAGAATAAGATTCCCTAGGCAACAGGATTAATGTGAGTGGAGGTAACTGATAGACGGAGTTCTATCCTTTGGAGATGTATGATCATGATTAGAATGATTAAAAGATAGAAAATTGGAAATGAGTGATTTACTTGATGCTTGAAATGAAGTGGGAGGGGGTGGAACTTGATTGCATGTGATCAAGGGAAACCGAACACAATTGGAGTGGAAGGATAGTAGTTCACACTGATGCTGATCACATCAGGTTGGATGATTCTTGAAGCTCCCTATAGTGGTCACAAATAACCACGCTAAGAAAAGAAGCAAAGAGCCTAAGTTGGATGGAGTTGAGGAGTGTGTTTTCAAAAGGATTTTCAATTGGTATTTATAAACGTTGATGGATACTTGGCATAATTAAAGTCTTCTTACTTAACCTCACAAGGAAAAATTTAAAATTTATGTGATTGTTTTAATCTCCAAAGGCACGGGGACGGAAGGTGTCCATCGCGACCGGGTTCTGCGGGATACAGTGTGTATGTAAAAGATATCTTTGATTGCTATACATGCTATGACATGTTGTGTGGTATGTGTAATAAATATTATTTGACCTTGAGTTCCTAAAGTGTATGCTATGAGACCTATGAGTCTAAATGGTTGTGTTACATACACCTAAGTGTCTGAAGATGTTAGTTATGGGGACCTATGTGTCCAAATGGTGATGTACCCATGACCAGTGAGTCCAAGGGCTGTTATGTATGTGTAGTGTTGTTAGATACCCGGACCAAGAGTCCGAGAGTTATCATGTGGATATGTTATGTTATGTGTGGATGTGAATGTGTTGCCCGGACATTAAGTCCGAGGTTGTGATGTAAAGTGTTTGGTTATGGAAGTTTATTTCCAAGTGATTACTGTGTTTAATCTATTGATGTGTGAAAAGTGTGAACTTCGAGGACGAAGTTCTTTTTAAGGGGTAGATTGAAATACCCCAAACCTTGGTATGTTGTGTAAATGTTAAAACTATGGTATTTAAAGGCTAAAAAGTGCCTTAGTAACATTAGTGAACAATTAGACCATACTAAATGCAATAAAGCATTAAGACACCAGTTGAGCAAAACATGCTCTAAGCTATGAGTGAACTGGTTAGGACCCAAAGAGCCTACCAAGACTTGATAACATTTAATTATGATTTGATAGGGCTAAATAAGTCCTTAGGAAAACTTTAGTGGACAGTAAACAAATAAAAAACACAAGGAAATACTTAAGTCAATAAGAGCAAAATGTGCTCTAAGCTTGGGATAAATGTGTATAAGACCTATGGTCATACCTATACCTTATTTATATGTTAATGAACATATTAAATCAATTACTAAAGAAAACCAAGCTTGAAAACAAGGTTAAAACACAAAAAGTGCTTTAAGGAGTCTTAAAGCACGTTTTTGAAAAATTGTCTTGTAAACGAGTTTTGAATGGTAAAGGTCCATCATTACTCTTTAATTAACATGTGTACTATATAGTATCACATTTGGGTGGCCAATTAGTGGGAAATCAAAAATTTCACTCTATGTGCCTTAGTTTGTAATAGTAACTTTTATAAGCTAGTTGTAACATATAATGTTATAAGTAATTAAATGAGTCAATAAAGACTATATTACCTTCTATTGAAATGGGCGGCCGTTTTTTCAAGGTGTGAGTCACCACACATGTAAGTTATTAAGTAATAAGTGATGACTAATGGTTACTATTTGCTTAAGTATAAATATCTTCAAAAAAGCAAAACCATCTCATTCTCCCCTTCCTTTCATTTCCACGGTTGAAAGGGCTTCTTCACCTCTCTTCTTCTTCCATTCACGGTTTGGAATAGTGCTCACCAAAGCTCCCTTCCTGTCCAATATCTCATGACTCACTTAACCAAATCAAAAACAAACACCACCATTCTCTCCTCTCATCAAACTTCATTCATATCTTCTCAAACTTCAAGAGCCCCATTTTCGGGCCCGGAGATTCACCATTGAAGGAGCTTGAGCCATCTTTTCACATATTCTTGTTCTCCTTTGCTTCAAGGTAAGGAAACTCAAAGAAAAAATCAAGTTTCCTTCAGTTTGTGTTGTCCGAAAATTCACCTCACCATGGTGTATTTATCTTGCTTGTTTTAGCTTCATTTGAATCTTCCAAGGTCTAGGAGGAGTCCTCTCTTGATACTTATTCAAGTTCTCTTCCAATTCCAAGGTAAAACAATTACCTTAAGGTTTGTTAAAACAATATGTGTAAACTGGGTTTACAATGAGGAGAAGCATAATGCTTGAATACTCATTCGATTGTTTGTATAATGTGTAATAGTTGAAAAGGGACCAAATGCCCTCACCGGTTTACAAGGAAACAAGAAAGAAATTTGTGGAGGAAAAGAGGTAAAAAGCATATCTCAATGTGGTTTAATGCCTTAGAGAAGAAATCAGCTTATAATGCTGTTAAAACTACCTAAAGAGCAATGGTGAATGACCTAGTAAAGTGTTCTCAAGGAGACTAGTAAAAGAACTATGTTGGTGTAGTATTTGCAGGTCAAAGGCATTATTATGTGGGAAATTCAGTGTTTATGGTTTATGATTTAAGGGCCTAAGAGCCATGTTATTTAAGGGCCTAAGTGCCAAAGCAATTTAAGTTATGCACTATATGTGAGTAGTGCAAAATGTGTGAAGTTTGTGTATAAAATGTGTTTGATGGATTTAGGTGTTCTTGAGTGAAATAAGGTAAAAACCTAAGTGTTGGATGTGGGTATATACTGGAGAAGATGGCCAAATTTGGGAAGATGTAAGAAGTTCTAAGTGTTTAAGGAAGTTTTGGTGAACTAGGGAGTGTTAAAGGTGATTGAAGTTACTGAGAAGAAAACATGTATAAGGTGATTATGAGTGATGCAAGAATTAGGTGTTGTCTTGGAAGTTCTAGGAATTGAATGTGGTTGAGGAGTGTTTAAGTCTTGGAGAAGTTGGTTTAAGGTTTAGGAATGTGATGTACAAGGAGAAAGAATATGTTTAGGTAAGGTTTTGAGAAAGGAATTCAAGAAGTTGTGAAAAAAGGAGATTTAGTTAGTAAGAAAAGAAGTCTGAGAGAGGATGTTAAGGTGTAGAGGAACACCTAGGTGTAGTGGTCATGATAGGTGAAATGCCCCTAGAACTCATAAGGAGAAAACATTGTAAGTGTTAGGAATTTTGTGGAGATATAAGTAAAGGTTTAAGGAATTAGGAAAAAAATAGTTTTGTGAGTGTTTAAGAATATCCTAGGGTGTGTTTGAAGTTGCCAATGATGTTGTTAGAACACATTAAGAGGCCTTAGGAGAAGTTGGTGAAGATTTGGCAAAGTTGGGTAAGTTTAGAGGCGACCGACCAGGGGTCCGACCCAGTTTGGGGTCGGTCGAGCCTCTGTAGAGGTTAGGTAAGGGTTCGGTGATGGTCCGACAACCACCAAGGGGGCGGTGGAATGGGTAGGTCGGTCAAGTTCAAAGGAGAAAGAAAATGTTCGCAACATGGTCCGACCAGAAGGTTGGGTCGGACATGGGTCGGTCAAGGTAGGATTCTTCAGACACGAAGACCACTGGGAGGGTCCGACCCAGTGGGGTCGCGGACGGGGGTTCGGTCGGACCAAAAACATGGTTAAGGTTAAGAAATGATATGTGATGATGGGGATTGGTAGGTAATGATGTTTTATAAGGATGTTAAGGACATGTTAGGGGAGTTTTAGATGACACTAAGTGGGTTAAAAGTTGTATTAAAATGTGAGAGTAAAACAAGTTAAAAATGTTAAGTTATGTAACTAAGTTAACGGGGAAAAATTAAAGCATTGACATTAAATGATCAAGCAAACCCCGATGTAATGAAAACAAGGTGATGGTTAACGTTGTTCGAGAATTGTCGAGGAACATAAACGGACAAGATAAGTGAGACTCGCGTGACAGGTATGGTTTTCTTGCCACCTGGCCCTACCGGATTACACCGGCTTGTATGCCAATGTGTTTTCTAGTATGTTTACCACGTTGTAAAGATAAAACATGTTAAGGAGTTTACAGTAATTCATATATGTGGCGTGTTCAACTCCGATACCATTTAACTCGGCAGTGTAACCTTAGTTAACTGAGTAGGATCACATGAGAGTTGGTCGATTCGGAGTAAAGACGCACGAACCATGGGGCGTACTAACCACGGCTATGCGTTGTGTGTTAACTGTGTGTTATGTGTATGTGAATGTAGGGATCTCCCTTGTGTGTCTAACTATGTTGTAATACTGTATGATGTGTAGAGTGATAGACTCCAGTGAGGTTCTAACTAATATCTAAAGTAAGTATGTACTAACAGTGGTGAGGAATCCGGTTGGCCGGTCGCGGTTGTTGGGAGAGGGTATCTTTGTAGCCTTACCCTTTCTTTGTTATGGTTGTTTCCTCACGGGTATGATCTCCCATAGCTTACTCCAAAGTAGCTATCTGACTTATGATCGTGTTATAGGGGGAACATGTGTTTGTGTGGTGTGTTCGGACCTCCAAACCGAGCGCCTTAACTTAAGTTACTCGTCCAACTATTAGGACGGTAATGAGTGTTGTTGTTGATTGTATAACGAGCTTAATCATGAGACTGGCAAACATCTCTAGGCTCACAGTGTGTAAACAATGTTTGGGTCGGTTCCTAAGCGAACCATTCCCGTGTGTTTATGTGTTTTGTTGTGATGCAATATCCATTGCGGTATTAGTTGTGTACGTGGAAACGTGCAACGTGTTGTTAGAGTGTTGTATGTAGTGTATGTTATTGTTGTATAAGTAGATTGTGTGGATCATGGAATGATTCCAGTGTGATAGGAGGCGTTTAAGGATAACCCGATTGAAGGGTATGTGTCGTCTATTAAGGAAGTAGCTCCATGGAGGAGAACACTCTAGGGATGATGAATACCATGGGGATATATTAAGTAGGATGTATATCCGATTGTTGAGCCATTGAGGCGAAATGTTAAGTGTTGTGTGTTATTGTTACATGCATGATTTAAATATAATCAACTGCATGTTAAGACGAAATAGTTGTGCGTGGCCGGTAGTATGTGGCTGCGGATTACCATACCAGCAAAGGTGCTGAGCCCCTTGGGGGGCCCCCTTTTCTCTTCTTTTCCTATTCAGGTACAGAGAGCTGGAAGCCGTCGAGAGTAGGACGGGGTAGACATTGTACATGGGTAATCATTAAGTGTATATATACAGTAGGTGTAGTAAGACCGAAATTGTTATCGGCATCAGTTTATAACCTACTCGGTATAGTTGATAAGGTGTATGTTGTCGTTGTTGTGTTATGTAAGGAATAATAATGTATAGTTGTCGGGAATTTAGCCATCAGACCGGTACAATGTATGTGGATTACCTTGTTAGCCACGGGGTGGCTAACGGCGGTAACACCAACGAGTTAAGTATTGTGAAGAGGTGTTTTTCCGCCTGCAGTTTGTCATAAGTGTGTTAATGTTGGATGGGGTGTTACAGGACCCGTGAGCCTCGATTTTTGAACCACTGCCCTATGTTGATTAGAGTTGATTAGGGTCTGATCAAGTTCTAGGTCCACTTATAACTAAGCTTAATAACTATGTCATAAAACATTAATTATTAAATACTAAGTCAGCTCACTATAACCTATTATGAGTCACCACCTAATTTTGACCTATATTAAATTAGGAAAGGAGAGTTCAGGTTCGGGGCTTGGTATACGACTTATTTAGGGTTCAATTACTTTCATTACTCCTCAAAGTCATTTTTCCTCTACTTAGTTTAATTACGGCTTATTACAAGTCGTTATAACCTAAGTACATGAACTTTTGATTTTTTGTATTTTTTAACATTTTTTGACAGAAAATTAAAGTGAAAATTGAAATTACCTAAACTAGGGTTTTGGAGGCAGAATTAGGTCAAATTTTGTTTCCGTCCGTAGCCACGGACCTAATGTCCGAAGCCACGGACCCTAGTTAATCCAAACAGCCAGAAAGGTTGAAATAACAAGAAAATGAAATTTTGAAAAGTCCGAGGCCACAGACAGGCTGTCCGTGGGCCCGGACATGTACTGTTAAAACCCTAAAAATTTGAAAATTATCAATCATGCCGCTGTCCGTGGCCATGGACAACCCGTCCATGGTCCCGGACCATAGGTCTGAGGTCACAGACCACCCACGGACGGTGGGTTTTTGGTGGTTCCCGACTGTGTTTTTAGCTCAAATTATATGGATGCGTAGCCTGAAAGATGTACATTATGTTAGTAGTCAAAAGTTTTCAGTTTGAATATGAATTAAAGACAAAACTTATTGAACAAGTAATAAGGTAGAAACGAAAACGACTAAAAATTCAGAAGCCAAAAACAGTCGGTTTGAACCGAAATTTTAAGAGGAGGCCAATAAAGTCGTGGTGAGTTGAAAAAGTAAAATTACCACCTATTTTACCTTCAGAATAGGCTAGATGCTTCATGTCGGGAGTCTTTCGGAGCTTCGCCGGAGTCAGTTCTGGTTCGGGTTCGAGATAAGCTTCTGACCCTTGTGAATTGTGGTTGTTCTTCACGTTTTGGTGGTGGTTAGATGGTGGTTTGATGATTGTTGGTGTTGTGGGAGTTGAAGAATGTGTTTAGATGATGATTTTGGAAGGTTTTTGATGTGATTTCGGTGCTCGGGTGTGTAGAAACGGGAAGACTTGTGACAGCCGGGTTCTCTGATTTTCTAGGGTTCTTGGAGTTCTGATTTGATCAAGGGATAAGGTTCCTTATATAGACTTCCTTAAAGATAGTAAACTCCGGTAAAAACCGAGATTTACCGACGTTTTAGCTCAAAGGTTTCTAAAAAGAAATTGACTATGAAATTTTAAACATGGGTAAAGGATGATATTTCTGATTTTTCCAAGGTGAGATCAAATTTTTTTATATTGGAATATTTAATAATTTTAATTTCTCGTCAGATTCAATCAGAAATTACTAGAAAATTATTAGAAATTCGAAAAATCCAAATTCCAAAGCTATTGTGCCCAAAATGTCATCCTCTATCATGGTTTAAAATTTAAAAGCATTTCCAGTTGATTTGAGCTATTTTTGGAGGAGGGAGAAAGCTCGTAGGGGGCTTAGGAGCCTTAAAAATTTATGAAAACGCTCCTGAAGCTGACTAAGCTGTCCCTAGAACTCCGGAATATGCCGAACGAATAGGGAATCCTTGCTACTTGACCAGACTACCCTATTAGTACCTGCACCATAAGAGACTCTCTTCTGGGGGGTTAAAATTTTGGGCATAACAGATTGCCCCCATCAACTAGGCTTTGCAATGGAAATGAAATGGCTAGTTGATGCTTGAGTGATACCCCAACATTTTGGATCCTAAAAGATCCTGTATACCGTTTGAAATCTGGTGGGTTGTGTCGAGCTATTCGAATGCGCTGACTACCTAAGGAGAAGGAGATGTTGTTGAACTGTTCGAAGGCGCCAACTACCTGAAAAGATGATATGCTGTCGAGCTATTCTATGGCGCTAACTACCTAAGGAGAATGAGATGTTGTTGAACTTTTCTAAGGCGCCAACTACCTGAAATGATGATATGTTGTTGAGCTATTCTAAGGCGCCGACTACCTAAAGTGATGAAAATGATGTCAAGCTATTCTAAGGTGTTGACTACCTAAAGTGATGAAAATGATGTCAAGCTATTCTAAGGCGTTGACTACCTATAATGAATGAAAAGATGTCAAGCTATTCTAAGGCGTTGACTACCTACAATGAATGAAAAGATGTCAAGCTATTCAAAGGTGTTGACTACCTATAATGAATGAAATGATGTCAAGCTATACTAAGGCCTTGACTACCTACAAGCAAAAATGAAGTAATGTCGAGCTATTCTAAGGCGTCAACTACCTAAAAGTGAAGACTAGATGATATGTAGATGCGGGAATACTGATATGCTAATGATGTTGATAGTGCTAATGATGCTGATGATGCTCGGATGCTTCTTGGGACCGAAACCCGTTCCGATGCTCCTGGCTAGACCCAATGTGGACTTATTGCCATTGCCCCCTAAGCCGGTGTGCAGGGATAATTCTTGGTAAAAACCCTAGGGACTTATTGCCATCGCCCACCAGTCGTTGATCCTAAAATAAGTTGACATAACACAGGAGGATTAATTGCCATCACCTCGCCAACTTTTCTATTGTCAGGTCTTGTGACGTGCCTAGATAATGCAGTTGATAGATGATGCAAATGTAGATGATATAAAAGTGATGCAAATGTAGATGATATGAAAGTGATGCAAATGTAGATTATATGGATGATACGGAAATGATGCTCGGATGTTTCTAGGGACCGAAACCAGTTCTGATGCTCCTTGCTGGTATACTATAGGGACTTATTGCCTCTGCCCACCAGCCGGGGTGCTGGGATAACCTCTAGATTACCAAGGGGACTTATTGCCACCCACTAGTTGTTTCTCCCTAAAAAGTTGACATGAAGTTGGAGACTTATTGCCACTGCCCCGCCAACTTAGATCACGCACTGTCTCGTACTTGTCTCGCACTAAAGATGAAACTAGGTCTCGTACTAGTCTCGCACTGGTCTCACACTGAATGAAGATGCTAGGTATCACACTGAATGAAGATGCTAGGTCTCGCACTGAAGTCTCGTACTAAATGGATAAAGAAAAACTGGATCTCGCACTGATTCTGGGTCTCGCACTGAATGAAGATGAGGTCTCGCACTGAAGTTGGGTTGGATTCTCACATATGAGATGATCCAATGATAATGATCTCGTACAAATGATTATGATAAGAGCTAATTGTGAAGGTGCCAAATGTGGCAATTATGAGCTGTGAAAATTGTCCTAAGCAAGAAATTGCTGGAAAAACATGCCAAACATGGCTATGAAACAGTTTTTTTTTTCAAAACAAGAAATTGCTGAAAATGGGCCAAACGTGGCAATGCTTGAGAATTGAAAATCGTTCAAAGCAAGAAATTGTTGAAAACGTGCCAAACGTGGCAATGCTTGGGAAAAACTCTACTGAAAAGGAAAGTGAAATAATCATTTCCTGACTAAGAATTTCATATTTGCAATTTGTTTCTTAGAAGATGAACTTGCCGCTGGGGGAGATGTGTGGTGTTTTTTGTGGTGCTAAAGGCTTTTGCTGGTGTTCAGGATTTATGATAGACCTAGGATTGGGTTGTGATTTTGGATGGTGGTCAGGGTTATGACGGGCCTGATGTTTTTGTGGAGGTAAGGCTAATGACGGGCCTGAGAGTGTATGTGTCGAGGTTAGAGCTTATGTGTGCCTGAGGTGTTTGATGTAGAGGTAAGAGCTTATATGAGCCTATGGTGGGATAGTGGTGCTCAAGCTTTGGGTTTCAATTGGTGTTGTCATGGCAATTGTCGAAACCAACAATTGCCCCCGGTACTTTTCCATAGGACAATCTGAGCTATAGTTCATGGCAATCGATCAGAACGATCGATTGCCCCCAGTATTTTCTTTGATTAAACGTGCGAACGAGTCTCGTCCTCACAGGGCCAAGGCTAATGTTTTGATGTGGTTCTTCCTAACCTACACTTAACGTGTTTGGTGTTTGCACTCATTTCTCGCTTACGGTCACAACTTCTAGACCATTAAATTTGATTTTTTATGGATTTATGCATTTGATCTGTTAATTTCACGTGATTAGATACACAATTACCAAGTCAGAAGTCTTTAAAGCTTATAACGTTTCCATGGGGTGTGATGAAAGACAACGGGACCATGGAGGGATATTTGAGGTATGTGGAGTTAAAAGGAATGACCAAAGCAACACCTTGCGTCTTCTCTCGGATTCATCTTCCTTGTCTTGAAGTTGTCTAGCTGCTTCATGTTGACGTTGTTTTCGAGCTTCTGGACTTCAACTTTTAAAGTTGTCCTTTACACCATTTCTCTTCTTTTTGTCATTTGGATTTCTTCGAGGCACTTCGGGTTTGCCTTTTTTTTTATCCTTTCTTGACTTCACCTTCGGGGTTCTTGTGTCTCCATGTTTTTGAGTTTAGAGAGCTGTTTTGATGTGAGCTTTTTGGATCATGTGTCACTCTGGGACCATTTGCGGATTACTTCGTCATGCTGATAGCGGCATTGCTTCTTTGGAGTGATGAGAACGTTATTTGAGAGTCGGGCTCCTCGTTTCCTTTGGTCACCGGGTCGGTTATTCATCATCGGCTGGCTTGTTTTGTGGAGTTTGTAATGCTGCGAAAGAGGAGATATATGAAAAGCTCAGCGGGGGTGCCT
Source organism: Limonium bicolor (assembly GCA_023374045.1). Lineage (NCBI taxonomy): Eukaryota > Viridiplantae > Streptophyta > Magnoliopsida > Caryophyllales > Plumbaginaceae > Limonium > Limonium bicolor. The sequence goes on along the minus strand of CM041779.1, from coordinate 39,466,697 downwards.
GGGGTATAGTGTCAGGGTTCACAAGCTTTTTTACTGTGTGGTGTTGAACCTGGGTGCTTCGTCATCCCTAATAGTTGTCTATCCGTTCTTTGTTACTTTTTTACAGGTCTGAGAGTAAGTTTACAAATAATCTCCTTCTATCGGAGTTATGCCGTTTACCTCACCTTTGAATGTGACCTCTCTTGAGCCGTGTAGAAATGACACACTCTTTCACTCTTGGTCTTACCGCTCAAGGCACTCTCACAAAATACTCACTTAGAGACTTGTTTGCGCGTTTTAAACAAAAGAAATAAACATTGTCAATCCTTAACTCAGATTTCCCCTAGTTTTATTTTGGGTTTTTTTGACAAGCCTTTTGAATACCCAGATTATTTGTGGAGAGAGATTGTATGTATGGTGATGGATGATGATGAGGTTTTACTATTTTGGTGGAGTGATGTAGTGATGAAAGTAAATAGGGTAGTGGGATGTTCTTTGTGTATGGTGGACTTTTTGTTTTTGTGGAGAGGTGACAAGTAATGTTTGTGACTGAATGACATCTTTTTGTTTTTGGAGTTTTCCATTTTATGCTTCAGTGAAATGGTGGAGTGGTGAGACACTTGGGATACATGTGATGAAGGTGGTGAGTGTATGTGGAACGGTGGTTTTGTACATGAGATGAATGGTGAGTGCTTACAATTGTGTGATTCTATATGAAGAGCTTTGGTGAGTATATGGAGTGATGAGATGATCATTTTTTGTGTTTTTGTTTCGTTGAATGAATGCACAGAAATTATGAAAATTATTCATAAATGAAAATATTGAAAATTATTATCTCAAGAAAACTACCTAAAATGATAAAGGAAACTAGCTACCATAGAAATTGAAAGAATGACTCACTGAGAAAAGAAAACTACTTAATTTAGAAATATAGAAATCCCTAGTGATGCTGAGCTGTCTAATGCCTACTACTGAAGACTCGAGCTCTCGACCGTCAGGACGCCATTGAGATGACCATGATCTTCTTCTTCTTCTTTGACTCTGAGTAAGCTCCGTAAAATGTCTTAAATGGGATTACCTGTGGATTATGAGGAGGTACCTGGGCCTAAATCTTTTCCAAATTGAGAGTGAAGTGCATGGGCTAGAGTGATTCCTAGACTATAACGGATGTGTGGGCCTGAATACCCTTAATCTGGAATTGGAGCAAACGGGCTGAAGGAAGCCACATGGAATGCTGATAGCGGCATTGCTTCTATGAATCGTTTGTTGTTCTTGTTGGGCCATGTGGCCAGAAACTAGAATGAATGAGTTATGCAAACTATTTTGAATTCAAATGTCTCATGCTATGGGCCAAAATTCTGGATTGAGAGCGAAGCTCATGGGCCAAAGCTATGAATTGGTCTATAGGCCTAGATGGAATGAGTTATGAGTGTGGTACTTGGGCTAGAATGTTGTGAAGATGTGGCGCTTGGGCCAGAATGTATTAGAGAATGTGGCACTTGGGCCATAATTTGTTTGAGAGTGTGGAGCCTGGGCCGGAATGTGTTTAAGAATGTGGCGCTTGGGCTGGAATATGTTTGGGAATGTGGTGCTTGGGCCAGAATGTGTTTGGGCTAAAAATAGGCACTTGGGCCGAAATAATTTCTGAGCCATACCAAGATGTGGATTGAAACCTGGGCCAAAGACTAAATGAATGATTCTGATTGGGCCTCGAAGATGTTACCTAGATCTAGGAATTTGGGCCAAAGCCCGAATGATAAGTTTTCCTAGACTAAGATGGGCCTTTGTGCCGAAAAGGTTTTCAGAGAAAAGGCTTGATTGATTTTTTGAGGTTTGTGTATTACTTTAAGTGGATTTGTTTTTCATGGGTCTAGAACTAAATTGATAATTCAAATTGGGCCGAAAGAGAAATCACCTAAATCTAAACCTTTGGACCAAAGCCCAAATGACTCACATATTAAACCAAACCGGGCCTCTGGCCGCAAACAATAAAGCTGCCAATTCAGGTTGGGCTGAGTTGATGTAGGAAAAGTTCCTATCAATTTCTAGACTCACTAGTACAAAAATGGTCTATCGCAGTGCACCTACTGCAGCGGTTGTTACCTACAACTGCTGCGCTAGGGTCGTTTAAAAAAAAAACTCTATCGCAGCGGTTCCTACTAAGAACCGCTGAGATAGGTCTTTTTTACAGACCTATCTCAGTGGTTCTTAGTAGGAACCGCTGCGATAGAGTCTTTTATTTTTCCCCCAAATCAGCTCCACTTCGTCATTCTCCTCTTCATTCTCTTCTGTCTCGCGAGAACGAAGAAGACGACGGCGATTTCCTTGACGCCTGCGACTCCGCCACCACCACCGCCACCTTCTCCTTCCGCGCACGCCACCTTCCTTCGCGCCGCCGTTGCCGTCGCTGTCGTCGTCGCAGCTCATTCCGCCAAGGAGGTCGCAGGTGAAATACCCCTAACCTTTAAAATATAAATAAATGATCTATTAATGATCTAAGATGGTTAATAAACATCTAAATATTATTGGGGAACAATCTAAAATCTCAACAAGGCAAAACACGCCTTAAGATCGGTAAGCCAAAAATGTGCTTTAAGACACCATAAAGATTGTATGACCTCAAATAGGATCCAAAGTGGATTCCTAAGTATTATAATGAATAAGGAACACAACAAACTATTATCAAAGAAGACTAAGCTCAGAAGCACCTTGCAACACAAAAATGTGCACTAAAACACCTTAAAGCACGTTTTTTGTAATTGCCTTCTAAATTGGTTTTTAATGGGCTTAAAGGTTATAATTACCTTTAAATATGATAATATATCACATTATATCATATTAGGAATTTAATTCCAGAAATTTACGAATTTTTACAAATTTAATATTAAAATATTAATAAAACCCTAAAGTGGGGCCCGTTTGAGTCAATATTGACCAAGTATGGTCAATGGTCAATTAATTGACCCATTTGACCATTGAATCGGCAGGCAAGGAGGAGAGGAGACAGCTCACAATCATTATTAGACAATTAGCTACCTAATACCAAATTTGCAATAGTAAACTTACCTTTTTCAATTATTTCAACTTCTTCCAATCATTCCCTTCCTCCTTGTCCGACTCCAGCCTTCCCAACCGAGCTCCCTCCCTTCCTAGAAGCTCTCAAGCCTTGTTCTTGAGCATGGAAGGCAGATCTAACTCCTAAGCTCTTAAGGTAAGGTTTTAAGGTCATTTTTAGCTCTTTTTCTTCATCTCTTCACTACCTACACTTAGATTTCGTGGCTCATCAGTTCCTATGGCTCATTCTCAGTGTTCTAAGGTTAGAACAACATCCAAACTCGGTTGAGGCAAGTCTAGGGGCCAAGGTTGCTCAAAATTGCATTTTAAGGTAAAAACATACCTTAAGCCTCTCCACTCTACATCCGGTTTTCTTCTTTTTTTTTGGTTTTAGTTTACACTCATAATCTTCATATTTACATGTTCATTCAGTTGGTTAGCCATTTGGAGCAAGGGTGGCCGAGATCCAAAGGAAATACCCTCTTTTAAGGCATTTTCCAAGGTAAAATCAATTACCATAGCAGCTTGTTGTTTTCTAGCTATTTACTATGTTGATATGGTGAATTTAACACCATTAGGTGTGCTTGGTACAGGCCGAAACCCATTGGAACTTCCCTTGCATTTTTAAGGTGATTTTTGCCTTAAATCTTACATTAATTGTTCCTTATGGTTAAGCTCAAGCTTGGAGTATAACCATATCTTATTTTGGTGTATTAAACATGTCTAAATAGTGTGGTGAATTTACCTCTAAGCTGCCGAGCTCATACAAGGAGAGATCAAGGTATAAACACCTTAAACTTATGATTTTTATGATTTTTAAGCACATATATAAATTGTGCCGAGAGTGGAGTTTAACGTAAGGGTCATATTGACCTAAAAATGGAAAAAAATGACTAAGATAAATTAAGCTAGTCATTTAAGAGATTTAATTAACATAATGGTCAAATTATGACATTATGTGGAAAAATAATTAAATTGAAGTGAGGCCGTGAGTATATACTGTATTTTGAGACATTTAATGTGTAATTTATTTTGCAAGTTCAAGGTTGTAATAAGGCCATGTCATTAGGCCATTTTAATTGAAGTTTATAAGCTTATTTAGTTAAATTTATGCTTATATATTAAGTTTGGGGCCAAACCATAATTACTGGAAAATTAGAAGGTCGTGGGCTTAATTTAGAAGAATTTAGGGTTTTTAAACGAATTTAATAAAAATTATAACATTTTATAAAGTTTTGTGTCAAAATTGTAAAAATAGAAAAGTATAGGTTATTATTAGTGATTACCGAAAAATTGGTCCCCATTTGGTATTAGAAGTCAAAGTTGACTATATAGGAGACTTTGACCAATTTTGGAGAATTTAAGAAATTAAAATACTACCTTATATTAAGATAGTATTAAATTGTAAAAGATTTATAAAAATGGGGCTATAATGTAATTTCCGAGACTTAGGGGTACTAAATGGAATTTAGAATAGTCCTTAAGTTAATAGGAATTTTTAGGAGTTTATTTGGTTAAATTTGGAGTTTATATGAATTATATAAGTATAATATATGGTATTTCATAACATTGTTACAAATGGGTAACATGTGTGTAGAAACCGAGATTTAGAGGAAATATAAGGTTAGGAATAATATTTATAATCTTTTGGTATAGTTTGGTAATTTTTGGAATTATATAAGATTTTATAAAGATATATGTATAATATATAGTTTTAATGGGATTAGAAAACTATGTATTAAATTGGGAGTGAATTGTGATTTTATAGAAGTTTAGTGGTTGTAGTAAAAGCCGAGAATATAAGGGGCTGTTTGGTATTTTATAAACAAAATATAACTATAGGTTATAATTGTTTTAATGACTTAAATGTCATATAAGATATGTTATATAACTATAATGTAACTTTACATTAATAAAGTGGTGGATTTTGTAAATATTTAAGAACATAGGTGCTGTTCGGAAATATTAACATTTTAAAATGGAATTTATAATATGGTTTTTAATGTTATAAGAGTTATAACATTTATAATATAAGAGGTATTCATTAAAAAGAATGAATATAGATTATAGGACTTACCATATAATAAATAGTTCCATAATACATATATATAAATAAATATATGTAATGGTGTAGAAAATGTGATAACTATAAATTATCATAATTGAAATGATAATAGAAGAGGAGAAAAGAATTATAAACATTAGATATGGAAATTCTAATGTTAGGAGTATACATGGGATAATAAGGATTTAAATAACTCAATGTACTTGTACATATGAAATATACCGCGTTGAACTTTTTTTTAAAAAAGAGACAAACCTTAGAAAAATAAATACTAAGGTGAGAGGTATAGTGCATGACAAAGAATCATACATGCAACGTAGAAACAAACTATATGTTATACAAGAGTATATTAAGTTACATGCGATAACAAGGTTCAACAATAAGTATATTAATATACGAGACAAAACTACGCATGTAATATAACATTCTTTTCCAATCTCGAGTTAAGCCGTAAACCCGACAAATATTGTCAGTTAATAACGGGGGATTAACCGGGAGTTATTAGTGACGGTACGGGGTACCGTGGAGTTGTATTGTTTTTACGGGATGCTAATCAGTAGCATTATGTATTGTTTAGACTGTTAGAGATGACACCCGGAGCATAGGATCTTGCTGATTCATACTCCACCGTAATACAATCAGGGTGAACGGTATGTTGTTATGTGTCTCTGATTGTCTCTGAGGGCTTCCTCAGTTCAGACTTATGTGTGATCTGTGATAAGATTGTTTGTCTGAATGTTTAATTAAATATGCATGAACTGTATATTTATAGCTGCTTATTATTTACTGTTGTTGAGTTAACAGTATTGGTTCGTATATATGAACCTATATATATAAACGAACTAGCGGCTATGGTGCTATCTTATATGAAATATAAGGAACGTCAGAAAAACGTTGTAGCACTAGGATAATAAGATATACATATTATCCGAAACTTTTATACAGAGCATTGGCCTTTCTAAACGCCGCTCTCGTATCTAACACTGGATCCCGAGTTTACAGACTCCGGATTGGACTAATGACCTTAGTCTGCTGTGTTAGAAATAAATTGGTAATGCGATGCGATGGTATAATTAATTAATGGAAAGATAGTAAAGCCAGGAGGATGTGGCTCTTGGTGCGCGCTGTGATCACAAAAACGATACCAGGATGTCCGCGTACGGGTCCGTAAGTATCAAGAAAATTTCCCCTGAGCTAGAATGGCTCGTTGGTTGGAGACTCTACCGTTGGAGTGGCTACTGCCGTGGGTGACCCGCCATAATATATGGGTAATTTAGAGACATGTCGTTTTAACGAGACATTGTCACTAGGTATAACTGAACAATTAATACAGTTGAGACTTGTACAGTGGCGAACAATATTGGGTTCTATACCAAGGACGAGAATTAATACTTGTTTGTTATTCTTGTTGTTTCGCTTTGTTGTTCATTGGTTATACTTGTGATTATATTTATGTGTTGATGGTTGTGCTATTGTTTGGACATTACTGTTAATTGTTTTACAGTTTTAAATATTAAAACGGTATTGCATGTAACGAACCTCATGCTCTCGACCAAATAATTGAGGGGTCTTTGGGGGCATGACGGGGCATGTGATAACGTACTCAGCAGGGGCTGATTCCATACCACAAACCATTTTTATTTCAGGAGATTAGCTGGTGAGTCGACGCGGGGCGCGGCGGTTGTGATTTTACTGTTGATTAAGACTTGGTACGGTTTGATACTGACGACGTTTTGGACTCGGGTTGTGTAAACCGAGGTGTATTTGGTTAGATGCTCACAAGTACGGTCTGTAATAATCGTTGTTGTTGGATTTGTTTAAATTGTTTAAGTTCTACTATCTATCTCTTGTGGTCACTGCGGGAATACGTTTCGCATGTTGATTATCAGGTAATTCGTTATCACCCGTATGGGCGAGTGATAACAGTGACACCATTAGAGCGACCGTCTGTTATTTACTACTGCGATTTATTTATTATGTGCGGCATTTATAGGGTAATTAGGAGCCGAGTTAGTAGGGGTGTTACAAAAGTGGTATACACACACTAGTACCAAGGGGATAGTTATAAATGATTTGAGTTAGGAGATTGTCGGGGACAATGTATTTTATGCCTTGCAGGGCTATGTGATCTTATGGTTGAGAAAAGTACGGTATTTATACCGAGTGTTAACTTTGGTTTTGAATTCTTCAGATGTCTTCTGGGAGGCGGTCAGCAGGTAGAGGAGGTGGTGGAAGAGGCGGCGGGCCTAGAGGAGGTCCTCCGGAGGCCCCAGCCGTGGGCGTGGCCGAGACGGTAGCCGCCGTCTTCGCTCAGCTAGCCCAGATGGGAGGCATCCAGATAGGAGCACCACCTGCACCACCTGTAGTCCCACCCGTACCTGCACCTAGAGAGCCGAATTGGCTAAAGAGCGTTGCTGACACGCGAGTACCTACCTATGATGGAGTTGTTGACCCCACTGTCCTCGAGAGATACATTGTTGAGCACGAGAAGGCCTTCGATGCCATTCATGTGCCTGCTGAGCACCGGGTTAGTATAGCAGCCTTTCATCTGAAGGACGCTGCCAGCACGTGGTGGAGGTCCGTGAAGGCACATTACCTTGCTATAGAGGGTTTTGGATGGACAGGTTTCGTGGAATTGTTGAGAGAGAAGTACTATCCTGCTCATTTGAAGCAGAGGAAGAGGGAGGAGTTTGAGGCCCTGAGGCAGGGTAGTATGACAGTAGATCAGTACTACTCCTTGTTTATTGGGCTCTTGGACTTTGTCCCAGGCGTCGTTTATTCTGATGCGGTGAAAGTGGAGAAATTTAGAGGCGGGTTGAGATATGCTATCAAGGCCGCCATGGGTGCTACCTTGAACCCTACGGTCCAGGTAAAATTAATTGACAGTTATACCTTATAGCTCAGTTTGATTTATTACAAGTTCGGGGAACTCATTGATGCATTACAGGAGTGTTATGACGCTGCTTCCCGGACTGAGATGATGGTGAACAGCCGGGATGACGGCCAGGGGCAGAAGCGTAAGGCCCCAGAGAAGGAGGCGGAGACTGAGACTGGAAGCGGAGGCAGTAAGGGTTGGAAGTAAGAACCACCTTAAGTTATTTAATCCATTTAAATTACTTACTTACTGCCTGCTTTTATACCTGCTATTCCTGACACTTTGATGATCACAGGAAGAAAAAGTTCTCCTGGAGGGAGAAGAAGAAGGAGCAGGCCAGCCAAAAGGGCAAGGACAAGGTCCCGATGCTGACCGGGCCTACCTACGATGTGCAGCCTCTTAGATCTGCACCCCCTAAGGGTAAGCGATCTAACCTTGTGAATGAGTTGTGTACTACACTGTCCATTACCATCCTTGTACTAATCAGATTGTGATATGATAATAGGGTCTGCACCCCAGCGCCACTTTCACTGCAAGTGTTGTGGTAAAGACCACCCGGGTGTCGACTGCACCGGGCAAGCGGTGGACTGCCACCATTGTGGAAAGAAGGGCCACAGGTCGTTCGAGTGTTTTGCTATTCCAGAGAGCCGAGCGTACCACCCGGAGGGGACTCAGAGCGCACCTACTGGAGGAGGTGGAGCTCGAGGTGGCCAGAGGGGGCCGGCGCCCCAAGCCCAGAGGGGGCAGCAGCATCAGCAGCCACAGCAGCAGAACCAGGGCCAGAGGAACCCGCCGGGCAACCGTATGCTGAATGCAGCGGGAGCTTCAGGCGCTGGCACTAGTACCCAGCGCGGTGAAGGTTAGCATTTGAAACCTTAACCATTGTATGAGAGCATGACTAAGTGTTAAACGCTTTACCTTAGCATGAATGTGTGTGTTTTAATTACCGCTTAGATAAACAACTTACCTAGGAAACCTGTTACCTCTTAGGAGACTTCGACATCTGCTATCCCACACTTACAAGACAGAGATCACCTAGACCCGTGGAAGAAAGACGGGAGTACCCTAGTGAGTTATGTCATGTAGTCAGACCGGGCATGATACTTCTCAGAGAATTCCTAACCCTAGATGAGCAGATCGCCATAGTGAGTGAGTGTAGAGCTTTGGGTAAGGGCATAGGAGGATTTTATACCCCTGTATTTAATAACGGTTCTAGAATGAAACTGCACATGATGTGCTTAGGGAAAGATTGGGATCCACAAGCTAGGGTTTATCGAGAGGTGAGGATGGTAGGTGGCGTATCTATACCTAGCATACCTGAGAGTTTCCTAACCTTGGTGAGAAACGCAATGGATATTGCTCAAGACTGTGAGACTTATCCATTACCTGACATGACACCTGACGTTTGCATCATCAACTACTATGAATAGGGAGGAAAGCTTGGGATGCACCAGGACCGTGATGAGACGACCAAGTCCATCACCAGAGGAATACCGGTTGTGTCATTCTCCATCGGCGATGATACTGAGTTCATTTATGGAGACCAGAAGAGGATGGATCTAGCAAGCAAGATCATCCTCAAGTCTGGGGATGTGTTGGTATTTGGTGGAGAGTCGAGGCTTGTATATCATGGTATTAAGAGCATTAAGCTCAATACCGCACCACCAGATCTAGTGAATGATACTCACATCCAACCTGGCCGTTTAAATTTGACTTTTAGACACTAGTAGAAAAAGGGTCATTTTCGGCGGTTCTTTTGGGCCTTTTTCGGCAGTTTTAAACCGCCGAATATTACACCGCGGAAAAAGGCCCTTCCAAAGTTTCGGCGGTTTTATAACCGCCGAAAATAACAACTTTTTCGGCGGTTCCAAACGCCAAAACCGCCGAAAATAACGTTGTCCCAGCTCAAAATGAGGTAAAAAACAGACATTTTCGGCGGTTCTTACTAGGAACCGCCGAAAATGTCTATATTTTTTTTTTGGTTTTTTTCGTTTTAGTTTACAATCCCACATATGTCAACAAACCTGTAAAATATACAGATACAACATCCAGATATATCCAAACATCTCTCTACGTCATATTGTAGAGGATGTCAATCACTCTTTGTAAGAGAATTGTCAAAAAATCAAAATAATGATGAAATGGTCACAAATGACCAACAACACATTTCAAATGGTCACAAATGACCATATACAAACCATTTCAAATGGTCACAAATGACCATATAGATATACAACTACCAAGATATTCATTGTACTCAAACCGGTCATCTTTCACAATCTACCTAGCCATAAATTTCTAAACATTAACGTTCTAAATAACAATTCGATCGAAAAAACAAAGTGAAAATCAAACTAAATTCATATAGACAAACTCCGCCCAATCCTCCAACATAGCGTTGATCGTTTGTCTGTCGTATTCGCCAACATTAGGAAAACCTTTTGAAAAACAAAACAATACAAAATGAGTTAATCATTAAACAAATACATTAAAATTAAAAAATATATATATATGACTTCAACATACATTTTCTAATTGATCCTGCATATCACCAAAAAGGGTGATTATGTCATGCATATATCTCATGACATAATACCCACACTCCGAACCCCCGGGTTGACGTGGACACTTAAACAGAGAAAAGAAAAAGGATTAATTACATAAGACATTTGTTCTATCAATGAAAAACAAGTGATGCATGTACCTTCACTGCAGTCCAGGGGACAGCACCTTTTATCCTTATACCAAGATGTGAAATCATAACACTTTGATATATACTGCACATTAAATGTCATAAATGTATATTAATAAAATTAGGATATCCATGCACAACAAAATTAAATTAAAAGAATTGAAATGCATAAAGAAGTGGTTTATAATGTACTTACGTGTTAAGGTGTGGCTTTATCTTGATATTAGTCGGCAATTATGCCGAGCGGATCAAGATTAGTATACGTGCACGATCCAAAACAACACCAGTAGGACCCAATGACCACTATGTAATACCAAAACACTACATGTCAGTATAATGTCAAACAACAAGTACAACATTTAATGGAATTAAATGATAAACACAAGTTATTACCTTTGATGGTAGGGCAGCAGGAGATATTTCTTTCTCGCATTGATGCTGTTAGCATCGCACGCTGTAAGTAGAGCTTACTACCTTGTACATCAGACGTCACAGCAGTGTATGACGTTCTCTCAGGACATAGAAATCCATACTTGGTAAGTGAAAAAGTTGCATTTTCTCATGCAAAACCTATTCATTAATTAAAAGATATAGTAATTAACATTGTTTCAGGGCATCACTTTATAACTTAATTACCAAAAAAGACTAATACTTACAGAATGAATGAGTGGACAACAGTGATAGGCACCCAGTCAGATTTCAGGATGTCCTGCACGTCGTTTGTCCACAAGTCGACTTCTAAAACTTCTTCATAGTGAAGAATGTCAGGTTCAAAGCTAAGAAGGATAGAATCTTTATCAGCTGGGAAGTCACGGATCACATCATGCAACACTTTCATGTTTGGCCCCAAGCGTGCATATATTGAATCATCCACCAAGTTTTCTTTGGTAACGACATTGGTGGATGCTCTGTATCCAGAAGATGTAATCTTTGACTTTTTTTTTTTCAGGAGACTTTGATTTCTCCTTTAATGCCTATTTGCAATCGACATACATTACTAATCATGAACTGAACATCCACACACTTATAATTTACTACAATAACTATATTAAAGGTTGTATTGGGCGTACCTTCATACACTTCTGAATCAGGCGAACAGGCCATTGAAGAAATGCACCCTTTGCGGACCGAACCGTGCTGTACTCCTCCGTAGGTACAGGGAGTTCTAAATCAGGACACGTGTAAATCGGTTCGTCCACAGACACTCTCCCGTGATACGGCTGTAATGGCATGCCATGGACCACGTCATTCGAGCGTGATGTGTACACTCTTCCTTCTGCAACTGGTATATTTTGATTGTTGTACGGGAGCAAGAGGTTGCTTTTTGGATCCTACAATTTAATCAGATTAGTAGATGATTGAACTGATAAATAAGTAATAAACGATATGACAAGTAAAACAGTTAAAGATATAAAAATTTACCTGTACATATGCGTAAGGATACGGATCATTAGACTCGTGCTTGTGTGTCAGTCCAGCAGGATCAGAAGCAGGAGCATATCCATAAGAAGGATCAGAAGCAGGAGCATATGGCTGGGGTGCACCAGTCCCTGACGCACTTCAGCAAGGATCTCATCCCTCAACTGATCTTTGAAGTTACTGAGGACACGTAAATGCTCATCATACGGGATCATCCTCTCCTGACTACTACTTCCTTTCCTCGACCCGGGGTTTCCAAACTTTTCTTATCCCTATGTTAACCCCCCCTAACCCCACTGCTCGGCCTGGATGATCTTTCTTTCCTAGCGCCCGAGACAGCTGGTCATCATGTCGATCAGGAGCCCAAGTCCCTTGGGTTACTTGCTCGTTCATTTCAGCCTTTAGAAGTAAATGCATATAGGATTTATAATAAATTATAGGATTGAAATATTGAATTTGAAAAATAATAAGGATTAAACAAAGTACTTACCATCTTATCAACAATTTCCTTCGTTTTCTCGAAGGGATACAGACGCTCTCCAGTTTTTGGGTCTTTCTTAGTGCGTGAAAGCTTCCAAAATGTACCCCGTTTCTGGTGCTCATCTAGAGTGCTCACATCCGATGGCAACTCCCCTTCTGCCACCCACTCAGGAACTCTTCTGTTAACCCCTTTAGCACCCAGCAAGTGACGATATTCATTCTTCTTCGCATTCGCTGACTGGGCCTCACGATACTCCTATTATCAAGTAAACAAAGTACACGATGATGATTAAAAACATATACATATGTAAACCTATTTGTATGTATATACAATACTTAATTATTTAATAGTTAGTATGTACCTTCGTCTCCATCTTCTTGTCATAAAACTGCTGCCACTTCTCTTGGGTTATTGCTGTGTAGATCTCCCAAGGCTGGCGTGTGTCGCCGTCAGGCCGCTTAAGCTTCTTGGTGATGACCATTTGACCAGATCATGCTTATGATCTGAAAATTTTTTGCGCATCATCGATTTTACCATGGTGTAGTACTCGGTTTCTGCAGGTATTCGATATCGTTTCTGCATATCATCATAAATGAAAAGGATGTTAGTTATGCATACTTATAAATCGTATCAATAAATACTGCAACTATTGTTTATTTACCTGTACGATCTCAAACATCTGCTTCTTCAATCCTTCGTCAACCTGAGGCCAGGAGAGAGTGATATCACAATACTCTCGCACTATGATGCCCAGCTCAGTAGTGAAGTCTCCAGCCCATTCCCCAGTCGGTTGTAGATACTCATTAAACTGCAGCGGCTTCGACTCAATCTTTTTGACTTCAGAGCTTTTGTAGGACCTCGAGGTTTTACGGTCCTGCTCTCTGGGATCTGTGACCCAGAAGGTCCAGCTTGTGTGTCTGCAGCTGGCACATCAGACACTATAATCTCGGCGGTGCCACTACCCCCCTCATCAGTTCGGGCCCTGACGTGCGGCCCTTCCCTCCACGTGTTTGCCTCTTCCTCGGTCGGGCTGCGTCACTCAGAATCTCGCCGACCGGGTCGTCCATATCATCCATTTAACTGTCTGCACAAATAAACAATATGATATTAATAACAACAAAACAAATAATATAAAAATACGTAATCAGATATCATAAAAAATTAATATTTAATTACCTAACAAACAAACACATGTTTTTCGACCCATAGACCCTCATCATGATCAGACCTAGTATACACTACATCGTCTGGAATATCAACAATGTTGGTGGCAGGAACACTGTTAGAAAAGGGTGGTGTCTCATCAAATAATAATTCATCGTCATCAACATCTTGATCAACATTTGTGATCACAAATCTTTTCCCTGGTAAAACTACTGACCATCTGGAATCGATGGGATCTTCTATGTAAAATACTTGTTCACAGTCCTTGGGAAATATGAACGGCTCTTGTGTAGGACCAAGACTTGATAAATCAACCAAATTAACCCCATGAACCCGATAACCATTTCTGTTATCCACCCACTTGCATTGAAATAACAAACTTTTGAAACTGATAATCAAGTTCCCAGATATCTTCAATACATCCATAATACACCTCGAGGTTGAAATCGCTGAAGCTGGATCACCTCGGTGTACTGAGTTGTTGCTTGCTTCTACTTTCACCCCGCTATCTGGTTTAAACATCTATCATCTGTCGTTTTGTCCAATAGGTGAACCCATTGATGTCATACCCGTCGTAAGATACAACAGTGGAACCAGGTCCCAAAGCTAACCAACGGAGCTCTTCACCTACATTATCAGGCGCTAGTGATGCAAGTTTCATAACATGGTCTCTAAACCAGGAACAAAAGGTCTTGTTTTGCTCTTTTGTCAACCAAACAATATTCCTCCCAAGATATTGACCTCTTAGTGTAGTCATGTTTCTCAAAAATGGCTCAATAATCTCAAGGTGATGTAAAACGAACAAATGTGCTAACTCCATTGAGGATGAATCAATTGCCACAATTTTTTTCCCAGTAACACCTTGACCTTCTGTCCCTCCCGTGTGTCTAGGTTTGTACTCCAATAGCAACTGCACCCTTTAAGTATTTAGTACAAATTCTGTCACTTCTTCGGTATTGTCCCTTCTATAATACTTCCTTCAGGTCGATATCTATTCTTCCATTCCCTTCAAAATTCCCATGTATCTCTCAAACGGATACATTGTACCTCAATATATGGGACCACATAATTTGATTTCCCTGACAATGTGAACAACTAAGTGAACCATGATGTCAAAAAAAGAGGGTGGAAATACATTTCAAGTTGACAGATCGTAACAACAACATCACGTTGCAGACTATCAAGTGTATCAGCATCCACGACTTTATTGCACACTGCATTAAAAAGAAACATAGTCTTGTAATTGCATTTCGGACATCCTTCGGCATATACTCGAATGACAACAGGAAGGAGATGCAACATCAGAACGTGATAATCTGAGATTTCAACCCGACCAATTTCAAGTCCTTCATTGACACAAGACTTTTCCAGTTGGATGAATAACCCGTAGGAACCTTAAGGGAATGAAGACATTTGCAGAAGCTGATCTTCTCATTCTTAGACAAAGTGTAACATGCTGGAGGTAAATATGTTCGTTTGCCTCTTTCTGAGGATGCAACTCCTCACGTATGCCCATAGTTTCCATGTCTCTTCGAACCTTTATTCCGTCTTTTGTTTTCCCAGGTATGTTAAGCAAAGTCCAACAACAAGCCTCACCAACATTTTTGACAATATGCATAAAATCAAGACAATGCCTAACAGATAAATGTCTCCAATATGGAAGTTCCCAAAATATTGAACAATTTTTTCCAGATGTTTTTTGGGTAGATTTGGACGGAACACCCGAAAACATTCTCAATGTCTTTCACCTTTCATAGATCTCTTGAGAACTCAAAGGTATACGAGCAAACGTGTTTCAGTCTTTCCGTTGAATAACTTCCTTTTTTTACTGGTACGGGTGTGCTGCTGGCAACAATCTACGATGACACATGTACACGTTTTGCCAGAAAACTTTAGACGATCAGAACAAGTGTCGTCCTCACATATGGGCAAGCAAATGTGCCTTTCACCGTGTATCCAGATAAATTCCCGTACGCTGGAAAGTCATTCACTGTGCAAAACAACATGGCCGAAGTGTGAAGTTTGTCTGGCGTAACCGTCATAAACCACTGTCCCTGATTCCATAGCAATTTCAAATCGTCAATCAGCGGTGCAAGAATACTCGATATTATGTCCGGGTTGTTTAGGACCAGAAATCAACAATGATAACATAATGTATTTTCGCTTCATACACAACCACGAAGGAAGATTGTAAATAAACAATAGAACATGCCAAGTGCTGTGTTGACTACTTAGAGTCCGTAGGGATTCATCTCATCTGTACATAGCCCGAGTCTCAAATTTCGATTATCACTGGCAAAATCTTCAAATCTTCTATCGATAGTCCTCCACTGTGGTGAATCAGCTGGATGTCTCAGCTTATCATCATTTTTCCTTCCTTCTGCATGCCATCTTAAATTTTGGGCATCTCTGACATTTGCAAACAGACGTTTGAACCTTGGTATTATGGGTAAATACCAAATGACTTTTGCTGGAGGACTTTTTTTCTTAGAATTGGATGATTGGCCGTCCTTATGTTTATAGCGTGACAAATGACATTTGGACACTGATTCAAATGTTTATCTCTCCTCTGTATAAACACAACTGTTTGGACATGCGTGTATCTTTTCATACTCCACACCCATAGGACACATCAACTTTTTTGCATCATAAGTGGATGTAGGAAGATGTTATCATCTGGAAGCATGTCGTGGAATAGTTCTAGTATTGCCGTAAAACTCTTATCACTCCAGCCGAATCTTGCTTTCATATTGAACAAGTGTAGCACGGATGTCAATTTTGAAAATTTGGTGCATCCGGGGAACAAAGGGGACCGTGATGCGTCAACTAATCTTTGATATTCATCGGGCTTGTCTGTGAAATATCCTCAACATCTTGCAGCATAGAGTTCAGTTGTTCAATCTTTTCACTATCATCGTTGATTTCAGTGTCACTCTGATCACACTCATTATTAGGAAATGTGGTATCATCGGTAACCTTTCTTGTTTCACTGTTCGCTGGGTGGAAGTATGCACCCTGCTACTACCTTCTAAAGACTCGCCATGCAAAAACCATATCTTATAGTTTGGCATAAATCCACGTCGTGATAGATGAAATCTGATAGCATGTAGGTTAAGGAATTTGGGCGAAGTTCGCACTGTGCACATGGACAGGGATGTGAGTGTCGTTCATCCTTTTCTGATGATAGAGAGCTGCTTTGCAAAATTCATTTTCCACTTTCGATTCAAAATAATCCCTCGCAGACCGTACATCCATTCACGGTCCATTCTACAAACAACCAGTCAAAATTTAAAAAATATTTAGAAAAAAGTGTTATAATGTATAATAACTTAACTAACATTTAAAATATTAAATATAAAAAAATAACAATAACTAACCTATCTGGAAAAGGATATATTTCGATATGGTTCTCGCACGGCGAGTCTGTATAATATATATAATACGCTATCTTATATATACTTGGTTGTGTTATATGCATATTATATATATGTATATACACATCTATAATATATATACTACTGATGATATATATATAGATATTATAATATATATATAAAATATATATAGTTGGTTATTTTATTTTGTTATATTTATATATGTATACCTACTCAACTAACTAGCTACTAAATATAAATAAACTAACTACACAAACAATTTACAGAACACCTTGCTGGCATATACATTATTTTGTGGTTATTCTATCGTGTTATATATATATATAATCCTGCAACTAACTATTATATTGTAATCAACAAATTATACAAACAATTATGCATGATAAATTGAAATTGATTTAGGTTGAAAAAAAAACTAACCGGTATTTGGAAGGACAAGGATCAAGCGGAAGCGGTGGTGGCGAGTGGAGAGTGAAGATGACGATGAGCTAGCTAACGGACTACTACTGCCAATCTAGTGTAGTATCTAAATGAAGAAAACACAGTACAATTGATACGTCAATTCACCAAGGTCATTTACTTCTCAAAAATTCACATAAACAATGGTAAGATAGCAAAAAAAAATCACTGAAATTGGTTAAATCATTTCATCGAACACCTTGCGAGCGTATAGTTTATTTTCTAAAATTGCCCACATATTGTATTTCCAATCAAACCAATCAATCAATTACACTCCAGAATACATATATCAATCAACAATTACATTAAACAACAATTAAGGACCCAATTCAACAAAATTTCAATAGTTTCGAATTGGAGAAAACAAACCCCGATTCTATACCTGTTCGCGTTCGATATTGGCCGGAGGAGACGGGGGGTAGGGCGCGACTGGGGCGGCGACAGGCGGCGGGGGAGACGGCGGCAGTGACGGTGGCGCTAGGTGCGGCGGCGACGAGGAAGAAGAGAGGCGATATGAGGGCGAGAGGCCGGTCGAGGAAGAAGAAGGCGCAGCAGAGCTTTAGTATGTCGAGTCGGGGCGCTAGGGTATAAGAAATAAGCCTCATTTTCGGCGGTTCCTATATACAACCGCCGAAAATAGTCAAGTAAACGCATCATTTTCGGCGGTTGTATATAGGAACCGCCGAAAATGAGGCTTCGACTTGACTATTTTCGGCGGTTGTATATAGGAACCGCCGAAAATGATGCTTCTACTTGACTATTTTCGGCGGTTCCTATATACAACCGCCGAAAATAGCAAAAACCGCCGAAAATGAGGGGCCGAAAAAGGCCATTTTTCTACTAGTGTTAAATCTGATGAATCACATAATTAAAAGTCAATAACTATAACAACACATTTATTCCACGTCCAAACATCTACTAAAGATTATAAATCCCGAAAATTATAACAACACGAGAACTAACAAGATCAATTACGCAATAACTGATAACCTTATTATTTCCTAACCTTTGTCTCTCTATTCCCTGTGCTATTACATTACGTCTCATCTCATAAATTGGTTCTTGGTGTTGAATATGAGCGATGAAATCATTATACTCCATGTAATTCTCCATCATCCGGCGAACTGATGTATCATTTCGTACATGAATAAAAGTCCACTCGTAGTCACCTTCCAGCCCCAAATACACCATTGTTGTTATGTTTATTCTGCCGAGGAGGGACTGTAGTGCTCGAATTACTCGTCGTTGTAGATCTCGGAGATTACTAGGATATGGCATAGTAACTTCTACGCGTCTGTGCCCCATTCTTCTATCAAATTGAGCTCCATGACGACCAAAAGTAGCTACATAATTGACGTGCAAACAGAAAGGAAACTCCATTTGATTTTGAGAGCGAAATGGGAATTAAGGTATTCAAGCAAGATGTAATTAGACAGATTCTGAGAGCACAGGGTAAGGAATGAGTATGTTGGGACACTAATACCCACTTTTATAAGGAAGCGTACCAAACACACCATGGAGAAGTTGATGATCCGGTACAAAGTGAATTCAAAGTTACCATAGGTAATTACTTTTGTCAGGAAAGGTACACGTACCAGGTTACCGTTTGTAGTACAAAGTGAATTCAAAGTTACCATAGGTAATTACTTTTGTCAGGAAAGGTACACGTACCAGGTCACTGTACACGTACCAGGTTACCGTTTGCAGTACAAAGTGAATTCAAAGTTACCATAGATAATTACTTTTGTCAGGAAAGGTACACGCACCAGGTCACTGTACACATACCAGGTTACCGTTTGTAGTACAAAGTGAATTCAAAGTTACCATAGGTAATTACTTTTGTCAGGAAAGGTACACGTACCAGGTCACTGTACACGTACCAGGTTACCGTTTGCAGTACAAAGTGAATTCAAAGTTACCATAGGTAATTACTTTTGTCAGGAAAGGTACACGTACTAGGTCACTATACACGTACCAGGTTACCGTTTGCAGTACAAAGTGAATTCAAAGTTACCATATGTAATTACTTTTGTCAGGAAAGGTACACGTACTAGGTCACTGTACACGTACCAGGTTACCGTTTGCAGTACAAAGTGAATTCAAAGTTACCATAGGTAATTACTTTTGTCAGGAAAGGTACACGTACCAGGTCACTGTACACGTACCAGGTTACCGTTTGCAGTACAAAGTGAATTCAAAGTTACCATAGGTAATTACTTCTGTCAGGAAAGGTACACGTACCAGGTCACTGTACATGTACCAGGTTACCGTTTGCAGTACAAAGTGAATTCAAAGTTACCATAGGTAATTACTTTTGTCAGGAAAGGTACACGTACTAGGTCACTGTACACGTACCAGGTTACCGTTTTTTTAACTTGTAACCTTGTGGCTAGTTCATGACCAACCTCTAAATAAGGGATGCCTCCTCCATTTCATCTTCACACACTCACTCTCCATATTTTCGAAGCTCTCTATCTCCTAACTCTCTTCCAAAAATAATTTCGTAAAACTGTGCAAGCTCTCTCTCTAAACATGAGTCAATCTTCAGATTCCGATCATGAGTATGTTCCAGTATCAAGCCCGGTAAGTATTTAGTTCATTGTCTTTGTAAATCATATTCACACTAATATTTCATATTTCAATATTCATCTAACATTCTCTCGACCCTTATTGCAGGAAAGTGACTCAACCACTGATTCAGATTGGGATGAATTTGATGAAGGTGTTCCAGATCATAATGCAGAGATGGATGACTACATGCAAGAGATGTATAATCGACCTCCGGTGGTGGACACAGGTTACTTATTTCAAACAAACCAGGCCTTTAGGAGTAAAGAAGAAGCGAAAGCTTGGGTAGATAGTGTTGGCCATCCCAACCATATCTACACCATAATTCAAAGTTCTCGGTCGGGCCAAGATTTCCACATAACATGCGAGAGGTATTGGAAACCACGAAGGACATCACGACCTGGTGTCATCAACCGGCGCAGATCATCTGGTTCAAAGAAATGTGGTTGTCCTTTTCGAATTAAGGGGTATTACACAAGCTATGGGTGTTTCTTGCAAGTGAGTCACGGATGGCATAACCATGATCTCGCTGAGTGGGTAGAGGGTCATTTTGTGGGAAAACGCCTGACTGAGGCGGAGGAGATTATGATCGATCAGAGAAGCAGAGTCGGTGTG
This sequence comes from Limonium bicolor, assembly GCA_023374045.1. Taxonomy (NCBI): domain Eukaryota; kingdom Viridiplantae; phylum Streptophyta; class Magnoliopsida; order Caryophyllales; family Plumbaginaceae; genus Limonium; species Limonium bicolor. Next base: position 39,445,931 of record CM041779.1, on the reverse strand, counting down.
CCACCCTGTGCAATTTATTCAGAGCTCACAACAATCAACCCAGAAACGTCAGCAACAAGGAAAGACATATACAACCGGATACAAAAAACAAAACTAGTAAATAGAGATCGTCGATCTATGGTGCAGACTCTGCTGAGTGAGCTAGACAAAAACAACTACTACTACGATTACACTACAGATCCAAGTAAGTCAACTCAGTATGTCTCAAATAACTTCAATCATTTAGGTTTCATATTAATTTGATATATAACATGATTATATTTCACAATTTAGGGGATCAAACACGACTTGGGTCCATCTTCTTTGCACACCCTACCTCTAGATTACTGCTCCATGCGTTCCCGTATGTCATAGGCATTGATGCTACCTATAAAACAAACATAGCAAAAATGCCTTTGGTTCAGTTCATCGGGATGACGAGTATAGGCAAAAACTTCAGCATTGCCTTCGCCTTTCTTGTATCAGAATCAACAGACATGTATGTGTGGGCACTTCAACAATTAAGGGACCTCCTCGGGCGGACTACAACCTCTACATTTATCACCGACAGATGTCTGGCCCTAATGAATGCCTTAGAAGAGGTATTTCCTGAATCTCATCATCTACTATGTCGGTGGCACAAAAGTAGGAACGTTCAGGGGAAAGCCGAGACTTATATGGGTGATAGAGGAAGGGCGGCGGCTGCAGTCCGAATATGGACTTCGGTTGTCTACTTGAGCACAGAGTAGGACTACAACGAGAGGTACGAAAATTTCAAGAATACATACCGAAGCTACCCACATTTCATTACGTATGTTGCATCAGTCTGGGAGAAATACAAGGAAAAATTTGTGGAGGCTTGGGTCAAGAATGTGTTACACTTCGGCAACACAACGACAAATAGGTAAAATTGTTAATCTTGTAATGTTTAAGATAATACAGTGATTGTTATAGATCTATAAAACTTACTTAAACATTTGATAGGGTGGAGAGCGCACATTCTTCTCTAAAAGCGAGATTAAGGAGTGCTAGACACACTTTGGATGTAATCTTTCCAAAGATTAACGATCATGTGAATACAAGCATCCGGGAGTTAAAAAAGGATTTTGAGGCAGCCAGGACAAAACACAGAAGAGAGCACATGAGGGTTCCAATCGCTGACCTGATCAGGAAGGTTAGTACCATTTGCTTAGATGAGCTAGTCAAGGAGCTTGGAAGGGCGAATTATGTGCAAATGGACAGCTCAATCTGTGGATGTGACAAGGTAACCTCTCATGGATTACCTTGCACTTGTAAATTAAACTACATGCTGGATAGTGGTATACTATGCTCGAAGAGGGATATACATCGTTTCTGGTATACCCTAAGCTGGGAGAAACATGAATCGACAATTGATATGGTATCCTACATGGAGGAAGAACAGAATAGATGGCGAGACATAGCTTCTGAGGTAGCACAGTTAGATGATCCTACTCTGATGGCGAAATGTTACAGTCAAATCCAAAACTTCCTTCACCCTGATATGGTGTGCCAATTAGGAGAGCCATTGGAACAGGTTGGGATTGGTAGACCTACCGGGCCCTCAAGACCAAACAGACGGGAACCTTCGTCTTGGGAGCGTAACCGACCAAGGGCAGGCTAGTCAGAAGGAGCGCCATCAAATAGAAGATCACGTAATAGAAGATCATCAAATCCGAGTCGATTCCTGCCCCTAGACAACTTCTCATACTACCAGAATTTCAACCCCAACCTATATCAATATATGACTGGGTATATTGATGTTCGTGGAGATGGGAATTATGGTTTCAAGGTCATTGCTGATTACCTATATTCAAAGGAAGAGAGGTGGAAAGATGTTCGTGTAGCATTGTACAATCACATGAAGAATCAAGCACCTGCGAATCAACTATACAAGGCCATTTTTAACGAAGGACCGTACAACGGCATGTTAAGAGCGCTTCATTGGAATTCAGGAGAGCCAGCACCTCCAGAGAAATGGATGAACACGGAAATGGGGTTGGCGATCGCGACAAAGTACACTTCGATAGTAGTTTTCTACTATACTGTCTATGGGGGTATGACAAGTGCCACATACCTTCCGCTCGATAATTATACCGATCGTGATAGCCCAAGAGGAGAGATCCACATAGGAATTTGCCCCCAGGGTCATTTCACAAGGTTCTGCATGGTTGATGACTCCCCACTCCCCCCTGTCTATCTGCAGTGGTTCGTTTATAGAGATCCAAACACTGTCGGACCTTGGATTCATCGAATACAATCTAGGTTAGATAGTTGGATCAACGTTGTACCTTAGTTTTTCTTTAACTTAGTTGTTGTAACTTAGTCTTCTTTAACTTAGTTGTTGTAACTTAGTTGTTGTAACTTAGTTTTTCTATAAATTAGTTGTTGTAACTTAGTTTCTCTTTAACTTAGTTGTTGTTTTACTCATATTGACTTAAATTTGGTTATTCAATTGCCTATTATTTTTTAAAAAAAGTGTCTCCCGTAACATTCAAACTTATTCAACTAAGTTTGGTGAAAAAAAAAAATTGTACTGCGAATAGTAAAGTATTTTGCTATTCGCAGTACAAATTAATTTTAAGTCAAATTAATAATATAAACACATAAAATGTAATCCAACACTTTTTTTTACAAAAAATGTTCCTGTATTGATTCGAACAAAAAGTAACTAGTAAAATTCGCTACTAATCAACTACAAACTACTTCGGTAAATTTACTTTCAAATATCATTTTTCGAAAAAAAAACACAGCGACACATTATTACATGTGTACAACGTCAATATAAATTAAAAATTTTGTGTACTGCGGTGATTAGTAATTTTGTATTGCGAATAGCAATCCCCTTATACTTATATTTATATTATATTTATATTTATATTTATATTTATATTTAATTTATATTTATATTTATATTTATATTTATATTTATATTTATATTTATATTTATATTTAATTTATTTTATATTTATGTTTATGTTTATGTTTATCTTTATGTTTATATTTATGTTTATCTTTATCTTTATGTTTATATTTATGTTTCTTTATATTTATGTTTATGCTTATATTTATATTTATATTTATATTTATGTTTATATTTATATTTATGTTTATATTTTTGTTTGTATTTATATTTATAATCATATCCCAGAAATCAGTAACTCATTGCACGTAACTAACTTAACTAATTTATTTAAAAACACTGGACGAAACAACCACACTGTCAAACAGCAGTTTTCAAAACAATCACATATATACCAACACAAAACAACCAACAAAACATCCGCAAAATATCCAGTCAAAACAACCAGACTAAAACAGCTACAAAACAACCACAAAAAAGCTATGCCGAACAGAGCTATAATGTTCTGATTAACCCAATTAGCTTCCTGAACCGAACTGCTTTGCCCTAACAAATCAGCAGCAACCACGTACCTAAAAGACCAACGTCGGGAGGCATACAGAGCTTCCTCGAACTTTTCCTAGCCAAGTAGACATCGCCACTGAGCCACATGTTGTATGGCACATCAATATCTGCTTCGGACTGGATAGAAGGACATGGATCGGTTGTATGCAAAAACAAGCAGCACTTGGAATAAATTAGGGGCATGTTATGTTATAGTAGGTGATAGTAAAGACTAAATCCTGCCGTCAAGTGAAATAACCCGAATAATTACTACCTTAATTAATAAGGATTAAATTAAATCATTAGCAATTATTGCTATAAATATTATGGTATAAAATATATATAGTTCAAATTGGACATTAGATTATACATTGATCTCTAACCAAAGAGAAAATATTATTAAGAAGAAATAAACTCCTAAAGTTAACATTACACGTACATATTAGTACATATATTAAATACCACTACTATATCTTAATAAATTATATAAATATTTTATATACCCTAGACAAATTATAGACAGAAACATGTACACTTATACACACCTCTAGATCAAAAAAATAATAATACTATAAGTAACAATGTAACAATGTAACATATATATAATGTACAATTAAGTGTCACAATTTTAGTTAAGGGAAATTTCAAACTCCCTCTAATTTTCTATCCGGCTGTCTATATATACAAAATAAAACAAAACATCATTAGAAATTTAAATTAGTATTAAAGGACAATCTAGACTACCTATAATGTCACCTCCCTCGTACTCTCCATCATCTAAAGCAGTTTCCTTTTCTTTTCTCCAATCTCACAACACCACTCCCTACCCTTCTCTCGACTGAAACAACAAATACAGGACAAACCCTTCTTTTTTTTTTCTCTCTACGCCAGCTTTCCTCTTCTTATTCACATATCAGTCCCTTGCCCTCTTCTGGTTGCACATGACAGTAGCACTTCCTTTTCAATCTACCTGCTGAAGCGACAAGAAAGAAACAGAGAGTAAGCTCCTTCTCCTTTCCCCTTTTCTTCACGTTCCAAGCCTAGCTCGCCTGGTTTTCTTCTTCATTGCCTCCACTACAATACAACCTATCCTTCTCTGCAAGAAACAACAACAGAACTGTGAGATGTGGTTTCATCCCACATCGAGAGTGAGCAAAACCAAGGGGCACTTCCTTTGTTATAAAAGGAAGTGCTCACCTCACTTCTTAATCATCCCAACAATTAGTAACTTCTTCTTAATGCTAAATTGTAATCTCTTCTCTCTATATCTCTTAAAGTATAAATAAGAGATTTCTGGTAGTGTCTGAGGAAGTAGGCAAAATTGGCTGAACCTCATAAAATTCCGGTGTCCCCTTTATAGTTTTATTTAGCAGCTATTGTGGGTAACTTTGTAGTACTTTATTGTGCTAAGAAATTACAGTCAAGAAATTCTGTCTAAGGAAGTGGTTCTTAAGCGGGACCATTGTGACCCTACTACGACCTGGGAATTTTCCTGTACGGAGTGATTTTCTAGTACAATAATTTACTCTCTTACCCAGTCGCTTCCACAACAAGTGGTATCAGAGCCAAGATTCTGTCTTAGTATGCTTTGTGGTTGCAACTAGGCTGATCTTCCACATCAGAAAAACGTTCCTTTGTTCAATTGATACGTCGTAGCGCTGCTAAATAAAATTTGGAGCAGAAATGGCAGACATCAAAACAAAGTCCTTGGAGACAACGTCATCAACTTCCTCGATTTGGACAAGAAGGGTGATGACTAATGCTAAGTTTTTGGTGGAGACATTTGATGGTACGGGCCATTTCGGCATGTGGCAATGCGAAGTCCAAGACTCACTTTTTCAACAAGGTCTTGACATCGCCATTGAAGAGATAAGACCGGAAGACATTCAAGAGAAGGAATGGGAGGCCATGAATCGAGCAACTTGTGGTACAATTCGCTCCTGCCTGTCGAGAGAACAAAAATATGCATTCTCTAAAGAAAAATCTGCATGGAAATTGTGAAGGGCATTGGAGGAAAAATTCATGAAGAAGAGCAGTCAGAATAAGCTTTTTATGAAGAAAAGGCTATTCCGCTTTTCTTATGTTTCGGGGACCACGATGAATAACCACATCACCAGTTTCAATCAACTAGTAGCTGATTTGGTAAACTTGGATGTGACATTCAGTGATGAAGACTTGGCCTTAATGTTACTGGGATCTCTTCCTGATGAGTATGAGTTTCTGGAAACAACTCTACTCCATGGGAAGGACGATGTCTCTCTGAAGGATGTCACTGCAGCATTGTACAACCATGAGTTGAGAAGAAAAGAAAAGAGGGCTGATACTGATGAAGCAGCAGAAGCATTAGTGATGAGAGATCACTCTTCCGCTCAGAGAAAGGGGAAGAAAGGATGGTCAAAACCGAAAGCCAAGCTTGGCAAAGATGAATGCGCCCTTTGTCGAGAAAAGGGACATTGGAAGAAGGACTGTCCAAAACAGAAGAAAGGCAAGGCTGTTCAAGACGCATGTGTAGCTAAATATGACAGCGATGAAACAGGACTATCATTGGTGGCATCGACTTCAACAATTAATAAAGATGAGTGGATTCTGGATTCAGGAGCAGCCTACCATGTGTTACCCATTCGAGATTGGTTCTTTGATTACAAAGAGCTAAAGGGTGGAACCGTTTTGATGGGAGACAATAGCCCACACAAAATAATTGGTATAGGCTCAATCAAGTTGAAGAACCATGAAGGATCAACCAGAGTTTTAAGAGAAGTTCGGCAAGTTCTAAACTTGACCAAAAATCTCATTTCTCTGGGACAATTGGAGTCGAAAGGATTCTCATGGGCCGCTAAAGATGGGGTTCTAAAGGTCGTTTCCGAAGCATTGACGGTGATAAAAGGCACCAGAAAGAGTAATCTGTATTACTACGAGGGGAGTACAGTAGTAGGAACATCAGCAGTTGTGTCGGCTCCCAAGGAGAACGGTGACTCTCAGTTGTGGCACATGCGACTGGGGCATGCTGGAGAGAAATCCTTACAGATTCTTGCAAAGCAGGTGATAAGTGCTAAACATATAGACTTTTAGGGTTTAAATACCTTATAACTTGCAACACTTTAGGCCATGTTTCCCACTTGCTATGTGAATTTTCTTGGATTTATTTTTTGATATGAACTGATATATTTTATGTATGAAATGCAGAAAAAGGTCTTGGAATCACATAGTACACTTCACAAGCGTCGCAACGCAACAAACGGGGATCAAATCGGAGCTCAAACGAAGATTTTAGAGGCAAAATAATTCTCGTCCGAACCTGTAGGTCCGGACACATGTCGACGAAGCATTTTACGCACAGCGTCGACATGTCCGAACCAGCAGGTCCGCGGACATGTTGGTAAATGCAGCGTACAAGAGCCAATCGACATGGTATGAAAGGATAAATTATTTTATCCTTTCACACACCTCTTCCACCGACTTACCCTTCTTTTTTACCCCAATATCACTATAAATACACATATAACCCTCCATTAAAATACACACCATTCACTACCACATTACATATCAAATTCTTCCTCCATTTTCCACACTCCATTCACCTAGATATTAGACATCCATCTCATCCCATCATCATTCACAAAAACCACTACGTTGTTATTCTGTCCAACCTCTGTCCGACATATTACCAGTTAATATGTCAGGCTAAAGAGGATATACTCTGGGTGAAGGTTAATTTATAGTCTGTTTAATTATGTAATTATGTTTTTACCGGTTTAATTAAATACAGTTTGTTACGATTAAAGCTTATCTCCCGCCTTTTTAATAAATTTCATGAATTTATTAAAATGCTTTACTAAATCTATTTTGATCAGATCCGTGATAAATAGACAGGTTAATTAAGCCGTAAATCTGTAGAAATCTTATTATGATTTAATAAGTTAGTATTTTCAGACGCAAATATAATTTCTCATACTTAATCAGTTTACATGTGTTTTGCTCGAATCTGGATTAGACCGAGCATGTTCTGGTAAACGAGTTCTTTTGAGTCTATGATTTAGTCCTCAAGATAATAACAGGAATTTCGCCAAACCATTATAATAAAACCGGTAGACATAGCATAAAAGAGCAGACTATATAAACCTGAACCCAGAGTCCCGTTTAATTTACCTTTTACTCAGTTTATTTTATCTTTCCTTTTTATTTATAAAAATAAGTCAATTAATCCCCCTTTTGTGGCACAGCTTATGAATTAGATAATTCCCTTTAGTCCCACGGTTCGATATCCGGTCGCCTCCACTTTACTATACTACTGCGACCGGGATTTTGTTTGCAGCCCGTAAGGTATTTTGAGTTTTAATTTCTTTTTCATTTGTTTTAAATACGTCAGTTCCAACCACTCACATTATACTGTCTGCAAAATGGCGCCGTTGCCGGGGACTTGATTTATTCTAGTCCCTAAAGCCCGGATAATTCACTTGCTATATTATAATATTTTGTTTATACTATTTTGTTTGTTGTTTATTTTATTTCTATTAATTTTTGTCATTTAATTATTCCAGCAATTTAAATATCGTATTAATTACAGTTATTTATTTTTCCAGTCATTTAAAATTCCTGTCATTTATTTTCCAGTTATTTAAGTTTCCATTGTCCTTTAAATTTTAGTAATTTAATTTCTACCATTTAAATTCTATGTCATTTAATTTTATGTCATTTAAATTCCAGTCAATTTAATTTCAGTTCTTTATTTTCTAGTCATTTAAATTACTGTCATTTAAATTCCCTTGCCAATTAAATTCCAGCAATTTAATTCTGTCCTTTTTCTTTATTTTATTTTACTATTTTCATTTACTTAACTGCATTTATTTCTATTTCTCTTGAGTTTATTTAATTTCGGTTTATTTAATCTGTTAAAAATTAGAAAGAAAAAAAATCTAAAAATCTAAAAAAAAAGAGATTTCATTAACTGTTGAGCTGTTTCAAATTCCTAGTTTCTTTTGCTGTTTTGAGTGGTGAATGCCTATTACCAGGTCGCTCAGCCTTCCGGACAGTATTAACAATCATACGGTTAGCTACATCCCTGAGATCGAGAGAACCTTTCTATGCACTTTAAGGCAGAAACGATCCCAACAAAACATAACCACCACGGTAATAGAGTCTGTGATAAGTATCCAAATGAGCATGTTTTACAGGTGTATTTCATATATATTATTAGCACTTTTCTTGCTCATTTCTCCACTTATCTTAGTTTTTCTCTAGTTTATGTTTTATTGGTTGTCTTACAGATTTATCGGTAAAACATGAGGAAAACCAAGCTAGGAGCAAAGTAGACCAAGAGACGAACACATAGACGCAAACGGCTCATAAAACAGGGTCCAAACGAAGAAACTAGAGCCGGTAGAAGAGAGTCACGCGAGAGGCACGCATGCATGTGTCCGCCCCTCAGTACCGCCTCAAAACAGGCGGACAACACAGTATAGGCAACCGCCCCGTATTGGGCGGACACCACCAAGGCTACCGCCTCATTACAGGCGGACGATAAACAGAGCCAACCGCGCCCAAACAAGCGGACTCCACACACAAGAGACTACCGCCCAAATACAGGCGGACAACATCAAGCATAACCGCCTGTTTGTAGGCGGACAAGACAACAGGCAACCGCCTGTTTGGATGCGGACAGGAGAAAGGGCAAAAATCAGTCGCGCCAGTCTTCTTCTTCGCGACGCGTTGTTCTGCAAATTGATTCTGCTATCCATCTACTCCCGCACCGCCTACCTTAAATCGCTCCACTCGTCGGCTCTGTCCCCTGCATTAAATGAAGCAATCAGTCTGCAATCAATGCTCAATCAATTCTTACGTACGGATCTGCCTCCTCCAAATCCTCTATATAAACCCAGCACCGTTACTGCAAAATAACACACCACGTACGACCAGAGGCTGAAGAAATCACAAGCAGCTCCACACTCCATTCTCTTCCATTTAATTCCTCCCGTAACACCACTATTCTCCATCTTTTATTTATTTTCACCATTTCACCACATTCACGTACGTACTCAAACAGAAGCAGTAATTTACAAAGAGAGAAAAGAGGCAGGCGAGTGCAGACCCGTTATTCGCAGGCAGTTCCTAACTAATGACTATTTCAATCTCTACTCTGTTTTTATTTATGTCAATGTCTGAGTAATCTCATAATTGTGCTCAGGATGGGTGTTTAACCCAAAATAACTCAGCGTATTTATAATATCGAGTTTGCTTTTAACTATTTGTTTTGTCTCTCTCTATTATTAAATGTTTAAGAACTGATCATTTTTACTCATTTACGGTTTCTCTAATTTCAATGATTTTGTAAAATTAGAGAATAGACCACAAAGAGAGACAAACGTTAGATATTATCTCCTTGATTAGCAGATAAAATCCATCGTTGTTATTAAAAGAATTCTCGCTTAAAGCTAATTAATGATTTTAGACTTTTTCTGATTGTAAAAAGTCTACTGAATTAATTAAGAGTTGTCCTTATCTATGATTTAGAAAGGCCACAAGATAAAATTCTTAACAGACAAATAAGAGCAAACTAGGATTATATTTATTATCTGAGTTATATTTGGGCGATTTCACCTTCCTTAGCACATTTTCCATCCACTTAATTCACAACTGTTTTTATTATTTCTGTACTAATTCAACAACAAATCAAGCTTGCCTCCGGCTAAACCCCCTTTTTACAGTTTTTATTAACTACCTAAACTAGGATAATTGAACAATCTCCTTGTGGATACGACACTTGTTTTACTACTATGAATAGGTACACTTGCCTATTAGTTTGTTATAAATCTATATTTATTATAGTGTAGTTTTATCCCAACAAGTTTTTGGCGCCGTTGCCGGGGAGATTGATTCCATCAATTTCCCTAGTTTCCGGTAGTTCACCTGTTATATTATAATAATCTGTCAATATTATCTTGTTAATAATCTAACCTTGGACATCGGACTAATAATCTGACTTGGACCTTGGACTTCTGATCTGACTTGGACATCTAACTTTGGACTTCAGACTTCTAACTTCTTAATATTATTGTCATTTATTTCAGTCATTTCGTTCCATTGTTATTTCTTTCCATTGTCATTTCTTTCCATTGTCCCTAACATCTAACTTATAATTTCTGTCATTTAATTTCCATTGTCCTTAACATTTAATTTTCCCAGTATACTAGCTTATAATTTCTGTCATTTAATTTCCCTTGTCATCTTATTTTCTGTCATATTACTCTTGTTAAAAAAAAAAGAAAAAAAAATATATCAGTGTTGTTTATCAGACTAACCAATATTTCTGCTTGTATTTATCTAACCTCTTTTAATTTCACAATTTCTGACGAACCGCAAGTTATCTTCTGTGCATGCCAAACACTCGAACCCGAGGTTCTCCACCAATCAGTCCGAGCCCCGAACCCGAGCGCACTTTATTACAAGCACAAAGAAACCTGAGAAATCAAGCCATGGCCGGTAACGAAGTTGTAAATGAAATTGACCATGCAAATCAACCAGAACACCGTGCTCTCTCTGACTACCACCAACCAAATACCGAAGGAAGAGCATCAGCTATAGTTCTCCCCGAACTAACACCAGAAGAAGCCGGACGATGGGTTTTCAAAACACACTACATCACCGCCGTCCGGGATTTAGGCAAGTTTAGTGGAGCGAACCCAGATGAAGCCCCAAATCATCTGAGTCTCTTCCTAGACTTCTGCAATTCCTTTGGTCAGACCGGCAACGTCAAAGAAAGAATCCGTCTACAACTATTTCCTCACTCGTTGTCGGATTCAGCAAACAGGTGGTATCGAAGCCTTCCCTCCCGATCAATCACCACATGGCTGCAAATGGCCCAAAAATTCCTTGCCAAATACTACCCAACCAGTAGAACAAGGCAATTGATCGGTGAAATTAACACATTCTGTCAGGAGCCGGGAGAAACATTATACGACGCATGGGACAAATTCAAAGATATGCTAATGAAATGTTCCCACCATGGTCTTGACGATCAATCCCTCTGCCTGTCATTCTTCAACGGTCTGGATGATGGGAACCGACTACTCGTCAATTCCTCTGCAGGAGGAAGTTTCATGATGAAATCTCCTAAAGAAGGAATGGATCTTCTCGAAACCATGATGAGCAATACGAGACAGTGGACGAGATCCAAAGGAAGAACGCCACGAGCAGCAGGCCTACTCCATGTTGAGCCTACAGATCATTTATCGGCTCAGATCTCGTCCCTTGCAAAGATGGTGGAAAAGCTAACGACATCACAAAACGAAATTGTAAAAACAATAGCTTCCCCACCTACAAGTTCATCGTCAGTTCCACCTACAGAAGGATGTGTCATATGTGCCGGTCCTCATGAAACCCATCAGTGCGAAGGTAAAGGACAGTACGAGGATGCAAACTTCATAGGAAACCGCCCCGGTAATTCCTACAACAACAACTATCCATGGAGAAATCATCCGAATTTCTCATGGAAGAATAATGATCAAAACCAAGGAGGTCAGAACAACAATTCAAATGCCTATCAGGGGAACAGACCCCAACCAAATTCTAATATAGGTTATCGAGCACAAGGTGCCCCTCCTGGTTTCCAGCAGCAACAACAATCACCCTCGACCTCTTCTGATCCAAATGAAGAATTCAGGAACTTAATGAAAGGATTCATGACTACGACTCATACCAGACTCGTGGATCAAGAAGCCACTAACAGAAGAGTTGAAGCCCAGATACAACAAACCAACCAACAGTTGGAGCAAATCAGCCAGCAGCTTGCACAAAGGCCACCTGGTTCCTTCCCTAGTCAGCCAAATCCAAATCCAAGGGAACAAGCCAAGGCAGTGACGTTGAGAAGTGGTAGACCACTCAACTCATCTCCTCCCCGAGATGATACTGATAACCAAGAGCAGCAAACTCATGAACCTCAAGAAAATCCAGAAGAAGAACAGGAAGATGCTGAAGAAGCCCCACCTCCTACAAAAATTATTTCCGAAGAGAAGGAGCCTCCTGAATCTACTCCTTCCTCTCTCACTAAAATTCTTCCCCCACTTCCTTTTCCAAACAGAATAAGAAAGAAAAATTTAGATGAACAGTTTGGAAAGTTTCTAACTCACTTCAAGAAACTGACGATCAATATTCCTTTTGCCGATGCTTTAAAACAAATGCCAATATACGCAAAGTTCATGAAGGATATTATCACCAATAAAAGATCGTTGCAGGAAGTGGAAACTGTACACCTTACACAGGAAGTGTCAGCAGTACTTCTCAAGAGTCTTCCTCCAAAACTTGGAGACCCAGGTTTGCCAATTATTCCATGTTCAATTGATAATGTTGATTGTGGTAGTGGGTTATGTGATCTAGGAGCTAGTATCAATTTAATGCCACTCTCAACTTTCAACAAACTTAAGATTGGTAAATGCATGCCTACTTCTATTCAATTACATTAGCAGATAGATCTTTAGTATTTCCCAAAAGGGATAATAGAAGATTTAATTGTTACTGACTAGGAACTTTGTGTTCCCCCTGATTTTATTGTAATTGACATGGAAGAAACTAGGGTGCCCTTAATCTTAGGACGACCTTTCATAATGCTAGAGCCTATCGATGTTGAAAAAGGAAAAATCATTTTAAGGCTGCATAACGAAACTCTAGAATACGACATGTCTAAGGTTATAAAGAAACCCGCTCATTTAGAAGATACTTTTTCCATAGATATTGTCGACTCTATTGTGCAGGATAATTCATCTGCTATTATTTGTAATGACGCTCTTGAAAATGCTTTATCTGAAATCTGTGATAACCAACTAGTATACCCTGACACAATCGAAATGGTAGCAGCTCTGGATAAGATAAAATCATATGCAAAACCACGCTACCCACCACCAGAACCATTAGAGCTATCTACCCAGAAACTACCACCATCCGTTGAACAACCCCCTCTCGTAGAAATGAAACAATTGCCATCACATCTGAAGTATGTTTACCTTTCTGATTTTTGTACTTTGCCTGTTATTATTTCTTCATCCCTAACAAGTACACAGGAAGAACAGCTTGTGAAGATCCTTCAGAGCCACAAAAAGGCAATAGGCTGGTCCATTTCGGACATCAAAGGTATCAACCCCCATTTCTGCACACATCACATATACATGGAAGATACCTACAAGCCTTTAGTTCAACCACAGAGAAGGCTGAATCCCAACATGAAAGACGTAGTAAAGAAAGAAGTGCTCAAACTTCTCGACGCTGGGATAATCTACTCCATCTCCGACAGCAAATGGGTGAGCCCCGTTCAAGTGGTCCCGAAAAAAGGAGGTCTCACTGTGGTCCCCAACGACAAGGGTGATCTAATTCCTCAGAGAACCACGACGGGATGGAGAGTCTGCATCGATTACAGGAAACTGAACAGCGCAACGCGGAAGGACCACTTTCCTCTACCTTTCATTGATCAGATGCTGGAAAGATTGGCCGGGCAAGATTACTACTGCTTCCTGGATGGCTATTCAGGATATTTTCAAATACCCATTGCCTCTGAAGACCAAGACAAAACCACATTCACATGCCCGTACGGGACATTTGCCTATAATCGTATGCCTTTTGGTCTATGCAATGCCCCAGCCACATTTCAAAGATGCATGATGGCAATCTTCAGCGACTATCTTGAGAAAAGCATCGAAGTCTTCATGGACGACTTCTCTGTCTTTGGTCCCACTTTCGAATCCTGTCTAAATAATCTGGATGCTATCCTCGCCCGATGTGAAGAAACTAACCTTGTGCTTAACTGGGAAAAATGCCATTTCATGGTTAAAGAAGGAATAGTTCTTGGGCACAAAATATCTTCAAAAGGCATTGAAGTCGACAGAGCCAAGGTCGAAGTTATTGAAAAATTACCACCACCATCGACGGTGAAAGACATCAGAAGTTTCCTTGGCCATGCTGGGTTCTATAGAAGGTTTATCAAGGATTTCTCCAAAATTTCGAAACCTCTATGTGATCTCCTAGCTAAAGACGTCAAGTTCGACTTCACCGACAAATGCCTACAAGCCTTCAACACACTGAAAGAATGCCTCATCTCCGCCCCCATTGTGATATCACCAGACTGGAGCCTTCCATTCGAAATTATGTGCGACGCCAGCGATTATGCCGTGGGTGCCGCTTTATGTCAAAAGAAGGAGAAGATCTTGAGAACCATCTACTATGCAAGTAGAACCCTCAACGACGCTCAGAAGAATTATTCAACTACTGAGAAGGAACTTCTAGCAGTAGTCTTTGCTCTGGATAAATTCCGATCATATCTCTTGGGAAGCAAAGTCATAATACACACCGATCACTCCGCTCTGAGGTATCTTTTTGCCAAAGAAGATGCAAAACCCCGACTCCTCCGGTGGATACTCCTACTACAAGAATTTGAGATTGAAATCAGAGACAAGCCAGGAGTGCAGAATGTAGTAGCAGACCACCTATCTCGCATAGAGGCACCAAGTGATGGCACTTCCATCAATGAATTCTTCCCAGATGAGTGCGTTTTTATGATTGGTGACACCGGTGAACCATGGTACGCTGACATGGCCAACTACCTGGCACGAGGTGTAATACCACACGGGCTAACCTACCAACAGAAAAAGAAGTTCTTTTCAGATGTGAAACATTACTACTGGGAGGACCCTCTCCTTTTCAAGGTCTGTGCAGACGGGATGGTGAGACGATGTGTGCCCCGAGATGAAATCCAAAACATTCTACGACATTGTCACTCTCTTGAAGCAGGAGGACATCATGGGCCAGCTCGAACAGCGGCTAAGGTACTTCAATCAGGTTTTTTCTGGAAAACCTTACATAAAGACTGTCATTCCTTTGTAGCCTCCTGCGATGAGTGCCAAAGACTTGGGAACACCTCCAGAAAACACGAAATGCCTCTCAACATCATACTCGAGGTGGAACCTTTCGACGTGTGGGGCATTGACTTCATGGGTCCCTTTCCTTCGTCTTGTTCAAACCTTTTCATCTTGGTGGCAGTCGACTATGTCACTAAATGGGTGGAAGCTATCGCCTCTCCCACAAATGATGCAAAGGTAGTACTCAGGTTCTTGAAGAGGAACATATTTACACGATTCGGAGTCCCACGTGCTATAATCAGTGACCAAGGATCCCACTTCTGCAATAAGCAGTTCACAGCCTTGATGACCAAATATGGAGTGAGACATAAGGTAGCCTTGCCTTATCACCCTCAAACAAATGGCCAGGCTGAAGTCTCTAACCGAGAATTGAAGTGGATCCTACAAAAGACAGTTAATTCTTCAAGGAAGGATTGGTCCCTGAAGCTAGATGATGCACTCTGGGCGTATAGAACAGCTTACAAGACGCCCATCGGCATGTCCCCATATCGACTAGTCTTCGGCAAAGCTTGTCATTTACCAGTCGAGCTCGTGCACAAATCATTCTGGGCCGTGAAAGCCCTCAACTTTGATCTTCTGAGAGCATGTGACAAAAGGAAATTCCAACTCACTGAATTAGAAGAATTTCGAGAGGATGCCTATGAAAATAACCGAATCTACAAAGAGAAAGCCAAGAAGTGGCATGACAAGATGATCCTTAAACGGGAATTCCATGAGGGAGATTTGGTTCTGTTGTACAATTCCAGGTTAAAGCTATTTCCTGGTAAACTCAAATCCTATTGGGCTGGACCATTTACTGTCTCCAAGGTCACCCCATATGGATCCGTTGAGTTGGTGGATTCTAAAAAACACACTTTCATGGTCAATGGATCTAGACTAAAGCATTACCAGGGTGGTAATCTCGAGACAGTTAATGCTCGTACAATAAACCTACATGATCCTCTGATTTGAATACGCTTCAAAGCGTCTAGCCAAAGACGTTAAAGAAGGGCAGCTTTCCGGGAGGCAACCCGGACGAACTTATCTTTTATATGCTTTTATGCTCTTTTAAATTATCAGGTTCCCTTTAAATTTTGTTTTTGCTAACTCTTAACCCCGTTTGTAGTTTGGTTGCTTCTAGTGTCTTATGCAGGTGCAATTTTCATGTCTACACCGCAACCAAGCTACGCTTCTTAAGGCTAAAGCTCAAGTGTGGGGGAACTCCTATAACGCAAGCAAAAATAATCTCAGGGGAGTACCAGTTTCTTTAATTATGCTTTTTATTTCAATAAAATCTGCAGAGGAGACTTTATGTGTTTAAATGATTATACGTGAGCTTTGTGTTCTCTCTATTTTATCTACTTACCGAAAAGGTCTTCTGAAACTTTCCCTTGTTTTTCTGGTGAACAATGTGGACATTGTTCAAATTAAGTGTGGGGGAGTGTGCCCTTTTCGGTGTCATTTTGTGCTTAAATGCTTAATCTCTCTGCTTATCCTGCGTTTGTTCAAATTCAATATCATGGACCCTTTTTATGTGGGTTGTTCTCTTTAAGAATAAATATTGTTATGAATTGTGGGATAAATGGTATAAATGGTACAAATTCAAAAATTTTAAATTTTGATTACTTTTGAGGAGCATTTTTATGCGGTGTGACCAAATGATCTGAAATGGTTGGATTTTTATTACTTAGGGGTTCTTTCTGTCTTCTTTCTTAGGGATTGCTAAGGGGTGCTTCTCTGTCAAAAAGGAAAAGAAAAAAAAATAATAAGGGACTTTCGAGACACCATTGGTAACTAACAAAGAGAGTTGAGTGTTCTTTAAAAGATGAAGGCTTAATACCTACATATTATCTTCTCATCTCTTATGCAAAAGTGAAACAAATGCATAATTCTATTTCTCCTTTTGTTTTCTCCTCAATGCCCATTCTTGAGAGAAGTTGGCCATGGTAAAAGTTCTCAAAGTCACCTTAAACTAAGAAACATTGAAGTACTCCGGATCATACCCCGAAACTCTAATTTTTATTTTTACCCTGAGTACACCTATGCCACTAGTAGGTGATGGATCACACTCCTCTAAAAAGTTTAAGATCATGTACTATTGACTTCTTTATCCTACCCTTCATAATAGTATTTATTAATATTGAGCATTCCCTACTTGTATGGGTACATGGTTTTGCTTGAGGACAAGCAAAAGGTAAGTGTGGGGGTGTGATAAGTATCCAAATGAGCATGTTTTATAGGTGTATTTCATATATATTATTAGCATTTTTCTTGCTCATTTCTCCACTTATCTTAGTTTTTCTCTAGTTTATGTTTTATTGGTTGTCTTACAGATTTATCGGTAAAACATGAGGAAAACCAAGCTAGGAGCAAAGTAGACCAAGAGACGAACACATAGACGCAAACGGCTCAGAAAACAGGGTCCAAACGAAGAAACTAGAGCCGGTAGAAGAGAGTCACGCGAGAGGCACGCATGCATGTGTCCGCCCCTCAGTACCGCCTCAAAACAGGCGGACAACACAGTATAGGCAACCGCCCCGTATTGGGCGGACACCACCAAGGCTACCGCCTCATTACAGGCGGACGATAAACAGAGCCAACCGCGCCCAAACAAGCGGACTCCACACACAAGAGACTACCGCCCAAATACAGGCGGACAACATCAAGCATAACCGCCTGTTTGTAGGCGGACAAGACAACAGGCAACCGCCTGTTTGGATGCGGACAGGAGAAAGGGCAAAAATCAGTCGCGCCAGTCTTCTTCTTCGCGACGCGTTGTTCTGCAAATTGATTCTGCTATCCATCTACTCCCGCACCGCCTACCTTAAATCGCTCCACTCGTCGGCTCTGTCCCCTGCATTAAATGAAGCAATCAGTCTGCAATCAATGCTCAATCAATTCTTACGTACAGATCTGCCTCCTCTAAATCCTCTATATAAACCCAGCACCGTTACTGCAAAATAACACACCACGTACGACCAGAGGCTGAAGAAATCACAAGCAGCTCCACACTCCATTCTCTTCCATTTAATTCCTCCCGTAACACCACTATTCTCCATCTTTTATTTATTTTCACCATTTCACCACATTCACGTACGTACTCAAACAGAAGCAGTAATTTACAAAGAGAGAAAAGAGGCAGGCGAGTGCAGACCCGTTATTTGCAGGCAGTTCCTAACTAATGACTATTTTAATCTCTACTCTGTTTTTATTTCTGTCAATGTCTGAGTAATCTCATAATTGTGCTTAGGATGGGTGTTTAACCCAAAATAACTCAGCGTATTTATAATATTGAGTTTGCTTTTAAATATTTGTTTTGTCTCTCTCTATTATTAAATGTTTAAGAACTGATCATTTTTACTCATTTACGGTTTCTCTAATTTCAATGATTTTGTAAAATTAGAGAATAGACCACAAAGAGAGACAAACGTTAGATATTATCTCCTTGATTAGCAGATAAAATCCATCGCTGTTATTAAAAGAATTCTCGCTTAAAGCTAATTAATGATTTTAGACTTTTTCTGATTGTAAAAAGTCTACTGAATTAATTAAGAGTTGTCCTTATCTATGATTTAGAAAGGCCACAAGATAAAATTCTTAACAGACAAATAAGAGCAAACTAGGATTATATTTATTATCTGAGTTATATTTGGGTGATTTCACCTTCCTTAGCACATTTTCCATCCACTTAATTCACAACTGTTTTTACTGTTTTTATTATTTCTGTACTAATTCAACAACAAATCAAGCTTGCCTCCGGCTAAACCCCCCTTTTACAGTTTTTATTAACTACCTAAACTAGGATAATTGAACAATCTCCTTGTGGATACGACACTTGTTTTACTACTACGAATAGGTACACTTGCCTATTAGTTTGTTATAAATCTATATTTATTATAGTGTAGTTTTATCCCAACAGTCTGACCAAGAAGCATACATGGCATCTTCACCAGCTACAGTTCGTAACATCAATAGGCCATCCAATCTAGGACAACAGCCCGCCATCATCCTTCCCCACCTTACCCAATCCGAATAAGATGAGTGGCAAAAGCTGAAGCCATATCATCAGATCCGATGCGTAAAGGAGTTAGGCATGTTCGATGGCTCTAGTCCTGACGAAGCTCTGTTGCATGTCACCAAGTTTCTGCAGCATGCCAACAGTCTAACCGCAACTGACGCAGTACTCCAGTACGCGAGACTGTCCTGTTCCCTCACTGCCTAACGGGAAATGCAAGTAAATGGTACCACAGCCTTACACCAAGTACCATTGGTACTTGGGATGAAATGGCCACCAAGTTCTACGACAAGTTCCTGCCCCCAAGCCGAACATTGGAAATGATTGCCGAGATCTACAATTTCAAGCAGCCAGGGTCAGAAAACATCTGTGAAACTTAGGACCGTTTCAAAGGACTACTACTGACGTGTCCTCACCATGGTCTCACAAAAGAACAATTATCTCAATTGTTCTACAAAGGCTTAATCAATCAATGCAAAACAATGGTACTATCCTCTTTAGGTGCAGATATTTTGTAAAAGCTAGGGGAACAGTTTATGAATGGGATAAAGTCCCTCTGTGAAGAGATCAGAGACTGGGCCACAGTGGATCAAGAGGAGGCACACCAGGTTTATACCACGTAGGAGAAAGTGACAATAAGTTTGACCAGCTGATGAAAAGCCACGAGCAACTCATGGAGAGCAATACGCAGCAGGCGACAAAGGTAAGCACCCTGCAGAAAGTAGTTGAGCAGATGGCCATGAAATCCTACCCCCAACAAGCAAAGTCGATGACTTCCCGATCATCTACAACCCTCCAAGTTACGCTCCTCTATCCTTATCATCTCCCGATGTTTCTTGTACGCAATGTGGCGGGCCACACGATTATGAACAATGCCCCCAATTACAAGAATTAAAAGCAGCAGAGGAAGCAAACTTTGTTGGCAACAATTTAGGGTACAAACAACCATGGCAGCACAACATGCACCCCAATTTTCAAGGAGGCCAAAGGCAGTATCAGTAACCGCCTTATGGCAATAATGCTTCTTCAAGCCGACCGACTCAACCTCCTTCAAATCCTGGCTCTGGAATGTCCCAAATGCAGGAGATGTTTAAAGCAATGATGAGTAAGACCCAAGACACGCAAGATGAAGTCACATCCCTTCATAAAGACCAAAAAGCCTTGCAATCCCAAATCCAACAACTTCTCATCCAACAAAGACCTCCTGCCCAACTCCCCTCACAAACCGATCCAAATCCATGAGAGTATGCAAATGCAATTTATGTAGTGGACCATCCCATCACACTAGCTCAAAGGGAGCAACAACCCAAGAGTGAAATGGTCCATGAAGTGGAGCAGCGGGCTGAGGAAGAATACCTTGATATGAACCAATTGAAGCTATATGCCAAATTAGTTGAGATAAATGAAATGATGGAAGGTCCACTAGACCTTGCATCACAGCAACCGGAGAGCGAAATGATTCATATAGTGGACGACTAAACTGAGGATTTGAGTAACTCTTTATCACCACCCCCGTTCGAACCTGAGCAAACGACATCAAACCATCTACTTGAGCTTGAAGACAAGCCATCAGAGGACAACTTCTACCTCAACTTCATGGAGTCTCCTCCCTTTGAAGTCAACTACCGTTATTTTCCCTCCTTCTCTGTGCTATACCCAGAAAATGAGGATAGTTACATCCTTAAAAATGAAGAGGAGGAAATGCTCGCTCCCGTCGAGACATCCAAACAAAACACCAATATCACCTTCAAGGAACCACCTCCCTCTGAAGTTGAATTCAATCAGGGCTCTTCTTATGAGCCTCTCAAAGAAGATGAGGATTATTACATCCTCAAATTTGAAGAGGAGGAGCCATCCAACTTTGATATTCATCTGGAGGATCACGGCCTTCCCTTCTTGTGCACCAAAGAAGTAGGGTGGAAACTCGAAGTCAACTCGCTAAGTGAGAAGGCCACCTTTCCATTTGATCCAGGATCAGAATTTGAAGACACAATCCGCCCCGAAGTTCTCCCTGCACCGTTCAACAGTTAAGGATGTCTTCATCCTTAAAATTGAAGAGATGTCTCCACAACTAGATGATCCTCACACCAAGGGTCATCCATTGAAAAATCTGGGCCCTTCTCCAAAGAAAAATAATGCCCACCCAACCCACCCATTGAAGCCCACTTCCACCTTCATTTTCGATCCAGGGGAGGATATTTGCATCCTCGACTCTGAGCAAGGACCACCACTACCACCTTGCCTCCATCCGGCTCAACAACAGGAGGAGAATGTTTACATTCTCCAGTTTAAGGAAGAAAAACAACCATCACCCGGTTTTCTGTTAAAAATTTCTTGCAGCAAACACCTCCTTCAAAACCAGGTTTTGTGGAGTTTGTATTTTCCTAATTTAATTGCTGCAGTTATACTTTGTTTTGATCCAGGTGGTTCGATCCTACTTGTTGGACATTTCATATTCCCGTTCACACCGTTGTCCACTTTCATTTTTGATCCGGGATAATGAAGAACATGCGTCTAGCTAGAAACGTTAAACCAGGGCGGCTTGGTGGGAGGCAACCCACTATCTATACTTTGCCTTTCCTTTTATTTTGTTTTCTCTTTTGTACTATATTTCCCTTTTATATGTTATAATAAAATGCGGGTTTTACTTGAGTTCTTCTGGCTGTGTAAGAATATTCTTTACAGGTACATTTCATGTAATTCTACAGCTGCACTCAAGTGTGGGGGAGCTCTGCACACTCTACGAACTCTGGGGAGTACACTCTTTCCATTATGATATTTCATATTCCTTTTTGCTTTGTTTTGTGTAATTTCCTTTATCAGATTGCATGCCCTGTTAATTTAATTCTTTCTACGCAAATGAGGGCATTGCTTGAGCTTAAGTGTGGGGGACTACTCGTACCCTCGTAGCTTGTTCTTAAGTTATTCTCTTTTGACAATTTGTTTAAATTTGTTAAGTTCGAAATAGTCAAAAAGGGAGCCATAAGGAAATATTGCAAACCTACAAACATTATGGGGTACTAAAAATTTTCAACAATTTTAAAATTTATTCTGATTAGAAATTGCTTAAAGTTTAAAAATAATTATCATTTGAGCCCTGTTTTTAGCTTTGAGCCTGGATTTGAATTGGAATGAAAAGGTGGAAAAAGAACAAGGCAAGGTACTCCTCTGATCCAAACAGGCATATTCTAAACCTAAGCAGGCCTCGTCAACTCGGTTATTAAGTTCTTTGGGGTGCTTTATCACCTAGCTACCTAAGGTATTTTATATCTGGGATAGTTGTCCCAAAACCGCTACAAGGGTGGAGAGAAAAGTCTGAGGTGAAAGGAAATTTAACTTCAATCAAAGTATCTTTGCATTATGTACTTAAATGATGAAAACTTCTTATTTATGGATCATGAGTACGTGGCATTGAAAGGTATAATGGAATATGATTTTACTTCATGCCCCTTGTCGTTTCAGGAAATGTGAAAGAAAATAGCGGATTGGCTCAGGGTTAAAAACTGGATTCTTATGGTTCTACTTCTACTTCTTAACTGTTTTTTTGTATGATTTCAAGGTTCTTTTCAAAAACTAAAAAAAAAGGAAGTTTCTAGTACCCTTTAATCTAGAAGTTTTGTAGCAATCTTTTCTGTGCTCTCCCTGTTTGGTTATTTTATATTTAACTTGTTTAAAGATTCTGTCATAAAGATTTGCATGAGGACAAGCAAAAGTTAAGTGTGGGGGAGTTTGATAAGTGCTAAACATATAGACTTTTAGGGTTTAAATACCTTATAACTTGCAACATTTTAGGCAATGTTTCCCACTTGCTATGTGAATTTTCTTGGATTTATGTTTTGATATGAACTGATATATTTTATGTATGAAATGCAGAAAAAGGTCTTGGAATCACATAGTACACTTCACAAGCTTCACAACGCAATAAACGGGGATCAAATCGGAGCTCAAACAAAGATTTTAGAGGCAAAACAATTCCGTCCGAACCTGCAGGTCCGGACACATGTCGACGAAGCATTTTACGCACATCGTCGACATGTCCGGATCAGCAGGTCCGGACGCTGGTTCGGAAATGTCGGTAAATGCAGCGTACAGGAGCCAATCGACATGGTATGAAAGGATAAAATTATTTTATCCTTTCAACAACTTCTTCCACCGACTTACCCTTCTTTTTTACCCCAATATCACTATAAATACACCTATAACCCTCCATTAAAATACACACCATTCACTACCACATTACATATCAAATTCTTCCTCCATTTTCCACACTCCATTCACCTAGATATTAGACATCCATCTCATCCCATCATCATCCACAAAAACCACTACGTTGTTATTCTGTCCAACCTCTGTCTGACATATTACCAGTTAATATGTCAGGCAAAAGAGGATATACTCTGGGTAAGGTTAATTTATAGTCTGTTTAATTATGCAATTAAGTTTTTACCGGTTTAATTAAATACAGTTTGTTACGATTAAAGCTTATCTCTCGCCTTTTTAATAAATTTCATGAATTTATTAAAATGCTTTACTAAATCTTTTTTGATCAGATCCGTGATAAATAGACAAGTTAATTATGCCGTAAATCTGTAGAAAGCTTATTATGATTTAATAAGTTAGTATTTTCAGACTCATACTTAATCAATTTACATGTGTTTTGCTCGAATCTGGATTAGACCGAGCATGTTCTGGTAAACAAGTTCTTTTGAGTCTATGATTTAGTCCTCAAGATAATAACAGGAATTTTGCCAAACTATTATAATAAAACCGGTAGACATAGCATAAAAGAGCAGACTATATAAACCTGAACCCAGAGTCCCGTTTAATTTACCTTTTACTCAGTTTATTTTATCTTTCCTTTTTATTTATAAAAACAAGTCAATTAATCCCCCTTTTGTGATACATCTTAGGAATTAGATAATTCCCTTTAGTCCCACGGTTCGATATCCGGTCGCCTCCACTTTACTATACTACTGCGACCGGGATTTTGTTTGCAGCCCGTAAGGTATTTTGAGTTTTAATTTCTTTTTCATTTGTTTTAAATACGTCAGTTCCAACCACTCACATTATACTGTCTGCAGCAGGGATTGTTGAAAGGTGTGAAGTCTTGTAAAATAAACTTTTGCGAGCATTGCGTTCTCGGGAAGCAAAAGAGATTGAGGTTTGGCACTGCCATCCATAATACGAAGGGTATTTTGGATTATGTCCATTATGACGTTTGGGGACCCACCAAGACACCTTCCTTGGGTAGGAACCGCTACTATGTGACCTTCGTGGATGATTTTTCTCGGAGGGTTTGGGTGTATGCCATGAAGACTAAGGATGAAGTGATGAGGATCTTCCTAACATGGAAGAAGACGGTCGAGACGCAAACAGGTCGTAGGATCAAGTATCTCCGAACAGATAATGGGGGAGAGTACAAGAGTGATCCATTCTTGAAGGTTTGCAAAGACGCGAGAATCATCCGACACTTCACAGTCAGGGAGACACCGCAGCAGAATGGAGTGGCGGAGCGAATGAACCGAACATTGCTAGAGAAGGTTCGGTGCATGCTGTCAAATGCTGGGCTGGGTAGACAATTTTGAGCAGAGGCGGTAACATATTGTAGCCATATTGTGAACCGGTTACCGTCGTCGGCTATTGGTGGAAAGACACCGCTTGAGGCATGGTCTGGAAAACCAGCTACTGATTATAGTTCTTTGCGAGTGTTTGGTTTTGTGGCTTACTACCATGTGAAGGAATCAAAATTAGACCCAAGGGCAAAGAAGGCTCTATTTATGAGGATTGCGTCTGGGGTAAAGGGATACCGGTTGTGGTGTCTAGAAGCAAACAAGACAATCATTAGCAGAGATGTTACCTTTGATGAATCTGCGTTGTGTGCAGAATGACAGTAGACTCCACCCAGACAGAGGGAACTCAGAAGCAGGTGGAGAACGCACCAAAGCAGGTGGAGTTCGAGAAGGAGATATTTGTAAACCCAACAGTTGGAGATGATAGTGACTCTCAAGGAGTAGATGAGTCAGATGTGGAAGCTCCAACAGCAGAATCAGATCCGATTATAGTAGGAAGACCCAGAAGAGAGATCCGTAAACCTGCTCGCTATACGGATATGGTGACTTATGCACTTCCAGTTGTAGATGAAGGGGTACCACCTACTTTCCAAGAAGCAAATCAAAACTCAGAAAGTAAGGAGTGGAAAGGTGCCATGGAAGAAGAGATGAATTCTCTTCACAAGAACAACACATGGAAATTGGCACAACTACCAAAGGGCAAAAAGGCAATTGGTTGCAAATGGGTGTTTGCAAAGAAAGAAGGAACTCCAGGTGAAAACAGTGTCCGCTACAAGGCCGGGTTGGTGGCCAAAGGGTATGCACAGAAGGAAGGAATTGATTACCATGAGGTATGTTCTCCAGTGGTGAAGCATTCTTCCATTAGAATTCTGTTGGCATTGGCAGCGGAGCTAGATTTGGAACTAACCCAACTCCATGTAAAGACCGCGTTCTTACATGGCGATCCGGAGGAAGAGATCTATATGTCTCAACCGGAAGGATATAAGGTTCGTGGTAAAGAGGATTGGGTTTGTAGGTTGAACAAATCATTGTACGGGCTAAAGCAGTCTCCAAGGCAATGGTACAAACGATTTGATTTGTTTATGAAAGGGCAGAGGTACACAAGAAGCAAATATGACCACTGTGTATATTTGTGCAAGCTACATGATGGGTCTTACATCTACCTACTCTTGTACGTTGATGACATGCTAATAGCTTCAAAGAATTAGTCAGATATTGATAGATTGAAGGCTCAGTTAGCTCAAGAGTTTGAGATGAAAGACATGGGAGAAGCCAAGATGATTCTCGGGATGGAGATTAGCAGAGACAGAAGGAATGGCAAGCTTTGTTTGTCTCAGAAGCAATATCTGAAGAAGGTGCTACAACATTTTGGTATTAACGACAGTACAAAACCTATGAGTACCCCGTTTGCTCCTCATTTGAAGCTTAGTGCCCAATTATCTCCAAAGACTAAAGAAGATAGAGACTATATGGCTAGAGTCCCATATGCAGAAGCAGTTGGTAGCTTAATTTATGCCATGGTGTGTACAAGACCCGACATTTCACAAGCAGTTGGAGTTGTGAGCAGATATATGCATGATCCTGGCAGAGATCATTGACAAGCTGTGAAATGGATTTAAGATATATTCAAGCGACGATCAACTACCGGTTACTTGTTTACTTTAGCCAAGGCACCAGTAAGTTGGAAATCTACCTTGCAGTCTACAGTTGCTTTGTCTACGACTGAGGCAGAGTACATGGCTCTGACAGAGGCTGTGAAGGAAGATATTTGGCTTCATGGGTTGCTTAAAGACTTGGGAGTTGGTCAGAGGCACATCACGGTGCACTGTGACAGTCAAAGTGCTATTCATTTAGCAAAGAATCAAGTCTATCATGCAAGGACGAAGCATATTGATGTTCGCTATCACTTTGTGCAGGAGATACTCGAAGAAGGGGATATTCTTGTTCAGAAAATCCGGACGACTGAGAATCCTGCAAACATGATGACCAAGGTGGTGACCGCAGTCAAGTTCAAACATTGCTTGGACTTGACCAACATCCTGCATATTGAAGATGGCGCCTAAAGGCGCAATTGTAGACACTACCAAGTAGGTTTGTAAGAGAGTTTGTTTCTTTGTTAGTGGGATAAACCAAGGTGGAGAATTGTGAGATGTGGTTTCATCCCACATCGAGAGTGAGCAAAACCAAGGGGCACTTCCTTTGTTATAAAAGGAAGTGCTCACCTCACTTCTTAATCATCCTAACAATTAGTAACTTCTTCTGAATGCTAAATTGTAATCTCTTCTCTCTATATCTCTTAAAGTATAAATAAGAGATTTCTGGTAGTGTCCGAGGAAGTAGGAAAAATTGGCTGAACCTCGTAAAATTCCGGTGTCCCCTTTATAGCTTTATTTAGCAGCTATTGTGGGTAATTTTGTAGTGCTTTATTGTGCTAAGAAATTACAGTCAGGAAATTCTGTCTAAGGAAGTGGTTCTTAAGCGGGACCATTGTAACCCTACCACGTCCTGAGAATTTTCCTGTACGGAGTGATTTTCTAGTACAATAATTTACTCTCTTACCCAGTCGCTTCTGCAACAAGAACCTCAGCGTAAGCTCCATTCCCGGTTCACAAACAGCAGAGCAACAACACAACAAGAATGGGTAATGAAAAAAAACAGCGTCCTTCTCCTTCTCTTTTTTTTTCTACCATTCTAGCTTCTGATTTCCCATCTGATTCCTACTCCATCTTTGGTGGAGTACTACTACTTCTCTTCTTCATTATAAGGCAGTAATCACCAGCAAGTTCCTTGCTCACTATCGGTAGCAACAGAGGCAAACAGCAAGGATGAATCAGCAAAAAAACTGGTGAGGACTGCTCTTTCCTTCTCTCCTTTCCTCACGGTATGTTTTTTTTTCTCACTAGACTTTCCTCCATGACTACTATTACTACAAAGCAGCTCACCCTCCCCTCTGTAATTCCCTCCATTCTTGGTGAACCAGTGGAGTAAACAGCAAGTAAAAACTGCTCCAAGACAAGGTAAGGTCACTCTCTTCCCCCTTCAGTTGAGTCCGAAAATGTGGTGGTTTTTTACTCCCTCTTTCATCTCTGTTTGCCCACGTTTAGAGATTGTTCTCAGCTCCTCCCTCAAGCCAAAAGTGCACTAGAAACACACCATGAAAGGGCTGGAAGAACAAGGTAGAAATCTGAAATGTACCATGACTGTTTTAATCCTTCTTC
Source organism: Limonium bicolor (assembly GCA_023374045.1). Lineage (NCBI taxonomy): Eukaryota > Viridiplantae > Streptophyta > Magnoliopsida > Caryophyllales > Plumbaginaceae > Limonium > Limonium bicolor. Next base: position 39,417,849 of record CM041779.1, on the reverse strand, counting down.
TCCTCCATGTTACACGCAAAATACTGAGACTTTTTTTCCTTGTTTGTAGTGAACCGAGAACTCACTTAAACTTCTGCAAAACAGCAAGGTGATCACTCTTTCTCTCTACATTAAAAATCTTGCCAAAACCTACCTTGAAACTCCTTGACATATTACGTAAACAAGGTACTAACTAGCTCTTTTTATTGTTGAAATAACCACACAAAAAAATGGGTAAGTACACACCCATAGGCTACCGGAAAGTGGGAAGATCATGCTGAGAAGATATATCAAATTTTATAAGGTAAATCACTCACCTAACTCTAAGCATTAGGTGGGCAATTTAAGGGATTTTCATGAACAAAAAAATGTAACGAGATATATATATATATGCTACAGCCGAGGAAGAGAGTTGTGGCTGGTGAGAAATTAGTGGGATCTTATTGGTGGTTATACAAAGGTAAGAGTACTAATCCTCATCATTAATACCTTAAAAAGTTGCTAATTTGAGAATTGGATGGAGGCCAAATGTATTGGGTACATATGTATATTATTTGAGGTTGTTAGTGTGTAGTAAGCTAAGTATATGAGTTAGGAGAAAATAAATAAATTAGGTGTGTATGATTTATTAAAGTCAAATATGTGTAAAAATGTGAGGAAAATGACTTAAGAAAACTAAGGAAAATTCTGTATGCAAACCGAGAATACATGTGAGTTTTGGAGATGCTAAGTCCTAAATGTGTGGAGAAGATTAAGGGCTGAAAATTTGATTTGTGAAACTAAGTACTAATGGCTTATTAAAATCTATATTATATGTAAATAATGAAGGAAAATAATTTAAATAGGTTAGGCATATAAGCTGCTGCAAAACCGTAACTATACCAAAATTTTGAGGACATTTTAATGTCACTTAAAATTATTATTAGGCTATTTTTAGGGCCATGGAATTAGGCTATGTTATTTTGTATATTTTGAGCTTTAGATAGTTATTAATAAATTTTTTTAGGTTGATTTAAAAAGGTTGTATAATTCTGGTGCAAATTCATGATCCTAGCTGATATAACTACTTAGGTATGCATTAGAAAAATAGTGGTATAATTATACAGACGATAGATTGTGCGGCCAAGCCGCGTCCATCATTGTGCAGTCTATCCATTTGGCAGTCCAGTCAGCTGCTGGCTGGATTGTTTTGCTGACTGGGCTGCCTTTTTGCTATATTAATTTTAATTGGTTGTAACTTTTAAAATATAAGTCCAAAATGAAAAAAATATATATCATTATTCATCTAAATTTAAACTCTTCAAAACAAGATCAGACATGGATATATTTTAACAACTTTAAAATTTTATATTTTTTATATGTATATATCTATACATATCAACCATACTTGATTCACCATATATAGTTTAAAATACACCATACAACAATAATAATACACTACAAACAATAATGATTCATTATCTGTTTTGAAATCGGTATGTTAAAAAAAATATGATTCACTATATAAGACTTCAAATACATCATATAAATAGTAATAATACACCACAAAACAACAATAATAATAATAATAATGCATTACAATAATGATCCATTATTAGTTTCAAAGTTTGTTATCTAATTCATCACTTGTTAGTTAATGAATCATAATATCAATTTTAATGAATCATAATATCAAAATTAATGAATCATATCTTCATTTTAGTGTATCATAGCAAACATATAAAAATAAAAAAATTTAAACAATAATGTAATACAAAACAATATTTGGTATGTATGAAAAATACATGATTCACCATAGAAGAATTAAATTGCACCATACAGTAATAATAATACACTACAAAACAATAATGATTTTTTATCGGTTTCGAAGTTTGTTACCTAACTCACCACTTATTAGTTAATGAATCATAATATCTAAGTTAATGAATCATATCATCATTTTAGTGTATCAACGTAAACATATAATAATAAAAAAATTAAACAATAATACAACACAAAACAAATTTGGTATGTATGAAAAATACATGATTCACAATATAAGGTTTAAAATACACCATACAATAATAATACACTACAAAATAATAATAATTTTTAATGGTTTACCAAAGTTAGTTATCTAATCTATTCACCACTTAGTAGTTAGTAAATCATAATATCAATTTTAATGATCATAATATCAATTTTAATGAATCATAATATCAATTTTAATGAATCATAGATATCAACATTAATGAATCATATTAGTCATTTTAGTGTATCATCATAACATGTAAAAATATTTTTTTTTCAAGTTGTCAAAACATATTCTGACTGGTCTTGTTTTGAAGAGCTCGAATTTAGGTGAACAATGATATAATTTTTTTTTCATTTTGGACTTATATATTAAAGAGTTAGACGTAAATTACTCACAAACCCCCTTGTGGTTTGGGATATTACAGTTAACCCCCTTGTTTTTATCATATTATTGGTAACCACCTCAAGGTTAGGTATCTTTGACTACGAGCCCCCCAAACTATAACTATGTTATTAGAAAGTTAACTACGTTTTGATCTATCAACTTAATCATATTAATAATGTCAGGCAGGACAACAATATGCTGCAAATCAACATCGTCTAACTCTCTCTTATCCATCCCATTTTAGATGCATTTTAGAGGCAAGGTTGACATTTTAGGAAAATAACAATGCAGATTAGTAGTGTGTTTTTTGTCCAGTGTGACATTACTAATGTGATTAAGCTGATAGGTCAACACGTAGTTAACTTCCTGATAGCAGAGTTATAGTTCGGGGGCTCGTAGTCAAAGATACCTTAACCTCGAGGTGGTTACCAGTAATTATGATAAACACAGGGGGGTTAACTGTAATATCCTAAATCCTCAAGGGGGTTCTGAGTAATTTACTCTAAAAGTTACAACCATTTAAAGTTAATATAAATTTTCTTCTCACTCATGTGCCACATAAGCAGTATAGTCAGCACATTGACTGGACTGCCACATAAGTGGACTTCACAACACATTGTGCAACCCAGCCGTGTAATCGATTCTTCGATAATTATAAGCTTCTAATATGGCTTAAATGAATTTTAAAACCTTATAAAATATTTTAAATAAATAAATCACATATGGGGTCAAAGTGTAGTAAAAATAAATATAGGGTATAAATGATAACAATAACCGAAAGGAATGGTTTAAAGGACCTTTATAAGTATAACACATGAATTTTATGAAATATGGAGCTAATTGTAAAAAACTAGGAAGTTTTGGGGTATTTCCGTAAAATAATAACAAAATGGTCAAGGAATAATTTAAGTGGTCGACCTTGACCCTATATGAGGGCTGACCATGTTAAAATGATAAGGATAATTATTTTAGGTATTTAAAGAAATATTAAGTCAAAAACAATAATTATAAAAAGATTAGGGGTGTTTGTGTAATTACCAAGATTACAATGGTTAAAATATTAATATTGGAACCTTTGGGGTTTATTGGAAATTTAAGAGAATTTTTGGGGTTAGTTTGATGAATTAATTAATTAAGGGTTATAATATATGGTTTAAGTATTAAATTGTAACAATTAGTTTATGGATAGTAATGTATTCTGAAAAATTTGGGGTATAAAACGGAAATTAAGGTACTTAAGGGGTTTGTAAGTAATTCTGGAAAGGTTTTGGGAATGGGTTAATGATTTAAATTAATTAAGGGTTTATGTAGTTAAGTATTAAAGGTGTACAAAATTATAAAGTTTAGGGTTTATAAATAAAACCAAAACATGGGGATGGAAAACGGATTTTTATAAACGTTAGGGGGAAACTTGTAATTCCGGTAAGTTTTGGGTTTAGAATGAGGATTTAAATAATTAGGTGTATAATATAAGGTCTTAAGTAATTAAATGGAGGTTTATGAAATAAGGGGGCTAAAGTGCAATTAAGAAGAAATGTAGGGGTGAATAAATAAATCTGAAAAGAGGAGGGTGTTGTTCGTAAATATATATATATATTATAATGTTGGAATGTCATAGGTTATAAAATTAACGAGGATAGTAATATAACAAGTATGAAATATGGGATAGTTTTGTAATTAATCAAACATGTGGGAGTGGTGTGGAATTTCGAAAATTCCTGGGCTGTTCGGAAATTTTAGGCATGATAAATGTGTATAATAAAGTTGAAACCTTAGATTATAGCTTAATAAGACTAGAAATGTAGTGGTTATAATATATGGGTTGATTTAATAAATAACCAAAAGATGTGGGAAAGAGATTAGAATTACCAGAAACATATATGGGCTGTTTGGGAAATTTTAAAAACATGGGATGGTTATAATATAAAGTTTAGGGTGATATAATGTGACATTATATTAAAGTATGAAAGGATTTGTTATAAAGGGGTTATTGAAGAGCAAATAGGCATTATGTACATTTACATTAAATGATGGGGTAAGTTGGCGAATTTTGGAAGTATAAGTTATGGTTGAAATTTTATTACAAGGAGAACCCTATAAATTTATATCATGGGAATTTATAACGGGACATGAGGATATAATATATATAACGAGTTACATACGGGATTATACGATTACATGTAAAACATAAATGTAACGACAATAATGTTACACGCATATATGAGTGTATAGCATCTTACGTGTGTATACAAGGGTGCGTAAATGACAACGCATAACTACAACTATAATACATGCATACCTGTGTATGTATAAATGTCCGCGTATGTAACATTATCTCTGCGTGCATGCAACCCGACAATACGTATACAAATTGTGAACGAAACTTCCCACGTGACAAGTATTACTATCGTAACAACAATTACACACTCGTAAAGAATAACGAGTAACTGAAGAGTAAACCCCTAAGATTAACGAACGTCAAGTTGAATAAGAGATCAACTAAGGGTTAGCTACGGGATGGAAGTACGGCTTCAATCTAGGATGATTAAGTAGGTTCGAGTTATATGAGTATATGCTGATATTAGAACCACTTGTATACCAGAGGTGCGAGTGGGTAGACACCAGCATTGTGAGCGCTCGAGACTACGTGAGGATTTTTACGCGAGCGCTCAACGGTGTAAGGTATGTTCATTGTGTGGTCCGAACCTCCGAGGGAAGCCTTGGTTCGGGTATTGCTTGACTGTGTGACAAGAGCGATATGGTTGCTATGCATGTTGTGTGGATTAAATGTTGATTGCCACGCGATTATTATTGTGCGCGACGTCTTCGGACTATATTACTTTGATTGCTCGTATGATTGGAATTCTAATGTCTGAAAACATTATCCATATTGACCTAAGTAAAACACTTAGGAACAAGACTCGGGATCCCCAGTCTCAGAGTTGAATACTCGAACATGACTATAACCTAGACTAATTCTAGGGAAGTACATGAGACTTCAAAGGTAATAAATGGTAAAGACTTCTCCAAGACCCAAACATTTACTTAGGGTAGTTGATTAAGAATTAATCACATATTGGAGAGTGATGGTTAAGGTACATGGTATGGGAATCCAATTAGTTTCGACTAGTTGGTTGCGCATTGGTGATCACCGGAGTATAACGTCCGTATCGGACCGACTCCCTCTATATTCCGACGGGCCTAGATAGACTGTTGGACCAGGGTGTCAACTTTGGCACACGGCTTTGGCCATTCATGGACGCCTTTATTAGGCAAGTGGAAGTCCGGGGATCGGATGGTCCTTGGCAATGAGCACCTCGTGTGTACGGAAGGACTACTGTCCAGTAAGGTTATTGACGGGTTGTCCTAACATGACGCCCATTGGTATCGAGAGTAAGACTTAATGGCGACTTACATAATTTGAAGAAATACTACGATTATCCTGGTGGAAGAAACTACGTGTTTGTATGGCTGTTTATAGTATGATGTATGTTATTTGTGATGTATTATATGTGGTGTATGGATTGTTTACGTTGTTGGAATGCTATATGTTTAATCATGTTATTTACTATTGTTTACATAAACTGTAAAATGAACCAGCATGTAATTAGTCTCATATTCAGACGGCTAATTGACCTAAGTGACCTAAAGGGCCTAGGACAACATAGTTAACATACTCGGCCAAGCGCTGAGCCCTCCATGGGCACCGATATATTATTTTTCAGGTGATTGATAATTGACGCCGGAGTGCGGGATCGTGGGTAGATGACCTCGACTTTTATTACGCTTCTAGGATTAATTCACGTTAGTACATTGTAATCTGGGAATTCTCTAAGTGCTCACTTATCATAGGTATTGGTTTGTATATAGGATAATGTAGTAAATATCTCATTCATCACTGCGGTTAGTTGTTGTTGTTATTTGTTATATTTCGGTTATGCTTCTTCACTCGCATGGGCGAGCAATGACATGTGACACCCAAGTGAGGATTAATGTAGTTTAACTTCCGATGTGAGACGTCTCTAATTATGCTACGAGAGTGATTATTACAAGAGTGATTATTACGAGTTTATAGATTGGGATGTTACAAAAGTGGTATCAGAGCGAAGTACCGCTCTGATGACGGGATATTAGGATTAAGACAGTGAGCTTAGGATTATGGGAATACGGGAAACGTTGGTGAGGTACGAGACATTTTGTCTTAGTGAATCTACGTCTTAGCAATGCTTAATGCATGCAAGCGTTAGCCTTAATGGCACTCTAGTATTACTGTTTGCCATACGGTAAATTACCGAGTAACGATACGACATACTATATAATAGTTGTCGAGTAGAGGTAGAGACCGCACAAAGTGAGACATGTCGGGGAATAATGGAGGTTCTTCAATCCCGAATAGCGATGAGATGGCAACAAACGCTCTAGCTTGTTGGGGGAACATCCCGAGAAACAGCAGTGGTATCCCACCCGTCGCTGCCCACACCTCGAATATCGTCTATAGAGGCAATGTAGTGAAAGACACTAAGGAGACGGAAGATCCCTTCCGATCGGGAAGACCGAAGTGATTTCTATACTTGTTGTAATAGCAAGATAGAGAAAAGAGTTTGTAGTACAATGAATTACAAAGGACCGAGGGTCCCGATAGTTCACACTATCTAGAGGCGTGATTATAGAGAGGGATAAGTAAACGTTCAACCATACTTTGAAGAGGGACAAAAATATATAGGGCAATTGGGTCAGCTCATAATTAGACACCGAAACCCTGTCCAGTTAACAAAAGGAAAGCACCGGCGAGTGCACATGAAGAGTGAAAGATAGAATGACGGGTCTAAAACGACTACAAAATTACATAACATGCAGAACCAATTACCGCTTAGAAGTCTCTCCCAGGAAGGGATGACTTCAACCCGATACAACTTAGAAGGTTTTGAGAACCTGGCCTACAACCGCAATAACCATGCGGAGTTACGAAACAAAATTAACTTAAAATTGCTCCAATGCAACACCTAATCAAGGAATGTCATAACAAGGACATCTAGAGTACTCCATCTGCTGGACCCGAAGCACCACGAGGTAGCTACGAGGGGTAGACCCCAGCTGGTACAACCAGAAGGGGGAAGGAGCCACGCAGGGGCAGAATACCCCGAGCTTTACTGGAACTTTAGGCGCTGGTATTAGTACTCAACACGATCTAGGTAACCACAACTCCTTAACTTAATAAACTGACTGCATGAACACATGCGTCAGAACCTCCTCTGACCATGAAGGAGTTTAAAACAAACCTCAGAAAGAGCCTAACTTAAAGAACCTAGAAATAGAGTTACCTTAGAAAACTTATCATACCTTAACGAACCGAAATAACCCCAATACTACCCTTTTCCAAGAATAATCATCCAAACCATACTCAAATGACTGAAGCGTCAATGAAACAAACAATTTCGGAAACCAACGACTCAACCTGCATGGCGCGCTTTCTACAGCAAGCGCTATAACCAATGCTATACTCACAATTCCATCTACCTCGCGCACTTGCTACAGCAAGTGCTACAATGATGGTTACAATTATGACTATAATTACGACGACAATCACAACTATAACTATAACGATAAATACAACTGAATTTTCTAGGCCGTGTAGGCCACAGGTGCAACGCCATGTCCACTGGTAATCACCAAAAAATTCATACAACTTCAGTACAAATCTCGTAGCTGCAACCACTGCTACAACTACAACTGTAATTATAACTACAGCTGCAACTATGATTGTAACTGTAATTACTAGAATAACGCCAGTTAGGATTAGATTCCACAAGACTGTGTAAGTCATGACTACCGGTAATCACTAAATATTCACACAATTATGGTACAAATTCTATAACTACAACTTGTCACCATAGGGTCATGAAACCCTTAGAATACGAAAACTACAACCATGGGAGGACCCGACGAGTCCGAACATTACAACTAAAGGGCATACTGTAGCCCATAACAAACTATAACCATTAAACAATAATCAATTAATAACATCGGCCTATGAGCCAAACACCTTAACATACTTGGTAAATCATTTAATGGTTCAAAATTGACGTGGGAAGTGGAACTTGATCCGGTACAGGTCAAGGGAAGCTTGTAACACCCCAACTACAACAACGTACTTGAACAATACTTTGCAGCGGAAATCATAACTCACAACATAACTTAACTCCTTGGTGTTACACGCCGTTAGCCACCGACGTGGCTAACAAGGCTAACATACATACATCGTACCGGTCTGATGGACTAAACTCCCGAGCAACTACACATTAATCCCGTTCCATGTCCAACATTTATATACACTTACATTACAACTGTACCGAGTAATTACCAACCCGCGCCGATACATTTTCGGTCTTACTACTCCTACCATACATACACGATTTGAATGTCTACCCATGTGCAACAACTACCCGTCCTACTCTCGAACGGCTTCCAGTTTCTTCGTACCTGTAAAGTAATGGGGGCCCCCAAAGGGGGTCAGCACCTTTGCTGGTATGGTAATCCCGCAGCCCGCATGCTACCGGGCCACGCACAACTATTTGTCGTCTTAGCATGCGGTTGATTTCATTTCAAACATGCACAACTATACACACATGTCATGCTTATAGCGCAAACATCCATTAAGGATACAACACAAGGTTAGCACACACAACATAACAACACACTTCACTTTATAACATACACAACTTAATTTCTCTCTTCTTAGAGGACATACACTTTAGTTAGTATGTGCCGGGGTAGTATAGGCCCGAGCACAACATACATACATTTTCTTTACTTGGGTGGCGGCCTCCTATAGGACCGATCACAACATACATAATTTCCCCCTAGCTCCAATAATGATGAGTTAGGTAAGCCTTGGTTAAGCTTGTGGGTGGTTGTAATTCAAGGAGGAAAACAACCGTAACATAACAAAGAGGGAGTCGAAGCGAACTTAAGCTTCAACACCCTACCAACATTATACATAATTTCCCTCCTAGCCCGATGTGGAGGTCGGGTAGGTAAGCTTTGGCTAAGCTAGTGGGAGGTCGAAATCCAATGAAGGAAAACAACCCTAACATAACAGGATGGGAGTTAATTCACATATATATTAACTCCCAAACAATACGCGCGACTGGGACAACCCGGATTCCTCTCCATACATAACATATACTTATTAGTTAGAGGTTCCCTTATGGAACTTATCACATACATACATCACATAGTGTTACTAACCCGGTTAGACACATAAGGGAAATCATATCCCATCTCGACAACACGGGTAACAGTATCCAACATCAACAACATATTAAACAAGTCACATACATCACGCATTGTCACAACATACAATAACGCACGGATAGCCGTAATTAGAACGTTCCCATGGGTTGGGACGTTTATTCCGAATACCGATCTCTTATGTGAACCTAAGGTCGGTTAACTATTATTTAACACATAGCTAAGGTTAAGCGGTATCGGAATTGGTTACGCCACAATAATGAATTACTGTAAACTCATTTCATGCTTTATCTTGCAAGGTGGCAAACACACAGAAAAACACATTGGCATACAAGCCGGTGTAATCCGGTAGGACACAGGTTGCAAGAGAACCATACCTGTCACCGAAGGTGCACTCTAATGTGCCATCACATGTTCCTTGAAAATCTTTGAACAACTGGTAACATTATAACTATCTCCATTAACATCGGGGTAACATAATTATTTAACGACTAAGTGCGCCCATGGTTAACCCCGTTACCCTGTTATACTTAATTTTACTCTTGTGATCTTAAGTTCACAACTCTCACATCAAACCTAACACTTGTTTACACATCTTAAGGCCTTTACATGTCACCAAAACAAGGCCTAACATCATCCAAAACCATTACCATCCAATCCCCCATCATTAGAAGGCTCAAGCACACTTATAGAGCAAAAAAAATGGAGTTCAAAAGATTATTGGTCATTTTCAAATAAAAATATACCTAAACATATGCCAAAAACATGTCAAAACAGATAGTACTTGAAAAGAGGAATCCAACGCCGCAAACGGCACTCAAAACGGAGTTCAAACGAAAAAGTTATGAAAAACAAAGGTTGGTCCGAACATGCGTCTGACCTTGCATGTTCGGACATAAGTCGAGAGTTCTGAAAATTTTCCGTCGTATGATGTCCGAACTTCAATGTTCGGACACATGTTAGGACATACCGAAAACTGCAAAATCCATTACGGAAAACAACTAGAACCAAGCCACAAATCCCCCACAAAACATACATAACTTATAGTAGCAAAATAGCTCATCGAAAACACATTTCAACGGTTTTAACGCATCATACACACATTAAAATCAACCAAAAACATCACCAAATCAAAGAGTCAAAACACTCATTTTCTACCAAAATTTCGCCATAACCTCCCCATAAACCTTACATGTCCACATCCACCAATTTTCACCATTTGAAATCCTAATTTAACCACACCCTTATAAGGGTCCTATCAGCACATAACAATTCCTCAAATTCCATCAACAACAACATAATCACCATAAACTCCATAACCACAATATCAATCACAAACTCAAAACATTTGGCTCTAAAGGCCCTCCATTCAACCATTAATTCACAAACCTCTCTAAAATCAATTAAACACATTTCCAACACAGATTTTCAATCCACAATTTGGGTTCATTAATTTGCTTACCCATCCCAAACACTTAAACAATTATAAACAAGGTTTAAGGTGTATTCCTTACCTTAATTTCACAAGTCTCCTTAATTCTCCTCTTGCTCCTCTCTCCTCCAAAAATCGGTTAAGAGGGTATGGAGTTTCCAAACTCCATCCCAACATCCAAGAACACAAAACACACTCAATTAATTATCTAAACCCTTGGAATATCTCAATTCAATCAAAGGCTAGAACACAAGGTTAGGGTTTACCTTTTGAGGCTTTTAAGAGGGATTCTCACCCTTGAATCAAGAAGGAAATTACTCCACCATTGAAGGGTCAATTTGGAGCTCAAGAACAAGGAGAAAACAAGGTATCAAAAATGGTGAAAAATCGATTACACCAAGAGATGAAGGAAAAATGACTTTTTCTTGGGAATTTTTACCTTAGAAGGAAGAGGAGGCTCCAAGCTTCACATTGGTGCCATTTTCTCTTCAAATGGGGAAAACCCATGGAGGTCAACTTCATCCTTTTGAAATTTCGAAAAGAGAGGATGATAGAGGAAGGTGAGAGGAAGAAGAATATGTGATTTGTTTTTGATTTGGAGCTCAAATGGAGCTTGGGGATGAAGAGGAAGTGGAGAAGCCATTGTTGGCTAGGTTGGAGAACTCCATCGGCAGAGAGGGAGAAGGGAACCGTGGAGGAAGAAAGAGAGAGAGAGGAAAGAGAAGAGGAAAGAGAGAAATGAGAGGAGAAGAGAGAGAGAGGGGTATAAGTGGTCCCTCTATTTTTTTTTGACTTAATTAATTTGTTAACTAGTCTTGTGTGAGTGAGCTGTTTACATTAATAAAACCGGCCCACTACTGTAAACATGCTGGAGCGTTTTTCGTTTTTAACAGAAAACGCTCGTTTATTTACCCGGTTTAGCACTATTCACTAACCGGGACCGTTTTCCGGAATTTTCTCATTCCTTTAATTTTAATGGTTATTAAACTCCCATTAATGTTTAATTATTGTTACAAAATCAACTATTATTTTTACGGGGTCATTTAACTGTTTAAGGTCACGTTTTCGGGTTTTCTCGAAAAACGCGCTTTAAGACTCCGTTAGTGTTTTAACACATTATTTGAATCCGTTTTCTTCCGGAATTTTTCCCACATGTTCTTAATGTGTAATTAAGGTATAAAAATATATTTATAACCCTAATAAAGGTTATGTACCTCCTAAAATAATTAAATACGTTTTCCACGTTTTTGTGACTTATACGCATTTTCTTTTTCTTTTTGGTTTTCATTTCTTCACCAATGATCTTAAGGACTTAATTAGCCTTAGAAAATTATAATTACATAATTAATTAACACATTAAGGTTTGGGGTATTTCAATCTACCCCCCTTAAAAGAACTTCGTCCTCGAAGTTCACACTTCCCTAGCGTCATTTGAATTAGAACACAGGATTACTTGCAACATAAACTTCCATAACAAACATACTTTACATCACAACCTCGGACTTAACGGTCCGGGTAACACATCCATACATACATACATGCTTAACATACTTACATAGTATCCTCGGACTTAATGGTCCGGTACCTTAACAACATTTGCACATACATAACAACCCTTAGACTCTTGTCTGGGTAACATAACAACATTTAGACTCGTAGGTCTTGATAACATAACAACCTTCAGACACATAGGTCTGGGTAATATAACACCTTCTGAACTTAACCACATTAGGACTCAAGGTCCAAAATAATAATTATTACACATACCACACAACATGTCTTAGCATGTATATCAACCAGAAATTCCTTTTCCATCTCTTCATGAGTTCGAGACCCATGTAGAGTACATATACACTGTGATCCCGCAGAACCGGTCGCGATGGACACTCTGGTCCCCGTTCCTTGGGAGATCAAAACAATTGCATACATCTTTAAAATATACTTCTCATGTCACCGGTCCTAAGACAAAGGCTCGTACGTCCTCAGCTCGTGAGCAAGTAATAGAAAATACTCTATATGAGGTTAAGTATAATGAAATCCTTTATTGGAAGGATACAAGTTGAAAATCCTCTACGAGGTCACATAAAGGTAGTCCTTCCTTTGAAAATACCACTTAAGAATCTTAAAGTATTTATTGAAGTTTTGAAAATACCAATTGAAAATTTGAAACCACCAATTTAAAATTCTTTTGAAAACGCTAACAACTCCAAGTTCAATTATCATTAACTGCATCTTATTCTTGATGTGGTTATTTATGACCACTTATAGGGAGTTTCAAGAATCATCCAACCCTGATGTGATCAGCATCAGTGTTGAACTATCTCTCCACCCCAATTTGTGTTCGGCTTCCCTTGATCTCATGATAATCAAGTTCCACCTCCCACTTCAATTTCAACAACAGCTAATTCAAACATGCCATTTTCTATCTTTAATCCTTCTAGTTGTAATCATTACATCTCCAAGGGATAGAACTCTGTCTATCAATCATCTTCCAGATTTATTTTAAATCAAGTTACCTAGGGAATTTAATTCTCACTAGGTTCTATGTTGGTGTCACACCTCTTCATAAATCACAATACTGTATATATATATGCTTTTATAAAAATACAATACACGGTTTTACATTTAGTATTGTATGAACATACATAGTCGGGGTTTAGTTCCCCGGGAGTTTCTTACTCCCTTATACTTATACTTTCACACACATCCGTTAACACAACAAACACACTTATCACAATGGTATTCGCATCTTCTGTGCGCAATTACCACAATTAACCATGAATGAATGCGTATGTTTATGTAACACGCGCACCAATCATCAAAACAAATCATTTTGTGCTATGCACATCATAGTTCACGTACACTTGTACGGTAAAAGACACTAAGTGGTTCTGCGCTCTACCCCCCTTAAAAGGGATTACGCCCACGTAATCAATCAGTTAATCACTTGTTTAGAACATTCTACCGTCGTGAAGTGTTTTATCTCCACGCGGTTTATTACACATTTGTTCTGGTTTGAGGATCTTAGCCATATTGGCGGTTTAGTCCCTAACCAAGACTTCTCATTAGAGTTTATTTTAACTCTTAACTGGTTTCGATCCTGGCCTGTGAGGCTTTTAGGCATCATTAGTTTGCCATTCACTCATGTTCACTATTCACATTCATCGTTTGAATCACTGGTTCACCAGTTTCTGCTGCAACTCTTGATAATTTAGAGCTTAGTTTGCCCCATACATTATTCTTACTGTACCGTATATCTTCGATTATCACCTTCATCTTGGTAATAACTATTTCTCAACCGACGTGTGGTATTTCTTACCATGAGCGAACTCGGTGAGTTACAGACTTTCTATCCACTTCCATGATAATTTACTGTGTGTACTGCTATGTATTTCACAATGTTTAACTTGACTACTTCCGACTTACTGTCGGTTGAGTTTGAGCTACTATGTATTGTGTAGTACTCTGTCGGTTATTTCCAACACTTAAGGTATATTCCATACCGACATTTAATAATCGTGTTACTGTAGTCACTTATGTCAACCAGGTTCCTTTTTATTGGTACGACCGTGCTTGTCCTATACATCGGTTTTTATCACACCGTAAGCTTGTTCTTCTATCACATTTAACATTTCCCAAACTTCCTAGCTATCCCACTCGATCATTACTGCACAAGCAATACCAAAACACTCAGTCATACAGAGTGCAGAGGCGTAAACTCTTGACAGTAAATCTCTTATGCGATTGCAATAGGAATTCACACTGTTCCTTATCACACAAACCGACCATGGCTTATTGCCCAGTCTTTGTTGCTATCACTTACTTGTATGTCCATTGAGTTTACTCATAATCGGCTTATTTGCCACATTATATTTAACAATACTTATACAACGGTCGCTTACTGCGCACCGTGCTCTTACTCATTGTATAACATTAACTTGCACTGCATCGCTATTATTAGCTTCCGCCATTACACTGTGTTTGCCACTTGTTTGGCTGATTTCTGAATACTCTATTCTTCGAGTCTTTATGCTCCTTGAGCGTTGTTCACTTCACATTTAGTATCCCATACCTCTGGTGGTTGCTGTTAGACTTGTTACTCATCCGGTCTCCACAACTAGTACAAACACTTCTTTTCGATTTATTCCTACTCACATCATTCTTGGGTAATAACAACATGATCAACTCTTAACATATTCCCTGAACTCTGCTCACATAACTACCGCTGTTGCGGTCTCACACATCGAGAGGTATCCCCACTCTAAAGCAGTGGTTCGTTATCCACTTTATTTACTTATATAACATAAACTTTGTAATCGATAGCATTTACTTAACACATGCCATTTATGGCTTATAAGCCCTATTGCTTCGAGTTCTACTCACTGTAGGCTGTTCACACACATTTACTTCTCCGTACAACATTACATGGTCTAGAGGTAGTATTGGGCTCCATGGCCAGGTCGTTGTTCCTTCAAGGATGTCAGACTTCTTCCTGACGACTTATGCTTAAACCGGGTGCTAGTTTCAACCCTTGGGTTTTTGTCACGTTATCCCGTTCAACCACTGATGACCCAAACACCTTTTTAAGGACAGTTCCTGGGTGTTACTAGGTTATGCCATTACATCTGGCTTGTACTTATGAGTACGTTTGATTAACTACATCGCCCTGCGTTCTTGGCCGGTTACTTATCCTCTTTAGTGAGATTGATATCCCTTGTGATCATCTCGGGAGTTTCATCCCGATCATTGCACATTAACGTATCCATAGTAGGCATCTGCCTTACCATATGTAGGCTGGGTACTTACTCCAGCTATTGTGTTCGTCCTTCAGGTTCCTTATGACATATTCCATATCCTTACTTACTAATCAGTGCACTTCGCACTTGTTCACCCTTAAACATTTCCTTAAAATACACTTACTAATTCCTTTAGTCTTCCTTAACTTAACTGGGTTCCTTTATTTCAATGATTCGATGTAATCCATTGCTCTTGCTAGACTTTTACTTTGGACCGTAGTATGGAGTCGACTACTTCCCGTGTTCTAGACTCCACTCGTATACATACGTGGGGTATCCTACTGATACATTGCTACTTACCCGACTACCCCATAAGAAGGTTTGTCAGGCCCACAAGCTCCTAACGGAGTGCGGTCGTCCCACATTACTGTTGGTACACTCGTAGTGTCCGTCACACGCCTAGGTGAAGTATTCTGTTGTCACTCCTCTTATATTATCCTGTGATAATATGCATTCCGTGCTTCCCGAACTTAATCAAGGGAAGTGTATCCTGTTGTATTATTATGAACTCACTCCATTTCCTCGGGTTGTTACCCTTGGGTTTACTGGTTTCCATTCGGTTATTTAAAAGTAACTGGGTAAAACTTACCTACCATGTGGCACTGAGGCCCGTGTAGGTCTTCTGGTTTAGTTTAAAGAAAAGAAGAATTGAAATAAGATGGGTTTGAAAGAAAATTTGGTTTGAAAGGAGTTCAAAAATGATTTTGGTTGAAAGAAAAATTTTGTGGTTTTACAACGTTTCCTTGCCTTAGCCAAGTCTAGCTTCTTGCTGACTGGTATATTTCCAAGTACAGAGGTCAGGCTATTAAGCCCTTCCACGGTTATGATGAATCACTTAACTTCATGGTACTTTACTAAGTACCGGTAGTTTTTTAAATTTCCGTACAACCTTGTTATAGCAGCACTTGCCATGGCAAGTGCGCCATGCAACTGGTTATGGTTCAGCACATCGGTTGTGGCATTGCTTCGCCCGTTCTAACATCAGTGGCCTTGTTGGCCCTTACTTGATCTTACAGTCTTAACAACAATCCTTGGGTACTTCTCTCTGTCTTCACCTGATAACCATTAACTAGGGTGTTTCCCATTCTGGGAGACCCCTTTTTCTTAGATCGTATCCTCCTCGTACTACGTGTGGTTCCTTAATCGGTTGGTATACGTTGGTGTATTAGTTAACATTGTAGTCCCGTAGACACTCGTCTCGGGTTCCACTACTTCACTTCCCTACTGTTGCACGGTTAGTGCTTGCAAGCTGGTTGTCCTCGACTGCTTCGCATGTCGACCCAGGGTGCTGGAAATTCCATTCTCTTATGCATAAGATTCTTCACTTTTCGCTACCTCAGCGGCAATATTGTTAAAATGGAGACCGTCTTCGGGATTCACGCCCTTCGGAATCTACCGTATGACAGGTTCTCCGTACTTATAGGGGTTAATAACAGCCAGATCGGGTATTCCCGAGTAAGAGAGGATTTCCATCTCTCTGGCGTTCTTTCCAAGTTATATAATAGGGTTTGGAGGGCGGGATGGATACTGTAGGTATCCAGTACACACTGGTATTTCCCTAACTAGCGTACTTCTCACGCTATCACTCAACCCTTAACCCAAAGCACTAAAATCCTAACTCGGTACTTCCTAAGCTCGGTAATTCAGTCATCAGAGCGATACTTCGCTCTGATACCACTTTTTGTAACACCCCAACTACAACAACGTACTTGAACAATACTTTGCAGCGGAAATCATAACTCACAACATAACTTAACTCCTTGGTGTTACACGCCGTTAGCCACCCACGTGGCTAACAAGGCTAACATACATACATCGTACCGGTCTGATGGACTAAACTCCCGAGCAACTACACATTAATCCCGTTCCATGTCCAACATTTAATATACACTTACATTACAACTGTACCGAGTAATTACCAACCCGCGCCGATACATTTTCGGTCTTACTACTCCTACCATACATACACGATTTGAATGTCTACCCATGTGCAACAACTACCGTCCTACTCTCGAACGGCTTCCAGTTTCTTCGTACCTGTAAAGTAATGGGGGCCCCCAAAGGGGGTCAGCACCTTTGCTGGTATGGTAATCCCGCAGCCCGCATGCTACCGGGCCACGCACAACTATTTGTCGTCTTAGCATGCGGTTGATTTCATTTCAAACATGCACAACTATACACACATGTCATGCTTATAGCGCAAACATCCATTAATAGGACACAAACACAAATTAGCACACACACTCAATTACAACACACTTCAACTTATAACATACTCAACTTAATTTCTCTCTTCTTAGAGGACATACACTTTAGTTAGGAGTGCCGGGGTAGTATAGGCCCGAGCACAACATACATACATTTTCTTTACTTGGGTGGCGGCCTCCTATAGGACCGATCACAACATACATAATTTCCCCCTAGCTCCAATAATGATGAGTTAGGTAAGCCTTGGTTAAGCTTGTGGGTGGTTGTAATTCAAGGAGGAAGAACAACCGTAACATAACAAAGAGGGAGTCGAAGCGAACTTAAGCTTCAACACCCTACCAACATTATACATAATTTCCCTCCTAGCCCGATGTGGAGGTCGGGTAGGTAAGCTTTGGCTAAGCTAGTGGGAGGTCGAAATCCAATGAAGGAAAACAACCCTAACATAACAGGATGGGAGTTAATTCACATATATATTAACTCCCAAACAATACGCGCGACCGGGACACCCGGATTCCTCTCCATACATAACATATACTTATTAGTTAGAGGTTCCCTTATGGAACTTATCACATACATACATCACATAGTGTTACTAACTCGGTTAGACACATAAGGGAAATCATATCCCATTTCGACAACACGGATAACAGTATCCAACATCAACAACATATTAAACAAGTCACATACATCACGCATTGTCACAACATACAATAACACACGGATAGCCGTAATTAGAACGTTCCCATGGGTTGGGACGTTTATTCCGAATACCGATCTCTTATGTGAACCTAAGGTCGGTTAACTATTATTTAACACATAACTAAGGTTAAGCGGTATCGGAATTGGTTACGCCACAATAATGAATTACTGTAAACTCATTTCATGCTTTATCTTGCAAGGTGGCAAACACACAGAAAAACACATTGGCATACAAGCCGGTGTAATCCGGTAGGACACAGGTTGCAAGAGAACCATACCTGTCACCGAAGGTGCACTCTAATGTGCCATCACATGTTCCTTGAAAATCTTTGAACAACTGGTAACATTATAACTATCTCCATTAACATCGGGGTAACATAATTATTTAACGACTAATGCGCCCATGGTTAACCCCGTTACCCTGTTATACTTAATTTTACTCTTGTGATCTTAAGTTCACAACTCTCACATCAAACCTAACACTTGTTTACACATCTTAAGGCCTTTACATGTCACCAAAACAAGGCCTAACATCATCCAAAACCATTACCATCCAATCCCCCATCATTAGAAGGCTCAAGCACACTTATAGAGCAAAAAAAATGGAGTTCAAAAGATTATTGGTCATTTTCAAATAAAAATATACCTAAACATATGCCAAAAACATGTCAAAACAGATAGTACTTGAAAAGAGGAATCCAACGCCGCAAACGGCACTCAAAACGGAGTTCAAACGAAAAAGTTATGCAAAAACAAAGGTTGGTCCGAACATGCTTGATGCATGTTCGGACATAAGTCGAGAGTTCTGAAAATTTTCCGTCGTATGATGTCCGAACTTCAATGTTCGGACACATGTTAGGACATACCGAAAACTGCAAAATCCATTACGGAAAACAACTAGAACCAAGCCACAAATCCCCCACAAAACATACATAACTTATAGTAGCAAAATAGCTCATCGAAAACACATTTCAACGGGGTTTTAACGCATCATACACACATTAAAATCAACCAAAAACATCACCAAATCAAAGAGTCAAAACACTCATTTTCTACCAAAATTTCGCCATAACCTCCCCATAAACCTTACATGTCCACATCCACCAATTTTCACCATTTGAAATCCTAATTTAACCACACCCTTATAAGGGTCCTATCAGCACATAACAATTCCTCAAATTCCATCAACAACAACATAATCACCATAAACTCCATAACCACAATATCAATCACAAACTCAAAACATTTGGCTCTAAAGGCCCTCCATTCAACCATTAATTCACAAACCTCTCTAAAATCAATTAAACACATTTCCAACACAGATTTTCAATCCACAATTTGGGTTCATTAATTTGCTTACCCATCCCAAACACTTAAACAATTATAAACAAGGTTTAAGGTGTATTCCTTACCTTAATTTCACAAGTCTCCTTAATTCTCCTCTTGCTCCTCATCTCCTCCAAAAATCGGTTAAGAGGGTATGGAGTTTCCAAACTCCATCCCAACATCCAAGAACACAAAACACACTCAATTAATTATCTAAACCCTTGGAATATCTCAATTCAATCAAAGGCTAGAACACAAGGTTAGGGTTTACCTTTTGAGGCTTTTAAGAGGGATTCTCACCCTTGAATCAAGAAGGAAATTACTCCACCATTGAAGGGTCAATTTGGAGCTCAAGAACAAGGAGAAAACAAGGTATCAAAAATGGTGAAAAATCGATTACACCAAGAGATGAAGGAAAAATGACTTTTTCTTGGGAATTTTTACCTTAGAAGGAAGAGGAGGCTCCAAGCTTCACATTGGTGCCATTTTCTCTTCAAATGGGGAAAACCCATGGAGGTCAACTTCATCCTTTTGAAATTTCGAAAAGAGAGGATGATAGAGGAAGGTGAGAGGAAGAAGAATATGTGATTTGTTTTTGATTTGGAGCTCAAATGGAGCTTGGGGATGAAGAGGAAGTGGAGAAGCCATTGTTGGCTAGGTTGGAGAACTCCATCGGCAGAGAGGGAGAAGGGAACCGTGGAGGAGGAAGAAAGAGAGAGAGGAAAGAGAAGAGGAAAGAGAGAAATGAGAGGAGAAGAGAGAGAGAGAGGGGTATAAGTGGTCCCTCTATTTTTTTTGACTTAATTAATTTGTTAACTAGTCTTGTGTGAGTGAGCTGTTACATTAATAAAACCGGCCCACTACTGTAAACATGCTGGAGCGTTTTTCGTTTTTAACAGAAAACGCTCGTTTATTTACCCGGTTTAGCACTATTCACTAACCGGGACCGTTTTCCGGAATTTTCTCATTCCTTTAATTTTAATGGTTATTAAACTCCCATTAATGTTTAATTATTGTTACAAAATCAACTATTATTTTTACGGGGTCATTTAACTGTTTAAGGTCACGTTTTCGGGTTTTCTCGAAAAACGCGCTTTAAGACTCCGTTAGTGTTTTAACACATTATTTGAATCCGTTTTCTTCCGGAATTTTTCCCACATGTTCTTAATGTGTAATTAAGGTATAAAATATATTTATAACCCTAATAAAGGTTATGTACCTCCTAAAATAATTAAATACGCGTTTCCACGTTTTTGTGACTTATACGCATTTTCTTTTTCTTTTGGTTTTCATTTCTTCACCAATGATCTTAAGGACTTAATTAGCCTTAGAAAATTATAATTACATAATTAATTAACACATTAAGGTTTGGGGTATTTCAATCTACCCCCCTTAAAAGAACTTCGTCCTCGAAGTTCACACTTCCCTAGCGTCATTTGAATTAGAACACAGAGATTACTTGCAACATAAACTTCCATAACAAACATACTTTACATCACAACCTCGGACTTAACGGTCCGGGTAACACATCCATACATACATACAATGCTTAACATACTTACATAGTATCCTCGGACTTAATGGTCCAGGTACCTTAACAACATTTGCACATATATAACAACCCTTAGACTCTTAGTCTGGGTAACATAACAACATTTAGACTCGTAGGTCTTGATAACATAACAACCTTCAGACACATAGGTCTGGGTAATATAACACCTTCTGAACTTAACCACATTAGGACTCAAGGTCCAAAATAATAATTATTACACATACCACACAACATGTCTTAGCATGTATATCAACCAGAAATTCCTTTTCCATCTCTTCATGAGTTCGAGACCCATGTAGAGTACATATACACTGTGATCCCGCAGAACCGGTCGCGATGGACACTCTGGTCCCCGTTCCTTGGGAGATCAAAACAATTGCATACATCTTTAAAATATACTTCTCATGTCACCGGTCCTAAGACAAAGGCTCGTACGTCCTCAGCTCGTGAGCAAGTAATAGGAAAATACTCTATATGTGGTTAAGTATAATGAAATCCTTTATTGGAAGGATACAAGTTGAAAATCCTCTACGAGGTCACATAAAGGTAGTCCTTCCTTTGAAAATACCACTTAAGAATCTTAAAGTATTTATTGAAGTTTTGAAAATACCAATTGAAAATTTGAAACCACCAATTTAAAATTCTTTTGAAAACGCTATACAACTCCAAGTTCAATTATCATTAACTGCATCTTATTCTTGATGTGGTTATTTATGACCACTTATAGGGAGTTTCAAGAATCATCCAACCCTGATGTGATCAGCATCAGTGTTGAACTATCTCTCCACCCCAATTTGTGTTCGGCTTCCCTTGATCTCATGATAATCAAGTTCCACCTCCCACTTCAATTTCAACAACAGCTAATTCAAACATGGGCCATTTTCTATCTTTAATCCTTCTAGTTGTAATCATTACATCTCCAAGGGATAGAACTCTGTCTATCAATCATCTTCCAGATTTATTTTAAATCAAGTTACCTAGGGAATTTAATTCTCACTAGGTTCTATGTTGGTGTCACACCTCTTCATAAATCACAATACTGTATATATATATGCTTTTATAAAAATACAATACACGGTTTTACATTTAGTATTGTATGAACATACATAGTCGGGGTTTAGTTCCCTGGGAGTTTCTTACTCCCTTATACTTATACTTTCACACACATCCGTTAACACAACAAACACACTTATCACAATGGTATTCGCATCTTCTGTGCGCAATTACCACAATTAACCATGAATGAATGCGTATGTTTATGTAACACGCGCACCAATCATCAAAACAAATCATTTTGTGCTATGCACATCATAGTTCACGTACACTTGTACGGTAAAAGACACTAAGTGGTTCTGCGCTCTACCCCCCTTAAAAGGGATTACGCCCACGTAATCAATCAGTTAATCACTTGTTTAGAACATTCTACCGTCGTGAAGTGTTTTATCTCCACGCGGTTTATTACACATGTGTTCTGGTTTGAGGATCTTAGCCATATTGGCGGTTTAGTCCCTAACCAAGACTTCTCATTAGAGTTTATTTTAACTCTTAACTGGTTTCGATCCTGGCCTGTGAGGCTTTTAGGCATCATTAGTTTGCCATTCACTCATGTTCACTATTCACATTCATCGTTTGAATCACTGGTTCACCAGTTTCTGCTGCACAACTCTTGATAATTTAGAACTTAGTTTGCCCCATACATTATTCTTACTGTACCGTATATCTTCGATTATCACCTTCATCTTGGTAATAACTATTTCTCAACCGACGCGTGGTATTTCTTACCATGAGCGAACTCGGTGAGTTACAGACTTTCTATCCACTTCCATGATAATTTACTGTGTGTACTGCTATGTATTTCACAATGTTTAACTTGACTACTTCCGACTTACTGTCGGTTGAGTTTGAGCTACTATGTATTGTGTAGTACTCTGTTGGTTATTTCCAACACTTAAGGTATATTCCATACCGACATTTAATAATCGTGTTACTGTAGTCACTTATGTCAACCAGGTTCCTTTTTATTGGTACGACCGTGCTTGTCCTATACATCGGTTTTTATCACACCGTAAGCCTTGTTCTTCTATCACATTTAACATTTCCCAAACTTCCTAGCTATCCCACTCGATCATTACTGCACAAGAGCAATACCAAAACACTCAGTCATACAGAGTGCAGAGGCGTAAACTATTGACAGTAAATCTCTTATGCGATTGCAATAGGAATTCACACTGAGTTCCTTATCACACAATACCGACCATTGGCTTATTGCCCAGTCTGTTTGCTATCACTTACTTGTATGTCCATTGAGTTTTACTCATAATCGGCCTTATTCGCCACATTACTATTTAACAATACTTATACGGTGTCTCTTACTTACTGCGCACCGTGCTCTTACTCATTGTATAACATTAACTTGCACTGCATCTGCTATTACATTAGCTTCCGCCCTTACACTGTGTCTTGCCACTTGTTTGGCTGATTTCTGAATACTCTATTCTTCGAGTCTTTATGCTCCTTGAGCGTTGTTCACTTCACATTTAGTATCCCATACCTCTGGTGGTTGCTGTTAGACTTGTTACTCATCCGGTCTCCACAACTAGTACAAACACTTCTTTTCGATTTATTCCTACTCACATCATTCTTGGGTAATAACAACATGATCAACTCTTAACATATTCCCTGAACTCTGCTCACATAACTACCGCTGTTGCGGTCTCACACATCGAGAGGTATCCCCACTCTAAAGCAGTGGTTCGTTATCCACTTTATTTACTTATATAACATAAACTTTGTAATCGATAGCATTTACTTAACACATGCCATTTATGGCTTATAAGCCCTATTGCTTCGAGTCTCTCCACTGTAGGCTGTTCACACACATTTACTTCTCCGTACAACATTACATGGTCTAGAGGTAGTATTGGGCTCCATGGCCAGGTCGTTGTTCCTTCAAGGATGTCACTTCTTCCTGACGACTTATGCTTAAACCGGTGCTAGTTTCAACCCTTGGGTTTTTGTCACGTTATCCGTTCAACCACTGATGACCCAAACACCTTTTTAAGGACAGTTCCTGGGTGTTACTAGGTTATGCCATTACATCTGGCTTGTACTTATGAGTACGTTTGATTAACTACATCGCCCTGCGTTCTTGGCCGTTACTTATCCTCTTTAGTGAGATTGATATCCCTTGTGATCATCTCGGGAGTTTTCATCCCGATCATTGCACATTAACGTATCCTAGTAGGCATCTGCCTTACCATATGTAGGCTGGGTACTTACTCCAGCTATTGTGTTCGTCCTTCAGGTTCCTTATGACAATTCCATATCCTTACTTACTAATCAGTGCACTTCGCACTTGTTCACCCTTAAACATTTCCTTAAAATACACTTACTAATTCCTTTAGTCTTCCTTAACTTAACTGGGTTCCTTTATTTCAATGATTCGATGTAATCCATTGCTCTTGCTAGACTTTTACTTTGGACCGTAGTATGGAGTCGACTACTTCCCGTGTTCTAGACTCCACTCGTATACATACGTGGGGTATCCTACTGATACATTGCTACTTACCCGACTACCCCATAAGAAGGTTTGTCAGGCCCACAAGCTCCTAACGGAGTGCGGTCGTCCCACATTACTGTTGGTACACTCGTAGTGTCCGTCACACGCCTAGGTGAAGTATTCGGTTGTCAGCTCCTCTTATATTATCCTGTGATAATATGCATTCCGTGCTTCCCGAACTTAATCAAGGGAAGTGTATCCACTGTTGTATTATTATGAGCTCACTCCATTTCCTCGGGTTGTTACCCTTGGGTTTACTGGTTTCCATTCGGTTATTTAAAAGTAACTGGGTAAAACTTACCTACCATGTGGCACTGAGGCCCGTGTAGGTCTTCTGGTTTAGTTTAAAGAAAAGAAGAATTGAAATAAGATGGGTTTGAAAGAAAATTTGGTCTTGAAAGGAGTTCAAAAATGATTTTGGTTGAAAGAAAAATTTTCGTGGTTTTACAACGTTTCCTTGCCTTAGCCAAGTCTAGCTTCTTGCTGACTGGTATATTTCCAAGTACAGAGGTCAGGCTATTAAGCCCTTCCACGGTTATGATGATCTCACTTAACTTCATGGTACTTTACTAAGTACCGGTAGTTGTTTAAAATTTTCCGTACAACCTTGTTATAGCAGCACTTGCCATGGCAAGTGCGCCATGCAATCTGGTTATTGGTTCAACGCACATCGGTTGTGGCATTGCCTTCGCCCGTTCTAACATCAGTGGCCTTGCTGGCCCTTACTTGATCTTACAGTCTTAACAACAATTCCTTGGGTAGTTCTCTCTGTCTTCACCTGATAACCATTAACTAGGGTGTTTCCCATTCTGGGAGACCCCTTTTTACTTAGTATCGTATCCTCCTCGTACTACGTCGTGGTTCCTTAATCGGTTGGTATACTGTGGTGTATTAGTTAACATTTGTAGTCCCGTAGACACTCGTCTCGGGTTCCACTACTTCACTTCCCTACTGTTGCACGGTTAGTGCTTGCAAGCTGGTTGTCCTCGACTGCTTCGCATGTCGACCCAGGGTGTTGGAAATTCCATTCTCTTATGCATAAGATTCTTCACTTTTCGCTACCTCATGCGGCAGATATTATTAAAATGGAGACCGTCTTCGGGATTCACGCCCTTCGGAATCTACCGTGTGACAGGTTCTCCGTACTTATAAGGTCGTTAATGACAGCCAGATCGGGTATTCCCGAGTAAGAGAGGATTTCCATCTCTCTGGCGTTCTTTCCAAGTTATATAATAGGGTTTGTGGAGGGCGGGATGGATACTGTAGGTATCCAGTACACACTGGCATTTCCCAACTAGCGTACTTCTCACGCTATCACTCAACCCTTAACCCAAAGTACTAAACTCTTAACTCGGTACTTCCTAAGCTCGGTAATTCTGTCATCAGAGCGATACTTCGCTCTGATACCACTTTTTGTAACACCCCAACTACAACAACGTACTTGAACAATACTTTGCAGCGGAAATCATAACTCACAACATAACTTAACTCCTTGGTGTTACACGCCGTTAGCCACCGACGTGGCTAACAAGGCTAACATACATACATCGTACCGGTCTGATGGACTAAACTCCCGAGCAACTACACATTAATCCCGTTCCATGTCCAACATTTAATATACACTTACATTACAACTGTACCGAGTAATTACCAACCCGCGCCGATACATTTTCGGTCTTACTACTCCTACCATACATACACGATTTGAATGTCTACCCATGTGCAACAACTACCCGTCCTACTCTCGAACGGCTTCCAGTTTCTTCGTACCTGTAAAGTAATGGGGGCCCCCAAAGGGGGTCAGCACCTTTGCTGGTATGGTAATCCCGCAGCCCGCATGCTACCGGGCCACGCACAACTATTTGTCGTCTTAGCATGCGGTTGATTTCATTTCAAACATGCACAACTATACACACATGTCATGCTTATAGCGCAAACATCCATTAATAGGATACAACACAAGGTTAGCACACACAACATAACAACACACTTCACTTTATAACATACACAACTTAATTTCTCTCTTCTTAGAGGACATACACTTTAGTTAGTATGTGCCGGGGTAGTATAGGCCCAAGCACAACATACATACATTTTCTTTACTTGGGTGGCGGCCTCCTATAGGACCGATCACAACATACATAATTTCCCCCTAGCTCCAATAATGATGAGTTAGGTAAGCCTTGGTTAAGCTTGTGGGTGGTTGTAATTCAAGGAGGAAGAACAACCGTAACATAACAAAGAGGGAGTCGAAGCGAACTTAAGCTTCAACACCCTACCAACATTATACATAATTTCCCTCCTAGCCCGATGTGGAGGTCGGGTAGGTAAGCTTTGGCTAAGCTAGTGGGAGGTCGAAATCCAATGAAGGAAAACAACCCTAACATAACAGGATGGGAGTTAATTCACATATATATATTAACTCCCAAACAATACGCGCGACTGGGACACCCGGATTCCTCTCCATACATAACATATACTTATTAGTTAGAGGTTCCCTTATGGAACTTATCACATACATACATCACATAGTGTTACTAACCCGGTTAGACACATAAGGGAAATCATATCCAATTTCGACAACACGGATAACAGTATCCAACATCAACAACATATTAAACAAGTCACATACATCACGCATTGTCACAACATACAATAACGCACGGATAGCCGTAATTAGAACGTTCCCATGGGTTGGGACGTTTATTCCGAATACCGATCTCTTATGTGAACCTAAGGTCGGTTAACTATTATTTAACACATAACTAAGGTTAAGCGGTATCGGAATTGGTTACGCCACAATAATGAATTACTGTAAACTCATTTCATGCTTTATCTTGCAAAGTGGCAAACACACAGAAAAACACATTGGCATACAAGCCGGTGTAATCCGGTAGGACACAGGTTGCAAGAGAACCATACCTGTCACCGAAGGTGCACTCTAATGTGCCATCACATGTTCCTTGAAAATCTTTGAACAACTGGTAACATTATAACTATCTCCATTAACATCGGGGTAACATAATTATTTAACGACTAATGCGCCCATGGTTAACCCCGTTACCCTGTTATACTTAATTTTACTCTTGTGATCTTAAGTTCACAACTCTCACATCAAACCTAACACTTGTTTACACATCTTAAGGCCTTTACATGTCACCAAAACAAGGCCTAACATCATCCAAAACCATTACCATCCAATCCCCCATCATTAGAAGGCTCAAGCACACTTATAGAGCAAAAAAAAATGGAGTTCAAAAGATTATTGGTCATTTTCAAATAAAAATATACCTAAACATATGCCAAAAACATGTCAAAACAGATAGTACTTGAAAAGAGGAATCCAACGCCGCAAACGGCACTCAAAACGGAGTTCAAACGAAAAAGTTATGAAAAAACAAAGGTTGGTCCGAACATGCGTCTGACCTTGCATGTTCGGACATAAGTCGAGAGTTCTGAAAATTTTCCGTCGTATGATGTCCGAACTTCAATGTTCGGACACATGTTAGGACATACCGAAAACTGCAAAATCCATTACGGAAAACAACTAGAACCAAGCCACAAATCCCCCACAAAACATACATAACTTATAGTAGCAAAATAGCTCATCGAAAACACATTTCAACGAGGTTTTAACGCATCATACACACATTAAAATCAACCAAAAACATCACCAAATCAAAGAGTCAAAACACTCATTTTCTACCAAAATTTCGCCATAACCTCCCCATAAACCTTACATGTCCACATCCACCAATTTTCACCATTTGAAATCCTAATTTAACCACACCCTTATAAGGGTCCTATCAGCACATAACAATTCCTCAAATTCCATCAACAACAACATAATCACCATAAAACTCCATAACCACAATATCAATCACAAACTCAAAACATTTGGCTCTAAAGGCCCTCCATTCAACCATTAATTCACAAACCTCTCTAAAATCAATTAAACACATTTCCAACACAGATTTTCAATCCACGATTTGGGTTCATTAAATTGTTTACCCATCCCAAACACTTAAACAATTATAACAAGGTTTAAGGTGGATTCCTTACCTTAATTTCACAAGTCTCCTTAATTCTCCTCTTGCTCCTCATCTCCTCCAAAAATCGGTTAAGAGGGTATGGAGTTTCCAAACTCCATCCCAACATCCAAGAACACAAAACACACTCAATTAATTATCTAAACCCTTGGAATATTTCAATTCAATCAAAGGCTAGAACACAAGGTTAGGGTTTACCTTTTGAGGCTTTTAAGAGGGATTCTCACCCTTGAATCAAGAAGGAAATTACTCCACCATTGAAGGGTCAATTTGGAGCTCAAGAACAAGGAGAAAACAAGGTATCAAAAATGGTGAAAAATCGATTACACCAAGAGATGAAGGAAAAATGACTTTTTCTTGGGAATTTTTACCTTAGAAGGAAGAGGAGGCTCCAAGCTTCACATTGGTGCCATTTTCTCTTCAAATGGGGAAAACCCATGGAGGTCAACTTCATCCTTTTGAAATTTCGAAAAGAGAGGATGATAGAGGAAGGTGAGAGGAAGAAGAATATGTGATTTGTTTTTGATTTGGAGCTCAAATGGAGCTTGGGGATGAAGAGGAAGTGGAGAAGCCATTGTTGGCTAGGTTGGAGAACTCCATCGGCAGAGAGGGAGAAGGGAACCGTGGAGGAAGAAAGAGAGAGAGAGGAAAGAGAAGAGGAAAGAGAGAAATGAGAGGAGAAGAGAGAGAGAGAGGGGTATAAGTGGTCCCTCTATTTTTTTTTTGACTTAATTAATTTGTTAACTAGTCTTGTGTGAGTGAGCTGTTTACATTAATAAAACCGGCCCACTACTGTAAACATGCTGGAGCGTTTTTCGTTTTAACAGAAAACGCTCGTTTATTTACCCGGTTTAGCACTATTCACTAACCGGGACCGTTTTCCGGAATTTTATCATTCCTTTAATTTTAATGGTTATTAAACTCCCATTAATGTTTAATTATTGTTACAAAATCAACTATTATTTTTACGGGGTCATTTAACTGTTTAAGGTCACGTTTTCGGGTTTTCTCGAAAAACGCGCTTTAAGACTCCGTTAGTGTTTTAACACATTATGTGAATCCGTTTTCTTCTGGAATTTTTCCCACATGTTCTTAATGTGTAATTAAGGTATAAAAATATATTTATAACCCTAATAAAGGTTATGTACCTCCTAAAATAATTAAATACGCGTTTCCACGTTTTGTGACTTATACGCATTTTCTTTTTCTTTTTGGTTTTCATTTCTTCACCAATGATCTTAAGGACTTAATTAGCCTTAGAAAATTATAATTACATAATTAATTAACACATTAAGGTTTGGGGTATTTCAAAGCTGAACACAAATTGGGGTGGAAGGATAGTTCGACACTGATACTGATCACATCAGGGTTAGATCATTCCTGAAACTCTCTACAAGTGGCCGCAATTAATCCCATTAGGAATAGATGGGAACCGAAGTATACTAGCTGCAAACAACTAAAATACCTACAATCTAACAAGTAAAGCACCAAATACGAATGTTTGTGAATAACACTTCACTCCCGAATATATTCATATTAAGAATAATGGTGGGACATAATCACGTGACAATTAGGGCAATGCTATGCCCATAATGGCATACACCAATACACAACAAATATTGGAATGAGAAAAGAACATACTAGTCCTTAGTAGGACCAACATTGAAAATGTTACATTACAACACAATTAATACTTAAACCGATCGCAACCTTAAACGCAAATCGGAGTTGAACACCTAAATAATTACCACCCAAGGCATTAACCATATCAGGGAATGCCCTAACCAACAAGAGACGAATAGATGTCAAGTTACAATTATACACTGTTAATTCATTCGATCACACCGATCATTGAATGAGGGTTCCGAATAAAAAGGGAATGGCTACCGCCATTGGCGTCCCGCCAAACAATAGGTAACAAAGAGGGAATGCGTGTTTAAGACATGTTGTCTAATAACATAACGACTGTCGGGGAAAGGACTATACAAGTTAAACAAGGACAAACAACCTAAACGGCGATACAAGATAACAAGTCTAAATGTTATAAAACACAAGTTTAAAGTGGAAGTACTCAATGTACATGAGAAGAACACAAGTCTAGGAGGGCGAAAATACCGCCTCCGACTACCTTCCAATATGTACCAATTGAACAGTAACATTTAAAAATAACATGACAATTAATGGGAACCGATTCAAACTAGGCCACAATAGAGATTTTCATAAAAAGAAGAAAACACAAATCTTCGCCATGAAGCTCAGGAATTACACCAAATGATGTAAACCAAGGAATAGGGTAAAGTTCGAAGAACTATAATACGCACTGAGAATAACGCGCATAATCTACTAACTAATGAACAATGAACAAGCGCCAAACTGCGCGCATGGTAACCAACTGACAGTAATTAGAATCAACACATAAGTAACTTCAACAAAGGACGTACTAAACAATAAAACAACAATAACTTATCAATACGAGGAGTCATAAATTCCTTAAAACAACAGTGAACTCGTGTCAATAACAAAGCCTATGACAGAGGAAAAAGATCACCTCATACCACTCAGAAGCAAACTTTACCGTGAGGGCGAGATATCGTAAACACCTGTTGAATGAAAGGTACATAATTATACCATTGGGTTGGGAACCTAGGGAACTGAAAAGAAATTTGCTCAGGATACCCCCGACAAAAATTAAAAGGGAGATTGACAACACAATACTTCACGAACGCGTGACAGACTCTACGAGTATGCAAAACGAGATATGGGATGACCGCACTCCATAGGAGCTTGTGGGATTGGCGGACTTATTTATAAGTTAGTCAAGTAAGTAGCAATGTATCAGTAAGGTACCCCATACATGTAGACAGGTAGTGTAGGAAACGTAGGAAGTAGTCAACTCCATACCAAGGTCAACTATGCAAATCCAGACCCGTACAAATAACTACCTAAGGTAAATTAACGAGAAGAGTTCCTATTGAACCAACGAGATAAAAGGAACCAAAAACCTTGAATAGAACGCGACTAAGTCGTAACTCCACAAAGAAATGGTTAAAACACAATAACATTAGAGGAAACCTCTCGAAAGAGGAGAGAGTTAATAGTCAACCTAATGACAACTATGAAAACCCATTAAATGGGCGAACAAACGCAACCAAAACTCTCATAAGGTCCAATAACTGTTTTAGACTAACATAATACTTTACATTCAAAAGAACCTACCCAATAATAAGGATTGTCACCCACAAGAGGGACATAAAGAGAATTACTCTCCAACAGAGAACACAAACAATACCGAGTGAGGTAACAATTTTGTATGCCCGAATTAAGGGCAATGATACATCTGCACCCACAAAGGGGCCGAACATACACCAATATTCAATAAAAAGAAAGGCAAAGCTAGCACACTAATAGATGCCCAAAGTTATTAAGCAAATGCTATAATAACTTAACCGTCGAATCGGCTAAAACATGGTACGTACAACAACAACCATTATAAACAACTTTTAGAATGAACACATTGGCAAAGACCAGACGAGTGGAACTCGCTAGAACCCAAGCAATAAGAAACAAATGGGAGACAGGCTATACAACAACCTAGTCCGTTCAAGGATTCACCTTAAAATAAATACGGTATTCAACACTATAATGCACACAGGAACTCACAAATGTACAATTATACTCCTGTAGAACAATATGACAAATTGAAAGGAAATAGATCACACTAAAGGAAAAATGCCTCAACTGCCAAAGGACATGCCCATATGGGATGCCGAAAAAGGCAAGGCTCAATATACACACAACAATGGAGTCCCTAGCAAAAGCGGGGCAAACCGTACAAGTATCGGTGCGAGAACAATATGTTGAATATACAACATATAACAACATGAAGTACATAACAGATATTACAATTAAGGTATTACTCTGGAACAAAACAACCTGGAGACACGGAATGACAAGAATTACCTTCGTGGATTTATAAGCTAATACATTAAAAAATTTCAGAGACTAGTGCAAAGAGCACTAATGACAACGATAGCCAATGTCATACTTCACCTTAACTAGAAACCAATGAGGGAAGATATTAACAATCCAAGATATATTACGCGCTAGTCATCCAGAACGTCTGGACACGACTTAGATCTAATCGTGTGCATCTGCAATTAACGATACCGCACTGACTAAACTACCTCCGTTTTCAAATTAAGAAAAGACCGTGAATGACACTGTCATATTGGAACGAAGTCAGCAATAACCCGCTGCTAATAAATCACCTTTAATATGTCCTTAGGAACAAAAAGGGCAAACCAAGCCCTATGCACGTGGGTCTGCACCTCATTACGGAGCGAGTGGGCCCAATCAAACGTATTTGGGAGAGCGCACAAGTATTCTACGCCTTTGGCTGAAAAGTACACGCCTCACCCTTCACATTTCCTTTTTAGAGCCGAGTGACGAGATATCGACCCGTCTCTCAGATATGAGAAGACTCCACTCCGAAGTTTCAATACGGAAACAGGGGAGACCAGGAACAAGACCATTAAAAGGGTCAAGTCCGTTGGTCAAACCATGAGGCGAAGAGGCCACATGGGATTTGGAGAACTCCATGAGAGCTATGTATCCAGCGCTCTTCTCATAGCGACTGTGTGATACTTTGGGGGGTCACGGGACGTAACCCTTTTTAAGGGGGGGGGGGGTAGAGCCCTTGGCATATTAGTCATTTTTGTGTTGTTTTGTGATGTGTATGTTGGTTGTTGTGTATATGTGCTCTAAGCACTCATGTTGTATGTTGATTATGTGTATGTGCTTTAAGCACTTGGGATATGTTTTGTGATATGTATCTGCCTAGAGCACTTGAATGATTATGTATGGATGTCCTATGGGATTTGTGATATATAGATATACGTATTGGTTTGGATTGGAAAACTAGTGGTTGAATGGAATGGATTACACTTCAGGAAAGCGTTGGAACCTTAGAATTGATAGGACTGGATGAACTAGAATCTTGAGATTCATTGGGAAGTTACTCACATATTCGATTTAGATGACTTCGGGACAAAGTGCTTTTAAGGGGGTAGACTAAAATAACCCGAATAATTAGTACCTTAATTAAAAAGGATTAAATTAAATCATTAGCAATTATTGCTATAAATATTATGGTATAAAATATATATAGTTCAAATTGGACATTAGATTATACATTGATATCTAATCAAAGAGAAAATATTATTAAGGAGAAATAAACTCCTAAAGTTAACATTACATGTACATATTAGTACATATATTAAATACCACTAGTATACCTTAATAAATTATATAAATATTTTATATACCCTAGACAAATTATAGACAGAAACATGTACACATATACACACCTCTAGATAAAAAAAAATAATACTATAAATAACAATGTAACATATTAATATAGTCATATGTATATATATACATGTACAATAAGTGTCACAATTTTAGTTAAGGGAAATTTCAAACTCCCTCTAATTTTCTATCCGGCTGTCTATATATACAAAATAAAACAAAACATCATTAGAAATTTAAATTAGTATTAAAGGACAATGTAGACTACCTATAATGTCACCTCCCTCAGGTACTCTCCATCATCTAAAGGAATTTCCTTTTCTTTTCTCCAATCTCACAACACCACTCCCTACCCTTCTCTCGACTGAAACAACAAGTACAGGACAGACCCTTCTTTTTTTTCTCTACGCCAGCTTTCCTCTTCTTATTCACATATCAGTCTCTTGCCCTCTTCTGGTTGCACATGACAGTAGCACTTCCTTTTCAATCTACCTGCTGAAGCGACAAGAAAGAAACAGAGAGTAAGCTCCTTCTCCTTTCCCCTTTTCTTCACATTCCAAGTCTAGCTCGCCTGGTTTTCTCCTTCATTGCCTCCACTACAATACAACTCATCCTTATCTGCAAGAAACAACAACAGAACCTCAGCGTAAGCTCCATTCCCGGTAATGCAAAAAAAAAAACAACATCCTTCTCCTTCTCTTTTTTTTTCTACCATTCTAGCTTCTGATTTCCCATCTGATTCCTACTCCATCTTTACTGGAGTACTACTACTTCTCTTCTTCATTATAAGGCAGTAATCACCAGCAAGTTCCTTGCTCACTATCGGTAGCAACAGAGGCAAACAGCAAGGATAAATCAGCAAAAAAAAAAACTGGTGAGGACTGCTCTTTCCTTCTCTCCTTTCCTCACGGTTTTTTTTTTCTCACTAGACTTTCCTCCATGACTACTACTACAAAGCAGCTCACCCTCCCCTCTGTAACTCCCTCTCCTCCATTCTTGGTGTACCAGTGGAGTAAACAACAAGTAAAAACTGCTCCAAGACAAGGTAAGGTCACTCTCTTCCCCCTTCAGCTTGAGTCCGAAAATGTGGTGGTTTTTAACCCCCTCTTTCATCTCTGTTTGCCCACATTTAGAGATTGTTCTCAGCTCCTCCCTCAAGCCAAAAGTGCACTAGAAACACACCATGAAAGGGCTGGAAGAACAAGGTAGAAATCTGAAAATGTACCATGGCTATTTTTGTGAAAGGAGGATCGAAGGAAAAAGAGAAGGTGGAGCGAAGGAACGGAAAGAGATTGAGACAATCGATTGGAGTGCTATCGAGAGAAGAAGAAGAAATTCATTGTATTAGATTGTTACTGTTTCGAGGAAGAAACAGGACATATAAACGAAAATACAAAGGACCGTTGCTAAACGGGATTAAAGAAGCTAATGACCGTTAGGAAAAGATTAAAGAAAATAAAGAGTGAATTAGGAATAAAGACTATCCTAACACCCCCCCCCCTCAAACCTAGGAAAAGAGCTATTTTTCTAGGTTTGAAGTGTTCATCATTCCCATCGACGAAAGTTGATGTTGGTAGTCTTTTCCCGTAAGATGCTTTGTGAGCATATCCACCTTTTGATGCAAATTAGAGATGTGAACCATGTCAATGAGGCCGGCTTTGATCTGATCATGAACGTAGTGAACATCAATTTCGATATGTTTCGTGTGTTCGTGAAGAACCGGGTTGTGAGCGATGTAGACGGCCGATTTGTTGTCACACTTCAATGGTATGGGGGTGATGTCATCGATGCCGAGCTCATTGAGAAGACGGGAAAGCCAAGCTAATTCGGTGGTAACACGTCGAAGAGCACGGTATTCGGCCTCGGCGGAAGAGAGAGAAACAGAAGCTTATTTCTTGGATTTCCAAGATATGGGGGAGCCTCCAAATAAAATGTAATAGCCGCTAATGGACCTGCGAGAAATAGGACACGAGGCCAATCAGAATCGCAGTAGGCTAGAAGAGAGTAGTCAGACGTGTTATTTAAAAAAATCCCATAACCGAGCGTCCCTTTGATATACTGAAGAACATGGATGGCGGCATCCCAGTGATTTTGACAAGGATTTTGGTTGAATTGACTTAGGAGTTGAACGCTAAAGTTGAGATCTGGGCGTGTGTTGATGAGATAGTTCAACTTGCCAATCAAACGTCGGTATTCGGTAGCGTTGGGAAGGAGAGGCCCGTCTTGTAATTGGAGTTTGGTACCGGGGGCGAGAGGACTAGCAACAGATCGCTTGGAAAGGATATCGTAGTCGGTGAGGAGATTTGAAGCAAATCTGGTTTGTGTGATACCAACGCCATGAGGAGCATAATGAAATTCGAGCCCAAGGAAGTATGTGAGAGCTCCGAGATCTTTGATTTTGAAAGAATCGTGTAGAGTGTTCTTGACTTGAAGAATCTTGGTGTCATCATTGCCACATAGAAGGATATCGTCGACGTAGACACCGAGAAAGAGGATGGAGCTTCCATTCTTCCATTTGAATAAGGAGTGATCGTTGTCTGAAAGAACAAACCCAAGGTTAGTGAGACTAGTCGAAAGTTTAGCATACCACTGACGCGAGGCTTGTTTCAAGCCGTATAAGGATTTCTGCAATTTGCATACTAAACCGTTGGAGGCAGTCAAACCATCGGGAATTTTCATATAGATTTCTTCGTGAAGGTCGCCATGGATGAATGCATTGTTAATGTCAAGTTGATGAATCATCCAACGCCGTTTGGTGGCAACGTTGACTAATGTTCGAATGGTTGTCATTTTGACAACGGGAGAGAAAGTTTCATGGAAGTCTTCTCCTTCTTTTTGTGTGAACCCATGTACAACCAAGCGAGCTTTGTATCGATCGATGGTGCCATCAGCTTTGTGCTTGGTGCGATACACCCATCGGCAAGTAATCTACCTTTTTCCTTTGGGAAGTTTAACAAGAGTCCACGTCTTATTTTCTTCAAGAGCTTGGAGTTCAGAATTCATGGCGGCTCTCCATTCTGGATGTTGGACGGCAACACGATATGAAGACGGTTCAAGAGGACATTGCATTTGAACCTGAGAACATAGAACCTGAGAGGGAATGAAGTCAGTAATGGAATTTAAAGAGGGAAGAAGATTGGGCTTTGAATTTTTTAGTCTAGTGGACAAAAGGTGCGTAAAGGAATCTGGGCCGACTAGGTTGCACTCATAATCCACAAGATGGATAGGGGCTTGTCTCGTCCTTGTGGAGCGGCGGAGGTTGGGCGGCCCAAGGGAATTTGAGGGTTCATGGTGGGCCTGATTGTTGTCAGAAGGAAGACCGACAAGAGTATCTAGATTCGGGAAACCTGGATTAGTTTGATCCCCATCTACAAGCTGGGTTGTCGAAGGTTGAGCTGGAGAATCATTTCTTTCGGCGAAGATGGGTTGACTTTCAGTGGGCCTCGATGTGATCTCGCCAGAAGTGAAGAGAATAGGGTTATCTGATTCTTGGGCTTGTGAAACGGATTCATCATTATTTTCTTCATGAATGGAAATGTCATCATAATCATCATCTGTGGTAACGGGGAATAATGGGGAGCCCGTTCTTGGTTGGGCCGATCCATCTGCCTGAGAAGCCCGTTCCTGCAAAGGGAAGATTTCTTCAAAAAAGGTTAGATCGCAACTTGTAACGATTTTATTCTCATCGAGCAGAAGAACACGATGCCCTTTCTTGCATAGGCCTGGCCCAAGATAGATTCCTTTGTGTCCACGATTGTCAAACTTGCTCCGGTTGATGGTTGGCCCAGTGTGATAGACCAAAGACCCGAAAGTTCTGATTTTGCTCAAATCAGGGGGAGAACCATACAAATATTCATAGGGAGATAGACCTTTTAATGTGGATGAAGGTAATCTATTGATGAGGAAAGTTGCCATAAGAATGCTCTCACCCCAATATATGATATCAAGCCCTGATTGAAAGAATAAAGCCCGAGCAGTTTCAAGCAAATAACGATGTTTTCTTTTAACCACTCCGTTTTGTTGAGGAGTATAAACGAAGGAGGTTTGATGTATGATGCCCTTTTTATGAAAAAAAATCTTATAAAACTCTTGACGATCCCAATCATAAGCATTGTCGGAACGAACAACTTTAACAAATTTATTAAATTGCCTTTCAATCATGCTTATGAAATTTTGTATATGTTTCGATGCCTCAGATTTAAATTTCATAAGGAGAACCCAAGTGCATCTACTAGCATCATCAACAATGGTGAGAAAATAACGACATCCATCATGATTTGTAGTAGAACACGGACCCCAAGTGTCGACGTGAATAAGATCAAAACAACGTTCAGATCTATTATTAGAATGAGGGAAGGGTAATCTATGGCCCTTGGCCCTAAAACAAACATCGCAAATAAAGTTATCCGGTATCTCATGTTTCTACAACAAACCCATTTGAATCATTTTGTTCAGAGGAGGATGTCCCATCCTTCTATGTAACATCAATGCATAGGAATTACATGAATAAGCAACAACAGAAAAATTATTATGATTACAGTCACCAAAAATGTTGCGCAACAGTTTATTATCAAGAATGTACAGCCCATCCTTTTGATGCCCAATCTGTCTCTTACTCTTCCAGGTATGGGCGTGTAAATAACAAGCATTAGAATCAAACAAGACAACACTGTTGTTTTGCTTAGCTAATTTACTAACAGAGGCAAGAGAGAGTTTGAAATTGGGAACATGAAGAACATTCTCTAGCCTAAAGTTGTCAGCAAGCAAAACTGTTCCCATCACATTAATAGCTTCAACATGACCATTTGGCAAAGTAACGTAGTTGACATCAGAAGTCTGTTTTACACTACTAAGCATAGATTCATCTCCAATCAAATGCTCACTAGCACCAGAATCAAGAAGCCATTCATGATCAATATGTTTGGGGCATGAATTATTGCAATTAGATAAAACAATACATGCAAACTGCAATTCACTTTTACTGCTAAACACACTGTTACTCGAAGCATTTTTATCAGAAATCTTTCCTGTCTGATCAAGCAAATTGCAAAGTTTGGTCAGTTTGTCTATATTTGAAATAGAAAGACCTTTCATACCTTTTGTCTTCTTGCCAACAGAATTTGCAGTAGAGGTGTTCCTCGATCCCTTCCACCAGTCGGGATACCCGCAAATCTCAAAGCAACCACTTTTGAGATGTCCAGTTTTGCCACAGTGAGTACAAACATTGTTATTCTTCTTGCCGATGTTATCTTTTCTGAACTTGCTCCTTTCTCCAAAAATTGTTTCTGTTCTACTGGTGTTGTTTGCGAAAGTCATTCTAGAAGCATCATTCTCACTTCTTCCACTGATTCGTTACCTCTCCTCTTGGAGAATTACGGCATAAGCAGAATCTAAGCTTGGAAGGGGTTTCTTCATGAGCAGATTACCTCTAACATTGGCGAAATCTTCACGCAGCCCCAACAAAAATTGAAACAATTTTTGGTTTTCAGAATGCCTAGCTATCTTCTCACTATAACCACAAACGCAAGTATCTATATTTGTCATAGCAGCGATATCATCCCAAATACTAGTGAGCCTGGTGAAATACTAAGTGACAGAGGAACTTCCTTGTTCAATTCTAGACAGGTCGCGGTTGAGTTCAAAGAGTCTCGTACCGTCGATTTGGTCAAATCTCCGTGTAAGGCGTTTCCACATGTCATACGTGGTTGAGCAGGAAACGAGACTATCTCCGATGTTGGTTTCGACCGAAGCGAGAATCCAAGACCACACTAGTCCGTCGCATCGGTCCCAAGCGTCTCTGTGGTTCTTGGCCACTTTGGATTTTTTTAGAGTACCATCTATCATCTTGATCTTGTTCTTGGCCAGCAAGCAAATCTCGATCTTCTTCTTCCTATTCTGGAATCCCTTTTTACCGTCAAATTTTATCGAAGTGAGCTGAACTCCTGGAGTTTCTGAATTCGAAACCACCAAGGGATCCGAATCGTGGCGTCGTCTATTCTTCTTCTTCTTGATAACTTCTTCCTCTTCAGAATCGAAAGATTTCTCTTCATCATCTTGAGAATCGTTCTCCCCTTCGTCAGATTCGGATGACATTGGTGTAGATTAGGGTTACGAGGCGGTCATTACCGCTCTGATACCATGTGAAAGGAGGATCGAAGGAAAAAGAGAAGGAGGAGCGAAGGAACGAAAAGAGATTGAGACAATCGACTGGAGTGCTATCGAGAGAAGAAGAAGAAATTCATTGTATTAGATTGTTACTGTTTTGAGGAAGAAACAGGACATATAAACGAAAATACAAAGGACCGTTGCTAAACGGGATTAAAGAAGCTA
This sequence comes from Limonium bicolor, assembly GCA_023374045.1. NCBI lineage: Eukaryota > Viridiplantae > Streptophyta > Magnoliopsida > Caryophyllales > Plumbaginaceae > Limonium > Limonium bicolor. The sequence continues at coordinate 39,376,960 of CM041779.1, read as the reverse complement.
ATGACCGTTAGGAAAAGATTAAAGAAAATAAAGAGAGAATTAGGAATAAAGACTATCCTAACAATTTTAAGCCTTCTTCTCCTCCATGTTACACGCAGAATACTAAGACTTTTTTTCCTTGTTTGTAGTGAACTGAGAACACACTTAAACTTCTGCAAAACAGCAAGGTGATCACTCTTTCTCTCTACATTAAAAATCATGCCAAAACCTATCTTGAAACTCCTTGACATATTACGTAAACAAGGTACTAACTAGCTCTTTTTATTGTTGAAATAACCACAAAAAAATGGGTATGTACACACCCATAGGCTGCCGGAAAGTGGGAAGATCATGCTGAAAAGATATATCAAATTTTAGAAGGTAAATCACTCACCTAACTCTAAGCATTAGGTGGGTAATTTAAGGGATTTTCATGAACAAAAAAAATGTAACGTGAGATATATATATGCTACAGCCGAGGAAGAGAGTTGTGGCTAGTGAGAAATTAGTGGGATCTTCTTGGTGGTTATACAAAGGTAAGAGTACTAATCCTCATCATTAATACCTTAAAAAGTTGCTAATTGGAGTATTGGATGGAGGCCAAATGTATTGGGTACGTATGTATATTATTTGAGGTTATTAGTGTGTAGTAAGCTAAGTATATGAGTTAGGAGAAAAAAAATTAGGTGTGTATGATTTATTAAAGTCAAATATGTGTAAAAATGTGAGGAAAATGACTTAAGAAAACTAAGGAAAATTCTGTATGCAAACCGAGAATACATGTGAGTTTTGGAGATGCTAAGTCCTAAATATGTGGAGAAGATTAAGGGCTGAAAATTTGATTTGTGAAACTAAGTACTAATGGCTTATTAAAATCTATATTATATGTAAATAATGAAGGAAAATAATTTAAATAGGTTAGGTATATAAGCTGCTGCAAAACCGTAACTATACCAAAATTTTGAGGACATTTTAATATCACTTAAAAATTATTATTAGGCTATTTTTAGGGCCATGGAATTAGGCTATGTTATTTTGTATATTTTGAGCTTTAGATAGTTATTAATAAATTTTTTTTAGGTTGATTTAAGAAGGTTGTATAATTCTGGTGCAAATTCGTGATCCTAGCAGATATAACTACTTAGGAATGCATTAGAAAAATAGTGGTATAATTATAAGCTTCTAATATGGCTTAAATGAATTTTAAAACCTTATAAAATATTTTAAATAAATAAATCACATATGGGGTCAAAGTGTAGTAAAAAGAAATATAGGGTATAAATGATAACAATAACCGAAGGGAATGGTTTTAAGGACCTTTATAAGTATAACACATGAATTTTATGAAATGTGGAGCTAATTGTAAAAACTAGGAAGTTTTGGGGTATTTCCGTAAAATAATAACAAACTGGTCAAGGAATAATTTAAGTGGTCGGCCTTGACCACATATGAGGGCTGACCATGTTAAAATGATAAGGATAATTATTTTAGGTATTTAAAGAAATATTAAGTCAACAACAATTATTCTAAAAATATTAGGGGTGTTTGTGTAATTACCAAGATTACAATGGTTAAAATATTAATATTGGAACCTTTGGGGTTTATTAGAAATTTAAGAGAATTTTTGGGGTTAGTTTAATGAATGAATTAATTAAGGGTTATAATATATGGTTTAAGTATTAAATTGTAACAATTATAAAGTTTATGGATAGGTAATGTAATTACCGAAAATTTGGGGTATAAAACGGAAATTAAGGTACTTAAGGGGTTTGTAAGTAATTCTGGAAAGGTTTTGGGAATGGGTTAATGATTTAAATTAATTAAGGGTTATAATATGTAGTTAAGTATTAAAGGTGTACACAATTATAAAGTTTAGGGTTATATAAATAAATACCAAAAACTTGGGGATGGAAAACGGATTTTTATAAACGTTAGGGGGAAACTTGTAATTCCGGTAAGTTTTGGGTTTAGAATGAGGATTTAAATAATTAAGGTGTATAATATAAGGTCTTAAGTAATTAAATGGAGGTTTATGAAATAAAGGGGGCTAAAGTGCAATTAAGAAGAAATGTAGGGGTGAATAAATAAATCTGAAAAGAGGAGGGTGTTGTTCGTAAATATATATACATATGTATATATATTATAATGTTGGAATGTCATAGGATATAAAATTAACGAGGATAGTAATATAACAAGTATGAAATATGGGGTAGTTTTGTAATTAATCAAACATGTGGGAGTGGTGTGGAATTTCGAAAATTTCTGGGTTGTTCGGAAATTTTAGGCATGATAAATGTGTATAATAAAGTTGAAAACCTTAGATTATAGCTTAATAAGACTAGAAATGTAGTGGTTATAATATATGGGTTGATTTAATAAATAACCAAAAGATTTGGGGAAGAGATTTGAATTACCGGAAACATATATGGGCTGTTTGGGAAATTTTAAAAACATGGGCTGGTTATAATATAAAGTTTTGGATGATATAATGTGACATTATATTAAAGTATGAAAGGATTTGTTATAAAGGGGTGATTGAAGAGCAAATAGGCATTATGTACATTTACATTAAATGATGGGGTAAGTTGGCGAATTTTGGAAGTATAAGTTATGGTTGAAATTTTATTACAAGGAGAACCCTATAAATTTATATCATGGGAATTTATAATGGGGCATGAGGATATAATATAAATAACGAGTTACGAACAGGATTGTACGATTACATGTAAAACATGAACGTAACGACAATAACGTTACACGCATATATGAGTGTATAGCATCTTACGTGTGTATACAAGGGTGCGTAAATGACAACGCATAACTACAACTATAATACATGCGTACCTGTGTATGTATAAATGTCCGCGTATGTTTGTAAACAACTACATAAGCTATTTTGAATAGCGAAGTGTTTAGATTTCATACATGCGCGCACGTAACATTATCTCTGCGTGCATGCAACCCGACAATACGTATACAAATTGTGAACGAAACTTCCCACGTGACAAGTATTACTATCGTAACAAAAATTACACACTCGTAAAGAATAACGAGTAACTGAATAGTAAACCCCTAAGATTAACGAATGTCGAGTTGAATAAGAGATCAACTAAGGGTTAGCTACGGGATGGAAGTACAGGTTCAATCTAGGATGATTAAGTAGGTTCGAGTTATATGAGTATATGCTGATATTAGAACCACGTGTATACCAGAGGTGCGAGTGGGTAGAAACGAGCATTGTGAGCGCTAGAGACTACGTGAGGATTTTTACGCGAGCGCTCAACGGTGTAAGGTATGTTCATTGTGTGGTCCGAACCTCTGAAGGAAGCCTTGGTTCGGGTATTGCTTGACTGTGTGACAAGAGCGATATGGTTGCTATGCATGTTGTGTGGATTAAATGTTGATTGCCACGCGATTATTATTGTGCGCGACGTCTTCGGACTATATTACTTTGATTGCTCGTATGATTGGAATTCTAATGTATGAAAACATTATCCATATTGACCTAAGTAAAACACTTAGGAACGAGACACGGGATCCCCAGTCTCATAGCAAAATACTCGAACGTGACTATAACCTAGACTAATTCTAGGGAAGTACATGACTAGTTGGTTGCGCATTGGTGATCACCGGAGTATAACGTCCGTATCGGACCAACTCCCTCTATATTTCGACGGGCCTAGATAGACTGTTGGACCAGGGTGCCAACTTTGGCACACGGCTTCGGCCATTCATGGACGCCTTTACTAGGCAAGTGGAAGTCCGGGGATCGAATGGTCCTTGGCAATGAGCACCTCGTGTGTACGGGAGGACTACTGTCCAGTAAGGTTATTGACGGGTTGTCCTAACATGACGCCCATTGGTATCGAGAGTAAGACTTAATGGTGACTAACATAATTTGATGAAATACTACGATTATCCTGGTGGAACAAACTACGCGTTTGTATGGCTGTTTATAGTATGCTGTATGTTATTTGTGATGTATTGTATGTGGTGTATGGATTGTTTACGTTGATGGAATGCTATATGTTTAATCATGTTATTTACTGTTGTTTACATAAACTGTAAAACGAACCTGCATGTAATTAACCTCATATTCAGACGGCTAATTGACCTAAGTGACCTAAAGGGTCTAGGACAACATAGTTAACATAGTCGGCCAAGCGCTGCACCGATATTTTATTTTTCAGGTGATTGATGATTGACGCCGGAGTGCGGGATCGTGGGTAGATGACCTCGACTTTTATTACGCTTCTAGAATTAATCCACGTTAGTACGTTGTAATCTGGGAATTCTTTAAGTGCTCACTTGTCATAGGTATTGGTTTGTATATAGGATAATGTAGTTAATATCTCGTTCATCAATGTGGTTAGTTGTTGTTGTTATTTGTTATATTTCGGTTATGCTTCTTTACTCGCATGGGCGAGCAATGGCATGTGACACCCAAGTGAGGATTAATGTAGTTTAACTTCCGTTGTGAGATGTTTCTAATTATGCTACGAGAGTGATTATTACAAGAGTGATTATTACGAGTTTATCGATTGGGGTGTTACATCAAGAGATCAAGAGATAAGGGAAGACACCGCATAATATAAATTTGGATGTTGAGAAGAACCTGAAGACGCAAGTACCTAAATCTAGAATAAACTCCATCTTCCACTCACCATTGTAAACCGTCTTAACTTCTGCGCCACACGCTAAACAAACTATATGTTGTGGTATGACCGAGGGACATCATAGACCCAAACCCTAAAAAGTATCAATTTGACTTTATGTTCTCCAATCGATTTTCCTGGGTCAAGGACTTGAATGGTGAAGAGCTTCTTATGCATAACCCATGAACCTCTGACAAGCACCGCTTGCATGGCAATGAAAGTTTTGAACTCAATGATGAATATATTAGGGCCTATTTTTGTGAAGTGGAACCCCCAAATACGCTCCAATATTGGCATAGTAAAACAAATAAGGAGAGTCGAGAACAACTGAGTCAGAATGTTGATAAGTGGGGAATGTGGCTATGTTTATATGCTTTATTGTTTATTTATATAAGATATGATGCTATAAGTTTCCCATTTAAATGCTTAATTATGTTATTTTGTATTATTCCTCACATGTGGTTTATGCTGAAAATAGGTAAAATACTAAAGAAAAGGTATGGGAACAAGGTCAAGAGCTTAACGATCAAGACGGGACCGAACAAGAGTCAAAACAGTGTTTCTGCTGCATTTTATAGTCGGTTCAGGTCTTTGTCCGGACTTATAGTCCCGGACCAACCACGGAGAGAACAATCTGCCTAATTCAGCACCTGGTCCGAGTATGTGTCCGAAGAAATAGACCCATGCCAGATGGAGCGGAAAGTTTTTGTTGATTTTTAGACCAGGTCTGGGTGTTTGTACTTGAAGTATTCCCGGACCAGGCTATCTCTCTCGTGCGGATTGGATTTTATGAGTGGTCCACATATCAAACCCAGACGCACCCCCGAACCAGGCAGGGATCGCAGCACCACGTTTCATTTAAGAAGCGGCAAAGTATATAAATCAGAAATATAATCAATCGCAGGGGATTATCTTGAACTTGGACAAACCCTAGTCGTGAGTGAAATATCCCTAATATTAATTACCTTAGTTAATAATGGATTAATTAAATAAAAGTAATTATTAAGAGATTAAGGAATTAAATATCCTTAAATTAAGTAAAAAGGAATAATATAATATTTAAATAAATCCTAAAGGTCGTTAGGAAACATTGATGAAGCCATCAACGACATGGAGAAAGTTTAGGAAAAGAAATATAAACAAAAATATAATTAATCATTTCTACATCGAAAAACGTGTCACAAATATTTTAGAAGTGAAAACGAGGTCTTAGACACCTTATAAAGTTATTGGGTAATTATAGAGGCATTGGAAAATTGGTTAAACAGTCAGTATAAAGACGTCACGTTTTCACCTAAAATGGCGAAACGCAAACCAATTAGAAATTAAATACTAATTAATGAAATTTATAAGTAACAATAATAATTATTGTTTAAAAATATAAATTTGAAATCACAAAATGATTCGTCTCATGAAACAAGATAACGTGTCGCGAACGACACGAAGAACAAACAAAAAAAAACGAGCTAGAAACGACAATATGTGTGTCACGTTAGAAAAAAAGAAAGAAGGGCCGACCAGCCCAAAAGAACTGAGCCGGCCCAATATTCCACTCGCTTCAGGTAAACTAACTACCGGCCCAGCATTTCCCTTTACTCACGGCAAGAAAATACATACACCAGCCCAACTCCCTTATTCTATTTCCCTTACGGTAATACTCACAACCCTAACTGCTCGATGCTCTGCGCCGTTTCTTCTTCTTCCTCCAATCTCTCTCGACCTTTCTCATTCCCTCGTTTCTATCTCTGTACTCACGGTAGATTTCAACCCTAACTGGTGATCGAGAGCAAGTCCTGCGCCTCTCTACCATTCTCTTCTTCTACGTTTTACAACCCTAAACTTTGAAGAACAATTTCTGCGCCTCTCTTCTATCCTTCAACCTATATTCTTCTCGGTAAATCCTCACCGGAAAACAAGAACAATGCCTTTTCTGTTGCTACCTCCCTTGGCGAACAAGGAAATCTCCATCTCCATGCTCTCGCCACCTTAAATCCGAACAAGAGGTGAGATTTTACACCTTCTCTACGATTTCTTTCTGGTGTTGGAACAAAATTCAAACTTATCTACATTCTACCCTTCTTCTTGCGAGTTCTGAAACTGAAATCTGGAAAAGAAAATGTGGTGTGTGCCTTGCTTGTCCAACGTGAAGATCTTTGAAGGTAAAAATCTGTCCAAGTTCATGTTCTCCTCTTCGTTTTAGAAAATCTGAACAAAAGAAAAAAATTTGAACCTTCCTTTTCTTCGACATCTTTTCGGTTGAGTTTGGAGGACCCAAACACTACCTTGCTCGGCCGGGTCTGGAAGGATGCGCAAGAAGCCCTAACCAAGGCCAAAATCTGAGAACGAGAGTCCTTGTTGGAGCATAAAATTTTGAAGGTTAACCTTCATACTCGTATTAAGTTATTCAATTTTTGGTTTCTGTATGTCTTGGATTTGTGTGGGATGATTTAGATATGCAAAAATTAGGGTTTGTTCGCCCCTTTTATGGGTTCCGAATTTAGGGATATTTTGTGTGTTCTGTTGAATCTGATATGTTGTAGTTGGTCCTTGTTGTTGGTTTGAATTAGTACGGATTCAGTGCGTGATTAGCTCTGTTTTGAGTGTGAAATTTAGAGGTTTTTCCTGGGAGTTAGAAGGTATTAGAAAATTGTATGTGGATTGTCGAATTCAAGCGTGGTGTTCTATGGGAAAAGGAAATAGAGTTCTGGAATGATTTCTTCTTTGAACATTGATTCAATTTGCTATGTGGAATGGTGAGTTTCAGAATGACTGAAATTAGTATTCTGGAAATTTACAAATGGGGCTTCAAAAGTTAAGGCTTCGAATTACGTTTTGGAAATTAATTTGGAAAAAAAAATAATAATAATTTGAAAGATCAAATTGGGGCCTTCTGACTTTAGAAATTAAGTTTCAAATTTAAATTCAGGATAAAGTGTAAAATCTGAGAAGTTTTGGGGTGAATGCGTAATTTTGGATAACTTGGGGTGAGGATGTAAATTCGATAAGAATTAGGGGCTGCTTGGTAATTAAATAAAAAAATAGATCGATTGAAAATATGGAAGTTCACAATGATGCAGGTCAAAAATTAGAATTCAGTCAAAATTAAATTGGACAAAATTGGAAGCTGGTCAAAATTGAACTCTAGTCAAAATTGAAAATTGGAGTGGTCAAAATTAAGTTAGGGTTTCAGAATTCTGAATGGATTTGGGAATTTTGATTAGGTCAAAATTGATTTTGGGTTAGGCAAACTAAACTGGGCTTTAATGGGGTTGGGCTTAAAAGAATAGTCCTGGATAATGAAAAGACAAATTGAATTGGGTCACCTAACTAGTTTGGAAGTTAGTCAAGTGAGTTTCTAGTCCATTGATCAGAATTTATTAAAGGGTCTTAGAAGTAGATAGAGATTAAGTAGATAACCCAAGTTAGAAGTAGATAGAGATTAAGTAGATAAAGATTGAGATATTGAATTGGGCAAACTTCAAATGATTAAGTAGTAAATTAGTGAGTTATATTATGTGTTTTGGTAAATTGATTAAGTGAGGGATTACAATAATTGAGGAACCCTTTTATTTAAATCGGTATTGATCGGTAGGTATTAAGGTTGATATTAGATATATGAAAACTTCTATATCTATATGAGAATTTATATATACGTATAATGATGGATTCGAGACTAGGAGATATGAATCTATACATTCTTGTAACATTAAATTTACGGGAATATACTTATATATACTTGTATACATAGTAAGGGTTATATATTAAGTCAAGAGTATTAATGTATTATAAGTATGACCTTGAAACTTATGTCAACCGCTTGAGTATATATATATAATGGTGGTTGGATTATTAAGTTGGAATTAATGAAGAGTTGATATGATGTTATTGATAATAATAACAATTATAGGCACAATTGCGCCACTATATATACACCAAGGTTAAGCGGATGAAAGTCACTTAGTATTACTCTTAATTCGAAATGAGTATATTTATAAATGTTATAACAGTTATAAAGTATTAATGTTATTAATGAAACTAGTACACGTGGTGGAGTAATAAAGTTATAAAATAAGGTGGGATATTAATTAGACGTTGGAGGTCTAATAATACACTAGATAATGACACATAACATTAGAATTACAATCTTATTATGAATTGTGTAAGATAACACAATCAAGTAAGGTTAATTACCTTACATAAATGATAAGATATATCATTTAGTAAATGAGTTTTATAATTCTTATACATATAAACATATGAAGTGAAATAGATTATACGATATTGTTGGGAACCATATAATATTAAATAAGAGATGTTATAAGATGGGAAGATAAATTACAACACAATAGATATAAAACCCCTGTGTTAAAGTATAATATACTAAATGGTGAGTGGATTATATAATACAAGGTTATAATATGAACTATATAGACTTATGTACTTGGATAAACTAACCAAGTCAACATAATTGGCCAAGTCAACTTAATTAACCAAAGAGGTCAAGTTGACCAACTCGTAACTTGAAAGGAGATAAAGATTTATAAGTCAAGGATATAATTAACATATAGTAACAAACTATATGGTAGTGTGTATTATATACAAATAACAAACCTATGAATGAATGAGATAGGTTATTTGGGTTAGATCCTAAGTAGTAAATAGATACTACATGTTAATTACAATATAGTTAAGGGATGATTTAACTAGTCCCAAATCGTTTAGAACTCGTATGATAGACACTGAACAACCACGGGGTAATTACTAGGGGGGATTAGCGACTAGTCGGGATACCGAATTAGTTCGTATTATAGAGAGCTAATATGTAGTCTCGTATTCCAGAGTTGAGTGCATTAGAGGACGTATGCTAGAAGACGAGCTACGAGGCGTACCAGACGAGCGTGATTCTTCGCGCTAGCGATTACTACGGTGCACGGTATGTTAATTGTGTGGTCTGAATGTCCTAAGGATTTTCCTAAGGTCCAGACGTTGTGTGTTTAATTGTTAAGAGCGATATCTGTGATTTATGTATATGATATTGTATACTATATTGCTCAACACTGTTGCGTTCTATTTTTACGCGAACGTCTTATGACTGAAAGTTTATACATCTAAACCGGAACAAGACTAACTGACCTTTAGGTATTATTGAACCTAACTGATGGTCAACTGTTATAGTCTTAACTCAAGATGGATACTTGATCACTAACTAAAGGGCTAACTTATAAAGAGAGAATCCAGACTGTTTCGACTTTCTGGTTGCGCATCATGATCACTACGAGGGACTTCTATGGGGAGTTACTCAAGGGAATCCATTGTCCACATTCGACAATGGCGGAGGGCACTACCGTTGGTGCACAGGTTCGACCGGATCGGTCAAAATAATTATCCAGGGCCATAAGGTCAGCTGGTAACGGTTCCTTTGGAACCCAGGGGACTACTATCCATTATAAGTTATTAAGGGTTGTCCTAACATGATGCCCGAGGTGGAATTTAATTGGAAAGTTAAGTGGTTGGTTTAAAAGAATAAGGGTCATATGGTCAACTAACAAGTACGGTTAATTATAACGTGTATCTTGTTTGGTATTGGTTTTGGTTATTGGTTATTTGTTATTGATTGTGTGATGATATTGTTGTGAACTATTATGTGTTTATTTAACATTTACAGTTATTATTATTATTGTAAATTGGTATAGCATGTAAAGAATCTAATATCAAGATGGCTAAACGACTTAAGGGATCCAAATGATTTAAGACTACATTTAGCATACAGCATATAGTTTGCTGAGCCCTTCAGTGGGCCAAACATTTCAGGTTGCTGATTGAAGACACAAGCTGGAGTGCGGGACACAGGGTAGCTGTTGTGTTTTCAATAAACACCTTTTAGTTTTATCATGTACTGTATTATGGAGTTTGTTGTATTGGGTTAGTTGCTCATTTGTTTAGTTGGATTTGGATGGTAAGTTTAAGTTTGTTCAGTATCTCGTCATCACAGCGGTGAGGAGTTGAAGTTGATGGATGGAGTAAGGTTGCCTTGTTACTCACATGGGTGAGTAACGGCGTGTAACACCAAACGATAGTTAGTTTATTTTCCGTTGCGAATTATATTTTGTTATGCTACGACTTGCGACTATGTTACAGGATTAGGATTAGGGGTGTTACAAAAAGTGGTATCAGAGTGGAGTACCGCTCTGATGATGAGATATTAGGAGTAAGACAATGAGCATAGGGCACGAAGGCGTATTCTAAACTAATGTGTGTTTCCTTGTGTTTGTAACACGGTATTTACCGAGTACTTATATACGACAACTAGTTCCCAGTTGTCGAGTAGAGGTAGAGGTCACAAAAAGTGAGGCATGTTGGGGGATAATGAAGGTCCTACAATTACGAATAGCGTTGAGACGACAGCAGCCGCTCTAGATTGGAGAACTTCCTGGGAAACAACAGTGGTACCCACCCACCACTGCCCACACCTTGAGTACCGCCTATAGAGGCAATGTAGTGGAAGACGCTAAAGAGACGGAAGACCCCTCCTGATCGGGTATACCGAAGTGATTGCTATAATTGTTGTAATAGTAAGATAGAGAATAGAGTTATTAGTACAACGAATTACTAAGGACCGAGGGTCCCGATAGTTCACACTATCTGGAGGCGTGATTATACACAGTGATAAGTAAACGTTCAACCATACTTTAAAGAGGGATAAAAATCTATAGGACAGATTGGGTTGGCTCATAATTAGACACCGAAACCCTGTCCAGTTAACAAAAGGAAAGCACCGGCGAGAGCACATGAAGAGTGAAATATAGAATGACGAGTCTAAAACGACTACAAAATTGCATAACATGCGGAAAAAATACCGCTTGGAAGTCTCTCCCAGGAAGGGATGGTTTCAACCCTATACAACTTTGAAAGTTCAGAAGAACATAGTCTACAACCGCAATAACCATGCGGACTTACAAAACACAATTAACTTAAAATTTCTACAATGCAACACCTAATCAAGAAATGTCATAACAAGGACATCTAAAGTACTCCATCTACTGGACCCGAAGCACCACGAGGTAGCTACGAGGGGCAGACCCCAGCTGGTACAACCAGAAGGGGGAAGGAGTCACCCAGGGGTAGAATACCTCGAGCTTTGCGGGAACTTTAAGCGCTGGTGTTAGTACCCAGCGTGATCTAGGTAACCACAACTCCTTAACTTAATAAACTGACTGCATGAACACATGCGTCAAGAGCTTCCTACTACCATGATGAATATCTGAAACAAAGCTCAATAAGAGCCTAACTTAGATAGCCTAGTAATAGGGCCACCCTAAGAAACTTACATACTTTAATGACCCTTAACAACCATAATATTACCCCTTCCAAACTAGAAATGCCCGAGCCATACTCAAACGAACAAAACGTCAAACAGACCAACAATTCTAAACCAGTAACTCATCCTACATGGCGCACTTGCTACAACAAGTGCTATAACGATCAATATATTAACAATTCCGTCTACCTCGCGCACTTGCCACTGCAAGTGCTGTAACTACTTTCAAATCCTACAAAACCGTGTAGACCACAAGGTATGACACCATGGCTACCAGTAACCACCAATTATTCGAACAACTTTCTTACAAATCCGTGACTGCAACCTATCACAGATAGAGTCACAAAACCCTTAAAACTTGAGGCCTACGAACCTCGGGAGGACCGATGAGTCCGACCATTACAACTAAAGAGCGTACACCAACCCGTAACAAACTACATTTGTTAAACTTAAATAAATCATTAACATAGGCTTACAAGCCAAACACCATAAATATGAACCGGCATTAGATGCCAATCACTACTAGTGATAAGTGTTGAGTTCGTAGGACCGACACAAACTTATATGAAACTTCGTAACACTTTCTGGATGCTCCACCATCATTAGTGACGGTAGCAAAAGAAGGAACCGAAGTACACCAGCTGTAAACAGCTAGGATATATCCAATTTAACGAATGAGGTACCAAATATGAATACTCGTGAGTAACAATTCACTCCCCAATATATGGGAAATTGTATAAGAAAGTATGATCCCGTAATGATCAAGGCCAATTCTATGCCCAAAATGGCACACCAACACATAACAAATACCGGAAAAAAAAAAGAAAAAAAAAAGAGAACATGTTAGTCCTCAATAGGACCAATGTTGAACATGTTACACTGCAACACAGTTATTACCTAAACCGATCGCACTCGTAAACGTGAATCAGTGTTGAATACTTACACAATTAACATCCAAAGTACTACCTTTATAAAGGAGTACCATAACCAACAAGAACGAACAAACTTCGAGATAAAATTTTATAATCGTTATTCCATTTGATCACACAGATCGTTGGACGAAGTTCCCACATTAAGGGAATGGCTACTGCCATTGGTGTCCCGCGATACAATAGGTGACAAAAATGGGTACGTACTTAAGACAGGCCGTCTACTAACATGACGACTGTCAGTAATAATAATAATAATAATAATAATAATAATAATAATAATAATAATAATAATAATAATAATAATATGAGTTAAACTATGACAAACAATCTAAACAATAAAACAAGATACTAAGTCTAAAGGGCACAAGCCTAAGTAAAAGTACCCAATGTATCATTACAAGAACACAAGTCTAGGAGAGCGAAAGTACCACCTCCGACTACTTTCCAATATATGCCACTAGGGCAACAACGCCCAAAACGAAATGACAAATGATAAAAACTGATTAAAAACCCAACTACAATGAGGACTTCCATAAATGAAGAGAACACGAATCTTCGCCATGAAGTCCGAAATTACACTAAATGATGTAACCCAGGAAAAGAGTAAAGTTAGAAGCACTGTAAATAAGTGCTATAAACGACATAAATAACCTATACAAATACAAGAGCTTGAAACAATCAACCAGCACTAAACCGTGCACAAATAAACCGATAACGGTAATTTGGAGTCAATACACGGAATCACTCCAATAAAGAACTTATTAATCAATAGACCAACATGGACTTGCCAATGCAAGAGGTCATAAAATTCCTTTAAAACATCAGTAAACTTACGTCAGCAATGAAACCAATGGCAGAGGAGGAAAATCACCTCGTACCATCACAATATAAACCGCATCAGTAGGGTGAAATATCACGAACGCACATCTAATGCAAGATCTGTAATCATACCCATTAGGCAGGGGACCCAGAGAACAAAATTTCACTCGGGACACCCCCCAACACCAAACAAAAAGGGAGATTAACAACATAATACTTCACAAACGTGCGACAAACACTACGAGTATACAAAACGAGATGTGGGACGACCGCACTCCATAGGAGCTTGTGGCTTGACAGACTTATTTGTAAGTTATTCAAGTAAGTAGTAATGTATCAGTAGGGTACCTCATACATGTAGACATATAGTGTAAGAAACGCAAGAAGTAGTCAACTCCATACTAAGGCTAGTGATGCAAATCCAGACCAATACCAATAACTACCTCAAGTAATTAACGAGAAGAGTCCCAGTTAAACCAACGAGATTAGCAGAAGCAAAAACCTCAAGTATAACACGACCAAAGTCGTAACTCCACAAAAGAGTGACTAACACAATAACGCTATAGAAAACCTTCTGAAAGACGAAAGAGCCGATAGTCAACTAAATGACAATGCATGAAAACCCATTAAACGGGCTAGTAAATATATAAAAATCCTAATAAGGATCAAGAGTTACTTATACAAGCACAATCCTGGTCATCCATAAGAACATATTTAATGATAATAATCGCCACCGAAAGAGGGGCATAAGGAGTACTATTCTCTAAACGAAAAACACAAGGTAATATATTATGATGTAACAACCACCGTGTGCTCAAATTGAGGGTATGCTTTCACCCAAAGTGGGTTAAACATAAACACAATGCCATACAATAAAATAAAGGCAAAGCTAGTACACTAGCGGATGCCTCAAGCTATAAAGCACATATCACAGTAACTTATAACCGTCGAATCGACTAAGATATGACGCGCACGGAAATGACCATTGTAAACAACCATTAATAATAAATACGTTGGCGAATAACAAACGAGTGAAACTCGCATAAAACTCAGTTATAAGGAACAAAAATTGAGGACAGGCTATACGACAGCCTAGACCATTCAAGGAAACGCTCCAAATAAATGCAGCGTTCAACACTATATAACCACACAGAAAAACATGAGTGTACAATTACACTCCTGGTGGAATAATACAAAAAATAGAAAACATATGAAACATACCAGGGGACAAATGCCCTAACTGCCAAAGAGCATACCCATACGGGATGCCGAAACATGCACAACACAAATACAAGAACAAAAAATGGCTTCCTTTAGCGCAAAGCAGGACGAACCATACTAACCTTATTGTTAGACCGTTATACGGGAAAATACAATATACTTCAACAAGAATTAACTACAACTAACCTATTACTCCGGAACAAAACAACCTGGAAACTCTGGATGACGACGGTTATCTCCGTGGACATATAGGCTACTACATATCAATATTATAGAGATTGGTGCAGAGATCACCAACTACTAACGATAGCCAAATGTCATACTTCACCTCAACCAAAAACTAGTGAGTGAAGACAATAACACTTGACATTACATTCCACGCATGTGCGCTAGTAATCCAAAATATCAGGATAGACATACGATTTAGAATTAATTGAGCGCACGTACAATAAACAAACCACGCCGATTAAGATGCCTCTGTTTCCACAATTACAAAAAGACCGTGGATAGCACCGTCACGTCGGAATGGGGTCAGCAACAACTTGCTGCTAATAAACAATTTATAATACATTAATAGGAATGAAAAGGGCAAACTAAGCCCTAGGTTCGTGGGTCTGCACCTCACTACGGAGCGAGTGGGCCCATTAGGACGTGTTAGGGAGAGCGCACAAAGTACTCCATGCCTTTGGATGTAAAAGTATGCGCCTCACCCTTAGTATATTTACCCTTAGAGCCGAGTGACTAGAGATAGACTCCACTCTAAAGTTTCAATACGAAACGAGGGAGACCAGGAACAAACCATTGAAAAGGTCAAGTCCGTTGGTCGACCCATGAGGCGAAAAAGACCAAATGGGAGTTGGAGAACTCTATGAAAGCCAAGTATCCATCGCTCTTTGCATAGTTGTTGTTGTATACTTGTGGGGTACGAGGGTGTAACCCTTTTTAAGGGGGGTAGAGCCTCTTGGTTGTGCACATGTGTGCACTAAGTTTTGGTGAGTAGTATGCGGGACATACGTTGTTTTGTTTGTTTGTATGTGGGGCATACTTGGTTATGTTATTTGTAGGTGCATTTGTGCACTTGTATGTATTGGTTATGTATTCTATGTGATACTTGTATGGTACTATGGTATGTATTCTGATATACTCTTGTTAACTCTGATGGGAGAATACTGGTAAAGGGGAGTAGAAACTCCAGAGGAATCGAATTTTGTATGGTATATAAATATGGAACTGAATACGATTGTATCTTGAGGTGTGAATCGGTACAAAACCGTTGTGGAAGCTAGTGGGAATGGACTTCCCTAGGATATGAATGGTTGTTTTGATTTGGACTAGTATTAACTAATGGACGTAGTTCTATAACTTGGGATATGTGCTAGTTTCATATGATTAGGACTAGACTTATGAAAAGATAGATAATTGAACTTGTTAAATTAATTGATTGTTTGAAATTGACGTGGGAGGTGGAACTTGATCCTAGCCAGATCAAGGGAAACTGAACACAAATTGAGGTGGAAGGATAGTTCAACACTGATGCTGATCACATCAGGGTTGGGCGAATCTTGAAACTTCCTATAAGTGGGCACAGATATGAGTAGGTTATGAGCTTAGATGATTGTAGATAGTATGTAAAATTACTGCAAGGGGACGTGGACCTCGGTGTGCCTGCGGATATTTATAGATGGTGGTGGATTGAGAAATGTCCTTTGTTATGGTTTTACCATTGGGTTCTAGAGGCTCCATACAATAGAATGGATTAACCTCTATTATATATGTCATACAAATAGTATGAGAGGTATAGGACAGGGACTATAATACCCCTAAAGTATACTTACATATCAAGAATTTGAAATTAATATTCATGGTGTGGATGAATCACTTATATTGTGATTGTATATGCATTTGTATTGTACTGATTAGTTTATGTGCACTATTGTTGCACTTTATTTGGTTCTTATGATGTATCTCGCATGATGTTGGTTGTTGTGCACCCTTGTGCACTTTGATTGTGTATATGCATATTTTGTTACGCTTTGAGTTGGAGTACATATGCACTCGTTGCACTTTTGGTTATTATTACGAATATTGTCGAGATTATATGTGCTAGACATCACTGTGAGGTTTTGTCATTGAGATACGGGACTTGATCCCTAGGGTTGAGATTAGTGTGGAACTAGATGTTCTAGGGCTGTTAGAATTGAGGAATATGACTTCGGGACGAAGTCCTTTTAAGGGGGTTAGATTGAAATATCCCTAATATTAATTACCTTAGTTAATAATGGATTAATTAAATAAAAGTAATTAATGAGAGATTAAGGAATTAAATATCCTTAAATAAGTAAAAAGGAATAATATAATAATTAAATAAATCCTAAAGGTTGTTAGGAAACATTGATGAAGCCATTAACGACATCGAGAAAGTTTAGGAAAAGAAATATAAACAAAAATATAATTAATCATTTCTACATCGAAAAACGTGTCACAAATATTTTAGAAGTGAAAACGAGGTCTTAGACACCTTATAAAGTTATTTAGGTAATTATAGAGGCATTGGAAAATTGGTTAAACAGTCAGTATAAAGACGTCACGTTTTCGCCTAAAATGGCGAAACACAAACCAATTAGAAATTAAATACTAATTAATGAAATTTATAAGTAACAATAATAATTATTGTTTAAAATCATAAATTTGAAATCACATAATGATTCGTCTCATGAAACAAGACAACGTGTCGCGAACGACACGAAGAACGAACAAAAAAAACGAGCTAGAAACGACAATATGTGAGAAAAAAAGAAAGAAGGGCCGACCAGCCCAAAATGTAACACCCCCGAATCACAACCAACAATAATACGGCGCGCCTAAGTTAGCAGGAGAAGTCTACGCAGCGGTTTCGAACTCTATTCGGGTGCTACAGACGCCAACCACCCACGTGGTTGACCCGACCACTCTACTTACCCCAAGTTACGGTCTGAATG
The DNA here is from genome assembly GCA_023374045.1 of Limonium bicolor. Lineage (NCBI taxonomy): Eukaryota > Viridiplantae > Streptophyta > Magnoliopsida > Caryophyllales > Plumbaginaceae > Limonium > Limonium bicolor. Next base: position 39,359,058 of record CM041779.1, on the reverse strand, counting down.
ACTGGAAGTCCAAGTCCAACTCAAAAGATACAAACCGAGTACCGAGAGTCTACAACATAAGTTCTTAATCCAACAACATAAACCGAAAGTACAACCCGTACATTAAAAACGTACTACTTAAAAGTCTTGCCCAACTGGACTACCCCCATGGTAGTCACTTGCCTACTCTCCGCCATCGTCCAGATCCATACCTGTAAAAATAAAGGACTCAGCAAAACTATGCCGAGTATGAACGTGTGAAGCCCGCATGTTACCGGGCCACACGACTACTTGGTCGAATATTATTAAGCCAATTTACATGCTATATTTAAGCAGTAAAGCACATCACAATCCGTCATAGTATCAAACACACTTTAAGGTAGCATAGCAATATCAGCAAGCAACCAAGCACATCTTGCAAGTAGCACAGCAATATCAATAAGCAACCAAGCACAGCTTGCCAGTAGCATAACAATGTCAAACACGCAGTCCAACACAATAAGCTGCTAGTGTAGCAACAACAGTCAGGTAATTATAGGACGTGTGCGTAGGTACATTATACCGTCGATCCTCGCTATGGGATCATTCAAGAGATTGCGTATTGTTTTCTTGTTCTCATTACATATGTTTATCTTTCTTCTCTTGCACCGAGTCCGGGGGATGTAGGTTAGATCCCAAGACTTTATAATGTAGGTGCTATTCATTCCTTGTTTCTTAAATGATCACATTTGTGACTTCTCTCGTTTGCTTGGTCTCATTACACAAGTTTTCCTTTGTTCTCTGGCACCGAGTCAGGGGATATAGATTAGATCCCGAGACTTCATTATGTAGGTGCTAATCGTTCCTTGTTTCTTTAAGGATTGTTTGTGAACTCTTTTATCACCGCACGTTGGAGGTCGTCTCCTCCATAGCTAATCCCTCATTCCCGGCGTCATGCGCCGAGAAAGCGGAGTCGCCTCTTGACTCCAGGATAAGCTCCCCTAATTTGTCACTCCCCCATTCCCGACGTCATGCGTCGAGAAAGCGGAGTCGCCTCTAGACTCCAGGATGTGCTCCACACAGAAGGGCGAAGGATCTGATGCAGATACCAACTCCCGAATATTCCATACCGCGCGGCCCGAGATGTCGTCTTCCCGGGTTATTCTCATGTTCCACCAGTTGGTACTTTTCATTTCATTATCATTATAATCTCGACACCATAGTGGGTGTCATTAGCGGTCCTCTAAAATTAGAGAGGATTTGTCTCTTCGTATAGTTCTTTTGTTTTGTTTACGTGGTTCGTCATGTCTCACCAAAGGAGACTTGCTCTTCATTATCATTAATGAATAGACACCATAGTGGGTGTCATGGTAGTCCTCAATGGTTTAGAGAGGAATTCCCCTTATAGAGTTTTCTTTGTTTTCATAATTCGTAGTAGTTCATCTCAAGGTCCATAAACGAGAAAGGGACTAAACTACTGTGTGCGCGCAATGATATATACAACAATGATATAGAAATCATACAACATAATGGACAAGCAATCCAATTTCATGCTTTAATCTTATGTCATTTTCACACACAAGGCACACAAGCCGTGTAACACGGCAACATACGAACCACACATGTCCATACCTTAGTCAGAAGCAAGAGTAGTCTCACACACGGGGTCCTGGTTGGCGTTCGTTACGGCCCTAAAGTTAATTAAAACAACTTGTCAGTTTTATGATTTCATGCGACGACAGTTGTAACATTTTCCTAGTTTATCCCATTTTATCGGGTGTTATTCCCTAGGTGAACTTTTGAATGTTCAACTTATACTAGCCCTTAGAAACTTTCCAAGTATTAACCTTAGGATTTATCTTCCTCCTAGGACATTTACATAGTCAATTCACACGTTAACTTGGTCCATCCTCTAGCTAACGTTTTTAGAGTATTCCAAGCACTAACATGTAACTAGTTTATCTAAGATGGATTTTCATTCGCCTAAAATGTATTCCTACCTTAGATAGATAGGTTAGCAATGTTTTTAATCCATTATCACAGCAATAAAGTCTTTAAAACACTTCTGGAACTTGCTCATACCGAAGCCCAAAAGTTTTCAAATCTGAAACACAATTTCTGTGTATAACCTTGTCTAACCTCACTTTTAATGTATCAACCTGATGTCTAATCCTCCCAAAATGTTTCACCAACCTAGCTAAATGTATTAGCAATATTTTGGGTTCATTTTTAAACCAACACCACACTTTTAACACCTCTGGATAATGATCATACAGAGGCACAAATTTCAGAAAAACTGAAACATCAAATCTATACATACTTCCATTCCAACCTCTCTTTTAGTGCATTAGATTGATTTATAATTTTTCCCAAAGTGTTCACACTCTTAGGTTGATGTATTAGCAATTTTATAAGTTCATTTCCAGATCATTTCAACACCCTCATACCAACTGTATTACAGTTATACAGAAACAACAACCTTCAGAAAAACTGAAAGCACAGTTTGCATATCTCTTCTTTAAGTTCTCTTTTAGTTCATTAATCTGCTTCTAATTCCACCCAAAACTTTCACCCAACTAGATAAGTGTACTAGGGAGGTTTCAAACTCAAAACCAACACAAAACAACTCTGTCAACACCTCTGAATGTTCATTATACAGAAATCAGAAAGTGCAGAAAACTGAAAACACCAATTCTGTACAGCTCCTCCTTAAGCTTGCTTTTAGGTTATAAATCAGTTTCCAAATCTTCCCAAAGTTTTTACCCAACTATATAGGTGTATTATGAATGTCTTAAAATCAAAACCAACTCAAAACAATACTGTTATCACTTCTGAAAACCCACTTTACAGAAACTGTAACTGCAGAAAAACTATAAACTACTGTTTGGTACAGCTCCTCTTCAAACTTTCTGTTTAGTCCATAAATCGTTTCTAATCGCACCCAAAATTTACACACCACTAGATAATTGTATTAGGAAGGATTGAACTAAAAACAATCAACAAGTCTGTTAATGTTTCTGAAACTTGATTTTACAGAAGACATAAACTGCAGAAAAACTGTAAACTCTAGTTTGGTACAGCTCCTCTTCAACTTTCTTTTAGTCCATAAATCAGTTTCTAATCTCACCCAAAATTTTTACACAACTAGATAATTGTATTAGGAAGGTATTGGACTTAAAAACAACTCAAAATAAGGCTGTTAACCTCTCTGAAAATTGGTTTTACAGAGGACAGAAACTGCAGAAATCTGAGAACACAAATCTGTTACTTCCTCTTCTTCCTTCTTCTCTCTGATTAATTCGATTTATATCTTTCCCAAGGGTTTATAAATTTACTTAAGTGCCTTAGGAGTGTTTTAGGATCACTAAAAACACAATACAACCTTTTATAACTCTCTGTTCTGATGCATTTAAAACTTTGAAACAGAGCAGACTTGTCTTTTGACTGAACCCAAGATGATGCGGTTGGTGCTCGTGGTCTCCCTTATTCACGAAGCTACAGGGAAAGGAAGTAGAGGATGGAGATAAATACTAGGCAATGGAATGTTGGTCTCAGGTTACAAGGGACTGTCGTGGAGAAAAATCCCTGCAGAGTAGATGCTTGTCGGCATTATTTTTCTTTGGTTCAGGCGCATTATAGAGGGATTGAGAGGGCGAGAATTTCAGGAGGGAGCAAGGACTGGGCGATCCCAAATTACAAGGAGAAATATCATAGGCATTAGAATAAAGAAACGTCACTGTCGCCCCAAGGATTTGATCCCTCTGGTTGTCTATATTTTTTTTCTTCGATCTGGTTCTGAACGAGGAGGAAGAAGGAAGGAACCGGTAACAGTACATTGGTTCTTCTTTTTTTTTTTAGTAGCTTAGTTGCTTAGATACTAGTTTCAATTCGCGTGAAATAGATACCGAATATGAACATTGCTCAACCGGTTAAGCACTCGGGGAAAGTACGAGAGGTCTCGGGTTCGAGTCTCAGCGGGAGCGTCTTTGCTCCTTTTCCTTTTTTTTTTTTTGTATAAGTTATACTTGATTATTTATATATGTAATATCATATAATATACCACGTTATATTATTTATTTATTTGTTACAAGTTACGCGACGTTATTATTTTTATTACAACGTTACGATATCGTAACGTTACGCCCATGTAGTTTTCGTATTAGTACATATATAAGTACGCGACTTTATTAGTATGTAACGTCGTCACGCGTTCGGACATATGTATATATACTAGATTTAATTTTTTGTACTTTATTTTATGTCCGCATTATAAAACGCGCTATGATTTTATGCGTTTAATGTTAGGGGTATTTCACAAAAGAACTGAGCCGGCCCAATATTCCTCTCGCTTCCGGTAAACTAACTACCGGCCCAGCATTTCCCTTTACTCACGGTAAGAAAATACATACACCAGCCCAACTCCCTTATTCTATTTCCCTTACGGTAATACTCACAACCCTAACTGCTCGATGCTCTGCGCCGTTGCTTCTTCTTCCTCCAATCTCTCTCGACCTTTCTCATTCCCTCGTTTCTATCTCTGTACTCACGGTAGATTTCAACCCTAACTGGCGATCGAGAGCAAGTCCTGCGCCTCTCTACCATTCTCTTCTTCTACGTTTTACAACCCTAAACTTTGAAGAACAATTTTTGCGCCTCTCTTCTATCCTTCAACCTATATTCTTCTCGGTAAATCCTCACCGGCAAACAAGAACAATGCCTCTTTTGTTGCTACCTCCCTTGGCGAACAAGGAAATCTCCATCTCCATGCTCTCGCCACCTTAAATCCGAACAAGAGGTGAGATTTTACACCTTCTCTACGATTTCTTTCTGGTGTTGGAACAAAATTCGAACTTATCTACATAATACCCTTCTTCTTGCGAGTTCTGAAACTGAAATCTGGAAAAGAAAATGTGGTATGTGCCTTGATTGTCCAACCTGAAGATCTTTGAAGGTAAAAATCAGTCCAAGTTCATGTTCTCCTTTTCGTTTCAAAAATCTGAACAAAAGAAAAAAATCCTAACCTTCCTTTTCTTCAACATCTTTTCGGTTGAGTTTGGAGGACCCAAACGCTACCTTGCTCGGCTGGGTCTGGAAGTGAAATACCCCGTAATTAAAAATAGTGATTAATTAGGCTAATGAATAATTTAGAAGCTTAATTAAGTATAAATAATCATGAGGGAACAAATCCTGAAGAAAACGGATCCTTAAAACGGATTAAAATCACTAACGAACCTTAAAGCGCGTTTTTCGAGGTAACTGGGAAAACGTGTCTTTAAGCGGGTCAAATAGACTCGTAACAATTCTGGTCAACTAAATAATCATTAATAAATATTAGTGAAGCTTCAGGACCAATAAAATCAATAAAACGAGAGATTAGTAAAAACTGTCAAAAACGGGTAGTTGTGGGGTAGAAATATAAATAACACAAACTTGTGTGTCCACTTTCAAAATAAAAAGCAAGGTGGTATGGGTGTGTGCTGGTGTGTCCGATTTTTCCCCCCCTCACACACTCACCTATCTCTCTTATTTACAAACAAACAAAAAAATTAAAAGCAACTACATTACTTTACTCCCTCACTCACATTCTCTCTCGCCTATCTTTATTCTTCTTCACTCACGTATACACACAACCCTCACTCTCTATTTCTTCTTCCTCCAGCCGACACCAATGGAGAATTAGCAAACCCACACAAAACCTCTCTTCTCTCCTCTTGTTACTCCCTCAAATCTCTTCCAAAAATTATAAAAAGTATACCATTGGAATCTTCTCATCAAGAGCTACATTTCCATCCTTCCAAAATTCAAAAACAACAACTTTCATCTCCATGGGTATGGAGCATTTGGAGCTTCAAGACCACCATTAGAAGGCCCTTCTTCTTCTTGTTCTATTGAGGTAAAAATATCCTTAAAAACCCCAGCTTTTTCTAGCCTCAAAGGCAAAACGAAAATCTAGCTAAACACTTGTTTGGTTCTCTTGTTCTATAGCCGATTTTGGCATTCTTGAAGGGGTTGAAAGTTTGTTCTTGAGCTATCCCAAACAGCACTTGTGCCTTGGAAGGTAAAATAATTTCTATACCCTAAAACCTACATTAGAGCTTGAATAATGGTTAGGGTTAGTTTTAGTATTAAAATGATGTATTGAAATGTATATATAAATGGTTGTAGTGTTAGAGGAATTGAGATTTACAAAACCGGTAGAGAGAGAAGGAAGAAAGAAGCAAGAAGAAGAAAAGAAAGAGAGGAGGCCGTGTTTTGAGGCCAGACAGATAATACCGTGGCGAATCAGGGAAGTGGAGTTTCTACCTGTTTTACCTTCGGATTCACAACGTTTCTTCACACCGGGACTCGTCGAGTGCTCCGTTGATGGCAGACCCGAGAGGATTTCGACCCAAGCTTCTGGTTGTTGGTTGTTCTTGCTGTTCTTCACGTTTTAGAGGTGTTTTTGTGAGGTTTTGATGATTATTGGTGCTTTGGGGATTGGAAAACGTGTTTAGATGGTGATTTCGGGGGATTTTCAGTATGATTTGGGTGGCCGGGTGTTGGAAAACGTGAGAGAGAGAGAGGAGGCCGTGTTTTCTGACTCTCTAGGGTTCTTCGGTATGTGAGGTTCTGATTTTATCCAAAAACCCATCCCCTTATATAGACTTCCTTAAAGATAAAGAGAATCTGGTAAAAGTAAGATTTTTCGATATTTTAACTAAGCAACTTCCCAAAGGAATTTTGCTATGAAATTTTAACCACATGTCAATAATGGATATTATGAATTTTCTGAGGTGGAAACGAATTTTTTAAATGCTGGAGCATTTTTAAATTGAATTTCTCGTCAGATTCAGTCAGAAATTGCTAGAAAATTATTGGAAATTCGAAAATCAAAATTCCAACGCCATTGTGCTTAAAATGTCATCCTCTATCATGGGTTAAAATATCAAAGCATTTCGAGCTGCTTTGGGGCACCCTTTGGAGAGAGAGAAAGCCTGTAGGAGACTCAGAAGCCTTAAAAATTACGAAAACGCCCTTGACAATGACGAAAGCTGCTCCTCAGGCCTGGAACACGCCGATCGGGCCGGAGTCTCTTACTGTTTGATGGAGATGGCTCTCACAACCTCGTAGACCTTAACCAGGGGGTCAAAATTTGGGTATAACAGATTGCCCCCCGTCAACTGGACTTTGTAACGAATGTGAAAAGTCTGGTTGATGCTTGAGTGGTGCCCCAAAATTTTGGACTCCACAGAATCCTCCACGTTGTGTGAAACCGGGTTAACGATGCCCAGCAATTTGGAGGCGCTGACTACCTAAGCTACAAAGCATTGTCGAGCTTTTCTAAGGCGCTGACTACCTAGAGGTAATAATGAGGTAATGTCAGACTATTCTAAGGTGCCGACTACCTATAAGGATGATACGATGTCAAGCTATTCTAAGGCGTTGACTACCTAAAATGATGATATGCTGTCGAGCTATTCTAAGGCGCTGACTACCTAAGGTGATGAAAATGATGTCAAGCTATTCTAAGGCGTTGACTACCTGAAATGATGATATGTTGTCGAGCTATTCTAAGGCGCTGACCACCTAAAGTGATGAAAATGATGTCAAGCTATTCTAAGGCGTTGACTACCTGAAATGATGATATGTTGTCGAGCTATTCTAAGGCGCTGACCACCTAAAGTGATGAAAATGATGCCAAGCTATTCTAAGGCGTTGACTACCTAGAATGTGAAAACTGGATGCAAATGCAAGAATGCTGAAATGCTAATGATGCAAATGATGCTGATGCTGATGATAATGCCGATGGTGTTGATGATGCTGATGATGCTGATGATGCTCGGATGCTTCTGGGGGACCGAAACCCGTGCCGATGCTCCTGGCTGGACCCAATGTGGACTTATTGCCATCGCCCCCCAAGCCGGTGTGCAGGGATAACTCCTGGTAAAAACCCTGGGGACTTATTGCCTTTGCCCACCATTCGTTGATCCCAAAAATAAGTTGACATCGCAAAAGGAGGATTTATTGCCATCACCTCGCCAACTTTCTGTCGCCAGGTCTTGTGACGCGCCTGGGTAATGCAGCTAGGTCTTATGACGAGCCCATATGAATGAGATGAATGCAATGTGTTTGATGAGAGTGGGTAAGCTAAAAGGTAATGCTAGGTCCTACTACGAGCCTAAGGGAATGCAACTAGGTCTTATGACGAGCCTAAAGGTTGGATCTAGGTCTTATGACGAGCCTAAGGGGTAGTTCTAGGTCTTATGACGAGCCTAAAGGGTAGTTCTAGGTCTTATGACGAGCCTAAGGGAATGCAACTAGGTCTTATGACGAGCCTAAAGGGAGGTTCTAGGTCTTATGACGAGCCTAAAGGTTGGATCTAGGTCTTATGACGAGCCTAAAGGGTAGTTCTAGGTCTTATGACGAGCCTAAAGGGTAGTTCTAGGTCTTATGACGAGCCTAAGGGAATGCAACTAGGTTTTATGACGAGCCTAAAGGGAGGTTCTATGTCTTATGACGAGCCTAAAGGTTGGATCTAGGTCTTATGACGAGCCTAAAGGGTAGTTCTAGGTCTTATGACGAGCCTAAGGGAATGCAACTAGGTCTTATGACGAGCCTAAAGGGAGGTTCTAGGTCTTATGACGAGCCTAAAGGATGGTTCTAGGTCTTATGACGAGCCTAAAGATGGGTCTAAACGGATGTAGAAGGATTAGGGTTTATGTCAAACCCGGAAACGGTGGGGCTCAAGACGGGCCTGCGGGTGTTTGAGTTGCGAAGGTAGGGCTTAGGACGGGCCTGCAGATGTCTAAGTGTGAAGGTAGGGCTTAGGACGGGCCTGAGGGAATTTGATGTGGAGGTAGGGCTTAGGACGGGCCTGTAGAAATTTGATGTGGAGGTAGGGCTTAGGACGGGCCTGTGTGATATGAGGAGGGTTTGATCCTTTGGATTTTGGATTTTTGGGACTCAATCGGTGTCGTTGTTGCAATTGTTGGGACCAACAATTGCCCCCAGTATTTTTCCTTAAGGCAATCTGAGTTTTTCAGGATTTTATGGCAATCGATCGGAACGATCGATTGCCCCCAGTATTTTCTTTGATTAATCGCACAAAACAAGTCTCACTCTCACAAGGTCAGGGTTTATCCTGAAGTGGTGCTTTCTATCCTACACTCAAAGTATTTGATGCTTGCGCTCGTACTCTCCTTTTGGGTCAAGACATCTCAACCATTGAATTTGACATTTGCTCGATTTACGCGTTCAACCTGTTACTTTCACGTGATTGGATACACAACTACTAAGTCGGAAGTCTTTTGAGCTTATAACATGGCTATGGGTGTAACGAAAGACAATGGGACGATGGAGGAACGTTTAGGATATGTGGAGCTATAAGGGTGACCAAAGCTACAACTTGCACCTTCTCTCGGACTTGCTTTCTTTGTCCCGAAGTCGTTCTGGCTACTTCGAACTTGGAACTCTGGATTTTTGAATTGTTCCTTGCATCCTTTCTCCTTCTTCCAATTTTGGGTTTCTTCAAGGCTTTTCAGGTTTGCCTTTCTTTGGATTTCTTTCCTTTCGGGGTTCTTGTGTTTCCCGGTTTTGAGCTTTGAGAGCTGTTTTGATGCTAGCTCATTTGGATCCTGTGTCACTTTGGGACCATTTGCGGATCGCTTCGTCATGCTGGTAGCAGTTTTGCTTCTTTGGACTTGTGAAGTTGTTGTTCAAAAGTCGGGCTCCTTGCTTCCTTTGGTCACCGGGTCGGTTATTCATCATTGGCTAGCTTGTTTGTGGAGCTTGCAATATTGTGAAAGAGGTCATATATGAAAAGCTCAGCGGGGGTGCCTAGGGTTTAATGCCTGGGTTTAGGCTTTTGGCTGTGTGGTGCTGTACCTAGGTACTTCGTCATCCCTAATAGTTGTGTATCCTTTCTTTGTTACTTTTACAGGTTTAAGCGTAAATTACAAATATCTCCTTCGATCGGAGTCATGCTTGCCTACCTTTGAATGTGACCTCTCTGGAGCCGTGTAAAAATGACACGCTCTTTCGCTCTTGGTTTTACCGCTCAAGGCACTCTCGCAAAATTTTCACTCAGAGACTTGTTTGCGCATTTAAACAAAAGAAATAAACATTATCGTTCCTTAACTCAGATTGCCCCCAGTATTGTTGTGGGGTTTCTTTTTCCGATAAGCCTTTTGAATACCCAAGTTATTTTGAGGAGGGGTGATTACATGTGTGAGGATGGTGGTGAGTGACGATGGGGTGATTGCTGAGTGATTTATTTTTCCTGTTTCAGAAATTTCTTCCAGTTTAGACTTCGGTGAAGTGAAATGACTTGTTTTTTACCTTGTTTTGACGGCAAAGATGCATAACTAACTTGTGATAGTGGACAACGATTTCCTATATGCAAGAGTTTTCTCGAATAACATGAAATAAAACATGCAACAAGTGCCAAGGCACAAAGTCACCAAAAGAAAAACTCATGTCTGACAATACAAACGAAAAAGGACATGAAACATCTAGAGAAAATTCAAAGTCCTAAAACTACTGCTCTGGAGGAGGTGGACGTGGGAAGACTGAATACATGTGAGCCATGAAAGCATCCATGCGACCCTCCATGCGCACCTGCCTACGCTCCATGCGACCCTGGGTGATGTGGAGAGACTGGATATCCCTCTGCAAGCTCTCAAGTGTGGCTGGCTGTGGTGGCGGAGCGGGTAAGGCGTAGTATGAGGAAAGTGGTACAGGGTACTCAGTACCCATGTAACTCGGTCCCTCACCCTGGTAGGTGTGTCCTCCTGACGGGTCCTCGTGGTGTGGGATGTCCTCAGGCTCTGGTGCCTGCTGCCTCTGCCTGGGCCGGACTGGTCTCTGAGAGAAGACTCTGGCCTGCGGGAAAGCCCAACCCTGATCGGCTGAGTAGCCAAGGGACCTCAGCATCTCCATGGTGTAGGTGGGATACAAAGGCTCCCAATCATCATTCCCCATCGGGACCCGCGCGCACTCGCATAGCCACTGAATGAAACTCGGGTAAACCAAAGCGTGGCGACCAGCCCGGGCTGCTATCATCAGGTGGTCTCTCATCAGGACAGACAGCGGGATCAAGCCCTCCTCTGAGTCGGGTGGATGCTGAATGTACCTCATGAGGAAGCAGTAGCGAGCGGAGACGTCGTTACGCGCTTTCGGTAGCACATTACGAGACAGGACCTCCAATAACACCCTATCAAGAGCGGTAGGTAAAGCGGAGGGGAGGATCACCTGCTTCCTTGGCTGATCCCTCGTAGAAGAACGAACGCGCTCTGATAGAGTCGAGTGCTGCAGATAGAACTGGCGTGCCTCGCTCTCCAAGGCCGCCATCGTCTCTAGCCCCCTGTGCTCAGGGTCACTAGGATGCAGGCCGTAAAAATGCACAAAATCATCTAGGCCCACAGTAATGGGCCGACCACGTACATAGGATACCACAGCCCCAGTATCGTCCTGGTCCAAGTTAGCATAGAACTCTATGACTAACTCCCTAACGTAACTCTTCGGGCAAGTAAGCAACCCCGCCCAGTCAAGGTGCTGAAACAGGTGATCGAGGTCGAAAGTGGCGATCACGTCATCGCCGAAGAGACGCTCCTGCTGGATGGAAATATCCTGATTCTCATAGAACCAGCGCTCCTGCTGAGCTCCTCTGAAACGGGTATGGTCATAGGTAGGGGATGTCTCTCTGCGGCGCCTGCGACGTGGCTGAGAGCCTGATGCCCCAGCCCCAACTACCCCACGGGAACTCCTACGACCCTCCATGGTATGCCTGTGGATTCAACGAGACAAAAGACATATAATTCTGCAGGAATTTTGACAGAGTCTCCCCTAAATTTTCACGAATCCCGTGCTTTCAAATGCACTCCACACCTATAATCAGTCCTAGGATCTACCACGTATGCAAATTTTAAACATTCCACAAGCAAAAAGCAAAAAACGAGAGAAACCACATTTCACACTAAAACACACTAAACTAGAACGGACGACTTTTGACAGTTATAAGCAATTTTATCCTTCCAAACAAACTTTTCACGTCTTAAAATGCCCTTCTAAAGCTAGTTGGCCATTTTAAACATAAAAAACCAAACTTCGAAAATTTGACCCGAGACCACCCATTGTCGTCTTCTTCCTAGCTCCAAATTTCGTTTTTCTTCGTTTCTTCACCAAAATGGACAAATGAGTAGTCAAAATGTAGAGAAAACTTACCCAAATACAATGGTGGAAGAGTATTTTGGATTGAGGGTCGAGAAAGTGTCGAAAATGGCCAAAAACAACTCGCCCCGGACCTAGCTCGGACGCAACTTTCAGCCTCCGTAAGTGCTCGAAATGGAGAGATCTTGGTATGGAAATGCCTAGAATTGAAAGAGGGATGTTTTGTGAGCAAAATGGCGGGTGGAATGGAGTGATTTGGCCAAGAAATGAGTGAGATATGGAGGAGGAGAGAAGTTAGGGTTTTGGAAATGGAGGTTGCTGGAATGAAAATGGCGAATTTGGGACGAATTCCCGATTTGAATCGGCTGGGGGAAGTCACTAAGTGGAACGGCGTCGTTTGGAGGTCAAACGGGCGCGTCTGAGTCAACGTCCGGGGCCACGGACGGCGCGTCCGGGGTCACGGACGCCCCTTTTGTTTTTCCTTTTCCGAAAATTGATTGATTAAACTAAAAGAGGACTAACAAAACAAAATATTCTCTTTATTCATCTCGAAGTTAGAAGAAGTACACATTATAGAGTTCTAAGAAAACAGGAAATGCCTAGGATTAAGTGTCTAGAACGCAAGTTTCCTCTTGACAACTCTTGGCTCGGTCAACCCCTCCTTTCTTCGTTTGAATGCATCCACCTCCTCCTTTCGACCGTATAGCCATTTCCGATAGCTTGCTGAGAGCTCCAAGTCTTCAAGTGCTAGGGGCTTCACCACTTGAACTTCCCCTTCGAGTCGATCCATCATGATTGCATAAAGAGCCTCATGATCGTATCTTTCCTTGGTGCTTCGTATAACAAACCCTTGGGTCGGCTCTGGGCTCGCCCAATCTGACGGCTGGAACGCCACGGGTGGATGACATAAAAGCTCTCAAAACCGGGTAACGAGACCCCTCCATAATAGCCTCCACACATTCGAACTCCTTCAATTTTCCAAGCTGAGACCGTCCATCGAACTTGATGTCCCTGCCGTATGGAGTTCAAAAGGGCCGGCCATCCATCAACCGGCTCCTCGGGGGCTCGCCTTCTAGGGAGATGCTGGATCGTGAACGTTTGGTTATACTCAGGAATCAGCTTGAGCCGCTCGAGAAGCCAGACTTGCAGAAGATAAATGCTCCCTTCGAAGAAGTAAGGGGTATCCTTTGACTTGGGCCATGAATCCAAACTCTGAATAATCTGCGCGACTATCAATGGTCCCAAGGCGAAACCGGCTCGAACCTGTAGAAGCAAAGGGAAAACTTTTCGGTGTATAGCCATGTATGGGGTTCTGAAAAGGTAGATTGCCAACAATGCGAGATCGAGAAAGTTCCTCTTGTGTTCTAAAGAAGTCTCAGGGGTAATGAAGTCTGAAAGAGTTTCCACCGGCAATCCTTCGGGCCCTACCATTCCTAGTAACTGGGTCGGACTTAGCCCAAGTAAATAGGAATGGGCCTCGACCGGCGAGGGTGTCAAGTTTGGTACCACCGGGCTAGCTAGGGTATTGGCCCCTAGGAGTGCGTCAAACTCCTCAGGCAGCAAAGTCAGCTCATTATCTCCAAACTTGAAAAGATGTTCAACCGGGTCCCAATGGTTAATAGCCGCTCTCAGGAAATCTTCGTGCAATCGGGTCTGGGATAAATATGCCAGAGTGTGGAGAATAGACAGCTTATTGACCTTCTTTGACCAGTTGAACACATCTTTCATAGTTCTGTCACAGGACTTGTTGAATTCGAAGCAGTGGGCCATGGACCTTTTCCTGTTTTTACCAAGGAAAGAAAACACACACAGGATATCGATCAGCACTCAACTTTGTTTATGGGCCACAAGCAACTGGGACTTCGAACTGGGTTGGGCCAACTGTGGGGGTAACTCCCTATCCGTTCTAAGTCTGGTTATGGGCCAATCACAAGAGCAAACAAGGTTCCACACAAGTTCAAAATGTCCTCACCTGACGACCTTGATTAATGGGTATGGATCAATCCGGAGAGGTGCTTGGGGCGCGGGCCCAGGTCACCACAAAGGAATAGGGCTTGCACGCTATTCTTTGGGCCACCCCACTTTTTCACATCACCTAAAGGTGTGCGTCTACGGTCGGGTCTTTGACTGACCAAACAATGGGCTTGGTAAGGGTACTGCCAGGAAAATGCTTGGGGCTAAAGCCCGGGTATTAAGGGGGTGTGGTTAGGCGACACCCTCCTCTTTTTCCCCCACTTATTCACATCACCTAAAAGGTGTGAGTCCCTGACAGGGGACCCTCAAACGGGTCCCAGAGTGGTATTGGTTTGCGTGGACCCTCGCTCTCATATGATGCAAGGGTGCACAAAAATAAGTGCGCACAGAAAGTAAGTAAACAAACAGAGTAATAAAAGCCATAAATAACATTTCAAGTTTAAACCCTCTTTCTTAAAATTAAAACAAGTTAAAATTAAGAAGGTGGGTCCAGCAGAGTCGCCAGTGAGTCTGTGAGCCTCGATTTTAAACCCTATCCTATTGTTGATAAGTTGATTGGGATCTGATTGGGTTTTAGGTCCACTTATAGGCCTAAAGATTAATAACTATGTCATATAAACAATAATTATTAAAAACCAAGTAAGGCTCACTGAACCTATTATGAGTCGCCACCTAATTTTAACCTAGATCAAATTAGGAAAAGGAGAGTTCGGGTTCGGGGGCTTGATATTCGGACTTAATTAGGGTTCAATTACTTTCATTCCTTCTAGGTCGTTTTTTCCTCTACTTAGTTTATTACGGCTTATTACGAGTCGTTTTAACCTAAGTGCGCGAGCTTCTGTTTTTTTTTGTTTTTAACATTTTTTGACAGAGAATTAAAGTGAAATTAAAGCTACCTAAACTAGGGTTTTCGGAGGCAGAATTAGGTCAAATTTTGCTTACGTCCGTAGCCACGGACCAAAACTGTCCGAGACCACGGACCCCAGTTAACCTAAATATACAGAAAGTCGAAAAATTAAAGGAAAACAAAAATTTGCAAAGTCCGGGCCACGGACAGGATGTCCGGGCCCGGACATTATAGAAAAACACACAATTTTGAATTTTTAAAATCCCGCCGCCGTCCGTGGGTGTCCGTGGTCTCGGACAAACGCGCCGAGGTCCCGGACCATAGGTCCGAGGTCACGGACCACCACGGACAGGGGTTTTCAGAAGGTTCCCGAGGGGTGTTTTTGAGCTCAAATTTTATGGGTGTGTAGCCTGAAAGATGTACAAGAC
Source organism: Limonium bicolor (assembly GCA_023374045.1). Taxonomy (NCBI): domain Eukaryota; kingdom Viridiplantae; phylum Streptophyta; class Magnoliopsida; order Caryophyllales; family Plumbaginaceae; genus Limonium; species Limonium bicolor. The sequence continues at coordinate 39,343,704 of CM041779.1, read as the reverse complement.
GTTAGTGATTGAAAGTTTTCAATTTGAATTCGAATTAGCACGAAACTTAGCAAACCAAGTTATCTGACAGAGGCTTAAATAAACAGCAATACAGAAGCCTACGAAGGTTAGTTTGAGCCCAAATTTTGAGGCAGACAGATAATACCGTGGCGAATCAAGGGAAGTGAGTTCTACCTGTTTTACCTTCGGATTCACAACGTTTCTTCACACCGGACTCGTCGAGTGCTCCGTTGATGGCAGACCCGAGAGGATTTCGACCCAAGCTTCTGGTTGTTGGTTGTTCTTGCTGTTCTTCACGTTTTAGAGGTGTTTTTGTGAGGTTTGATGATTATTGGTGCTTTGGGGATGGAAAACGTGTTTAGATGGTGATTTCGGGGGATTTTTCAGTATGATTTGGGTGGCCGGTGTTGGAAAACGTGAGTGAGAGAGAGAGAGGAGGCCGTGTTTTCTGACTCTCTAGGGTTCTTCGGTATGTGAGGTTCTGATTTATCCAAAAACCCATCCCCTTATATAGACTTCCTTAAAGATAAAGAGAATCTGGTAAAAGTAAGATTTTCGATATTTTAACTAAGCAATTCCAAAGGAATTTTGCTATGAAATTTTAACCACATGTCAAGAATGGATATTATGAATTTTCTGAGGTGGAAACGAATTTTTTAAATGCTGGAGCATTTTTAAATTGAATTTCTCGTCAGATTCAGTCAGAAATTGCTAGAAAATTATTGGAAATTCGAAAAATCAAAATTCCAACGCCATTGTGCTTAAAATGTCATCCTCTATCATGGGTTAAAATATCAAAGCATTTCGAGCTGATTTGGGCACCCTTTGGAGGAGAGAGAAAGCCTGTAGGAGAACTCAGAAGCCTTAAAAATTACGAAAACGCCCCTGACAATGACGAAGCTGCTCCTCAGGCCCTGGAACACGCCGATCGGGCCGGAGTCTCTTACTGTTTGATGGAGATGGCTCTCACAACCTCGTAGACCTTAACCAGGGGGTCAAAATTTTGGGTATAACAGCCCCGTACCCTATACAGATGATCTAGTCAGTAAACAAAGAAGGGTACTTCGCCCTCATCTTATCCTCTAATTCCCACGTGGCCTCTTTGACATCCTGGTTAGACCAGAGAAACCTTCACCAGTCGCACTGACTTGTGGCGAGTGTCCCTAGTCTTACTGTCCAAGATTCTCTGAGGAGTCTCCACGGATCTCATATTCGGTTCTAAAGTCAACCTCTCAGGTTCTAACACATGGGAGGGGTGGTGCATGTATTTCTTTAGCTGTGAAACATGAAAAACATCATGCACTTTACCCAGCTCAGCAGGTAAATTCAACCTGTAAGCAACCGGGCCCACCCGCTCCGTAATCTCATAAGGACCAACAAACTTCGAGCTTAATTTGCCCTTCTGCCCAAACCTGAATACACCCTTCATCGGTGAAACTCGCAGAAATACCTGGTCGCCCACTGCGAACTCCAGGTCCCGTCGTCGAACATCAGCATACGACTTCTGCCTATCTTGAGCAGCTTTCATGTTCTCCCTGATTTGCTGAACTTCAGCCTTAACTTGCTCTAAGTACTCTGGTCCTATAATGACCGTCTCACTCGACTCATCCCAGCAGAGCGGTGTATGACATGGTCTACCGTACAACGCTTGAAAAGGTGCCATCTTGATCGAAGCGTGATAGCTGTTATTGTATGAAAACTCGATCAGATGTAGTTTGTCAATCCAACTGCTCTGGAAGTCTAAGGCACATGCCCTGAGCATGTCCTCGAGTGTCTGAATAGTACGCTCGGTCTGACCATCTGTCTGAGGATGGAACGCGGTACTCAGCTTGAGTTCTGTACCCAACGCTTCTCTAGTAGCTCTCTAGTACCTCGAAAGGAATCTGGTATCTCTATCTGACACTATGGTCTTCAGTATCCCGTGATGTCTCATGATTTCTTTCTCAAATAACTCAGCTAATTTGGTCACCTTCCAAGTATCCTTCATCGGTATGAATCGGGCTACTTTGGTAAGGCGATCCACCACCACCCATATCATGTTGAGACCTCCCCTAGCAGGTGGAAGCCCAACTACGAAGTCCATGGAGATATCATGGAACTTCCACTCCGGAACTGGCATCGACTGTACCATTCCCGGTCGTCGGTGCTCAAATTTCACCTTCTGGCATGTGAGACACCTCAAGACGAACTCGGTAACATCTGTCTTCATCCCCGACCACCAGAAGTATCTCTTCATGTCTTTATACATTTTAGAGGCTCCCGGATGGATGGAAACTGAAGAACAGTGTGATTCCCTAAGTATACGGTCTTTCAGATCCGTGTTTCCCCGTGGTATGCATAACCGGCCCTTAAGTCTGATCAGATCATCATCATGAAGTCTGAAGTCGTATTTCTGACTCTCAAAGGTACCATCTGTCAGCTTCTGTCTGACCTCTCTCATGTACCCATCTGTCCTCTGAGCCTCTCGCACCTCATCAACCAAGCTGGAGAAAGAAACTAGCGAATGGAGTGAGTGTGCTTGACGGCTCAGGGCGTCTGCTACAACATTGGCCTTTCCCTCTTTGTATTGGAGGTCAATGTCATAGTCTTTCAGAAACTCTAACCATCTCCTCTGTCGAAGATTCAACTCCTTCTGAGTGAATATGTATCTCAAACTCTTATGATCAGTGTAGATCGTCACACTAACCCCGTATAAGTAGTGGCGCCATATCTTCAAAGCGAAGACTACAGCTCCCAGCTCTAAATCATGTGTGGGGTAGTTCTCCTCATGTTTCTTCAACTGGCGTGAGGCATATGCCACCACCTTGCCATGTTGCATGAGCACGCAACCCAGCCCTCTGCCGGATGCATCACAATAAACCTCAAAGCCCTTTGTACCGTCTGGAATGGTCAGAACCGGTGCAGTGGTCAGTGAGTCCTTCAAGCTCTTAAATGATTTCTCACAGTCAACCGTCCATAAGAACGGTGCATCTTTCTTCATCAGACTGGTCATCGGTTTCGCGACCTTGCTGAAATCCCTAACAAACCTCCTGTAGTAGCCTGCCAGACCGAGAAAGCTTCGGATGTTGGTAACAGTCTTCGGCCTTGGCCAAGTACGTACGGCATCAATCTTTGCTAGATCCACTGAGATCCCAGCATCTGAGATGACATGACCTAGGAAAGAGACCTGGTCAAGCCAAAACTCACACTTGGAGAACTTAGCATATAGCTGGTTCTCCCTCAGTATCTCTAATACCTTCCTCAGGTGTTCCTCATGTTCAACCTTAGATTTTGAATATATCAATATATCATCAATAAACACCACAACCGACTTGTCCAGCTGCTCCCGGAACAAGCGGTTCATCAGGTCCATAAACTTCGTCGGTGCGTTCGACAAACCAAACGGCATCACTGTAAACTCATAGTGGCCGTAACGTGTCCGGAATGCCGTCTTCTCAATGTCTCCCTCCTTAATGGCTATCTGATGATACCCCAATCTGAGATCAATCTTGGAAAATACAGATGCTCCCTTCAACTGATCGAACAGATCGTCAATGCGGGTAGTGGATACTTATTCTTCACTGTCACTGCATTTAGCTCTCTGTAGTCGATGCAGAGGCGGAGACTACCATCCTTCTTCTTCACGAAGAGGACTGGCGCTCCCCATGGTGACACACTTGGTCTTATAAATCCCTTATCCAACAAATCTTTCAACTATTTTTTTAATTCATTCATTTCTGCCAGAGCCATGCGGTATGGTGCCTTGGCTATCGGTCCGGTACCAGGTAGCAGCTCGATGGTGAACTCTACCTCTCGAGTGGGTGGCATGCCGGGTAGTTCCCGTGGAAATAAGTCGGGGAACTCCGACACTACCGGTAAGTCGGGGTCGAACTCGGGGTCTCTCTCTATGTCCTGTACATAGCAGAGGTACACTTCTTCTTTTCTTCTCCATTCCTTATACATTGCCATGGCGGTGATGATCTTAGTCGAAGGCTCTCTGGGCCTCTGGCGGTACGATATTGTTACCCCAGACGGACTCCTGAGCAGCAATCTATGCTCGGTGCAGAGATACGTCCCTTGTGCCGCTCCAACCAGTTCATCCCGAAGATAACATCAAATCCTAGCTCACTGAACTCAATAAAACTGACTGAAAAGTCTTCTCCCTTAATTCTGATAGTGGCTCCTCGGTAGTAACGAGTGCAACGAACCTTCTCCTTAGACGGGAGCGTAACCGTGAAGTCGGGTAGCTCATCAGCGCCTAGCCCCAACCTGCTCGCGAATGATGCCGAGACAAAGGTATGCGAGGCCCCTGAGTCGAAGAGAACTGATGCCTCAATCCCATTAATCGGAAAGGTGCCGGTGAGGATAGTACCGCTGGCGTCGGCCTGTGCCTCTGTAAGTATGCTTAGCGCACCTTCCGTACCGAGTCCATGACCTAATTGTGTTCACAAGCTTCATGAGTATTGATGGTATAATAAGAGTCGTAGCAATTTATATGAACAACACTATTATTTTATTCATAACCATCCTGTTTACAACATGAGCTTTAATCTTACATCTCATTCCTCATTTCATTCTAACATTACATGACTAATATTGTCTAAAGGTTAAGTTTAATCTCCCAGGTCTCATATGCGTCGCATTAATTACTGCCGACGGTGTTGTATTCAGCTTGATTCTCTTAATCCCATGGTATAACATCCTTGATTCTCCTCCCATAACTAATACATCTCCAGACTTAAGTACCAACTTATTTGCACGGTCCGCACGCTTCTGCTCGCCGTATAAAAACTCTGCATCATCCCCAATGGACCAAGACACTACGGGTATCCCTCTTTCGAGAGACTCCGTTGTCTCGTCCTTATCCTGGTGTAGTCCAAGTCGCCCATCCTTCTCGTAGAAGTTCACAATGCAAATGTCTGCTTGAATGTCTGGAATCGGTTCAGCTTCCAATTGCTGAGCGATTTCCACGACTTGTGTAATAACTGGATGGAACTCTTCGGGTATCCCCGGTGGTGAGACTCCATCTTGCATCCTCGTGGTTTGGTAGTTCTTGGCATACGGATTCCAATCCTTGCCTAAGCTCATCATCTTTAATTTCATCCTTGCTCCCCCTGGGTATTCCGGTGTATAAAAACCTCTCGGTCCCATTCCTAGTTGATTGCATCTTCTGATGATGGCTATTTGCACTTCGGGTGTCAGGTATCCCCTTAATAAAATCATACCTGGGCGGATAACCTGACATTGTTCGGTTGGGAAGTCTATGGTTTCGATGTCGGTGTGCTCCGGGTTAGGTGTAAATGGTATTGGATAGCAGACGTTGAAGCTTCCTAAAGTGGTAGTAGGTTATATTTTACTTAAGTTCTAATCTTATCACATTCTTATTTAACTCAATTATTCACCAAACATGCATGATAATGCGGTAAGCAGGCAATTTTATTACTAAGTGGTTATAGCGGTACCTGGCCTCGATGAGGGTTCAGGCTCATCGTCCCGGTCCACCAAGTGTAGTGTGGGTCCCGACTTCTGGGTCACCCGTGGGTTCTTGTCTGCAGCTTGCTGCCCCCTCCTCTGACTGTCGGATCCAGATCCCTGATCGGTCTTGGCCTTAATCTTAAAACTGGGTCTGTAATTCTTACTCTCCGGGTTCCCGTAGCACTCATATGCCCGGTGCCCGAGTACTCCACAAAAGTTACACTCCACCTTATTCCCCCTACAGTCAACTCCGGGGTGGTCCCCCTTGCACCTCTGGCAATAGTAGTGTCGTTGGTAGCCACCTTCGGTTTCCTTTCCAGTCTCAGTACTCTTTGGCGCCCTGGAGCGCAGGGGCTTAGCAGCATAAGCATAAGTCAGTTTCAGTGGCTCATCAATAGCCTTCTCCTTTTCCTCCTTTCCTTTTTGGTTCTGGTTCTTTTGGGCTTGAGGCTGGTACTTCTGTTTCTTGTACCCACCTTGCCCTTGGTGTTCTGCACTCTTCCCAGCACTCTTTCTTTAGGCATTGTCCTCGTCCCTCAGCTGGACGGTTATCTCAACCTTAGCAGCGGCATGATAGCACTCCTGCTTCTGAAGGTATTAGCTCCTCTTATTTCTCACAAACTAAATCTTATTCACTTAACCATATCTTACTCATTTACCTACTCAAATCTCAATCATTCTTATTACCTGCAAGGTAGTATAACTCGTCGGCCCCATGCCGTAGCGGAGTCGGTGGCTAAGCCCGCCATAGAAGCAGTCCACCAGTATCTGGTCTGAATACCCAAGACCTGGTAGAAGACGGAGCAAGGCGGTGAACTCTGTGTAATACTCGTCCACCGTCATCTTGTCGGTCTGCTTAAGCGCATCCAACTGCAAGCGCTTATTCATCTGGACATGGGCGGGGTAGTACTTTGCTCGTAGCAAGGTGGTGTACTGCTCCCAGCTGAACTCTGGATTGGCCACATGCTCGGCCCTCACCAGCTTCCACCAATCGCCTGCCGCCCCCTTCAGATAGAAAGCAGCCAGACGCACCTTGATCCCAGCAGGGACATCAAGGGTCTCAAAGGCGGTCTCCAGCTCGGAGATGTATGCCTCAAGCTTGGCGGGATCGGTCTCCCCCTTAAAGTGTGCGGGTCGAAGGTCTGCAAGACTCTTCACCCAATTTAGTTCCCTGGGTTGTGGCGGTGGAGGTGGTGCACCCACACCAGGCTGGTAGCCCATGTGCCCTAATGCGGCAGCCACGATCTCAGCGATCGTCTGCCCTCCCGGTACCCCTGAAGCATCATCGCCCTGGCCACGACCTCGGCCTCCTCTAGGACGTCCTGCCATCTGAACAAGCATAACTCATATTAGATTCGCATCCACTATAGTTTCGGTTAGCGAATTTATAACGTTTGTAGACGGTAAAGACGATCCGCACTTATTAGTGGTCATCTGACTCTACTCACTCTAACTTCTCACACCCTTCACCCATCACTTATTCCTTAACTTATATCCTAACTCGGCGGTTTCTTATGTCCGGTATTTCTTGATCAGAGCGTAACTACGCTCTGATACCACTTTTTGTAACACCCCATCCTAAGCCAGTTGTGGTTATCGCTTCTTAACAACTAATACTTAAACGTCGCAGCGGGAATAACTATCACCAGGACCTTGCTACGGTCTAACCATCAAGAAATACCATTACTTAAATATTTACAATCACATATCCACAATGCATACACCAACCGAGTTTAAAGTATTCTCCAAAACCATACAGTATTTCACAAGCTCAGGTTCAACTACTAACTGACGGGTGCACAGGCGCTACCCGTACTCAAAATAAAGTCCCACCTAGGGCTACCCGCTCCTACTCTCGTGGTGTGACTTCATCGGCCGCTTACCTGCAAGTGTAAAAATAGCCCTCAAAGGGGGTCAGCACGAATGCTGGTACGACCCTCCCATGGCCCCCAAGCTAACGGGGCTACGACGACTAATTGTCGATAGCATGGAAGTTGATTAGCATAATAAACATAATAAGCATAATATGAAACGCAATAAACCAACAACCACAATGAACATAAATAGCTCATTATCAAATGAACGACTCAGGCGTTCCCTTAATAAGTGAGTTAGTTCTTAACTCCTTAGATCTACAATCTCCTTAACCTTATAATTGCCAACCGCTCCACTATTAGATTGGTTAGCCCTTAATTGGTCGCTTATCTTTGTAGGGCTTGGTTAACCCTAGCCGGTAGCAGTGCACTATCCGACGATAAGTTACCTTTCTTAATTTGTTGGGGATGTAGGCTTGATCCCCCCACGCCATCCTTAATGTGCCTCCCACCTCAAACAGTAGCCCGGGTGGTCGGGTCGGTTTGTTGACCCTAGGCAACGAGTCTAATGACAAGTATTATTTGGAAGTCGGATCTGATTCAGATACCGACCTCCCCCAATACACATGTGCCTGTACCATTCCGGATTCCTCACTCCCACCCCAAGTTATGGTTAGTGACACTAGTGGAAAAAATGTTTTAAACCACGGTTATTTTGCTTATATACCACGGTTAGGAACCGTGGTTTATGCTCCCGTCGCATATAGAAAATTGTCTATATACCACGGTTGATAACCGTGGTATAAAAGTATACTATATACCACGGTTTGCTAAGACCGTTTTTGGACGCGGTCCTCAACGATTTTAAACCACGGTTAAGGAGAGAACCGTGGTATAAAGTCCTTTTATATGACGGTTAAAGGTCAAAACCGTGGTTTATTATCTATAAAATCAACGAATAAACCACGGTTATACATATAACCGTGGTTTATAGTCTATGAATTTTTTTCAAAATCGCCGGCGATTTAGAAGCGCCGCTTCGCAGATATCAAACACAGCGCAGAAGAGAATGAAGAGGCTAGAACATGTGTGTTCCTTGTTTGCGATTTATGGTTGCAAAATAATGAGTGAAGAATGGCGTAGTATGTTCCTTGTTCGCGGTGGGTTGCGAAATTACCGTGAAGTTGAAGAGAATGAAGAACGGAGGCGTAGGTCATGTACCTTGTTCGCCGGTTATGTTGTGAAAATTACAGTGAGAATGAGTGAGTGAGGACGAGCATGTTCCTTGTTCGCAAGTGTAAGCTGCAAAAATTACCGAAAAACAAGAGAATGAGTGAGGAAGAGCATGTTCCTTGTTCGCGATTTAGGATTGCAAAAATTACCGTGAGCTAGTTGAAGAGAATGAAGAATAGTTGCAGAGCATGTTCGTCGGTTTGGGTTCCAAAATTATCGTGAGGTTGAAGAGAATGAAGAAAAGTTGCAGAGCTCGTCGGTTTGGGTTCCAAAATTACCGTGACATTGAAGAGAATGAAGAAGAAGTCGACATATATGAGAATAGAGAGAAAGCGCCGCGTTAAATTTCGGCCGAAAATTAAAATTCCCGCCTCGATTATATACCACGGTTGATCAAAAAACCATGGTTTAATATAGCAAGATGTGCAATATAAATGACGGTTGCCTAGGAACCGTGGTATATAGGTACCCTATATACGACGGTTCTTGAATAACCGTGGTATATTCACTCCGGCATGTACTATATACCACGGTTCCCCTGCAAACCGTGGTATATAACTAACCTATATACGACGGTTCCGGAAAAACCGTGGTATATGCGCTCTGGTATGCACCTTAAACGACGGTTTCTATTAAAACCATGGTTTATAACTTTAAACCACGGTTTTCCATTTAACCGTGGTTTAAACGCCGTCATTAAAAACATTTTCTACTAGTGTGAAAGCCTTAATTACCAAGTGTTAGTTAAACCCTGACGGGTAAAAACCACAATCACCAATACTTAGTTCTCATCCTTAACTCAGTGAGTACTAAACTTAGTTAGCAACATTCTCAAGTCTCGTGGGTTAGTGTAAAATAAACACATTCACAACGAGAACAAGTATAACCGGTTGCATGCTTTATCTTGTCTTAGTCATAGCAAATAAACAGATAGCACACAAGCCGAGGGACACCTCGTTAGCAAGCAGGTCACAAGAAAGACTGTACCGTTCACCGTCGTTTGCCCCGTAGTTTAATTCTCCTCTGAGTCCCAACTTTCGAGTCCTAAAATATGCATCCAACTTAGATTATTAATTACTTATACTTTAATTAACTTATTTAACTTACTTAACCCTTAGTGGTCCCTAATTAACACTTCTTAAGTCTTACAACTTAATCTTGCAACTTAACCTTAAGCTTATGAACTTATATTTATCTTAACTTAATCCCCTTAGGTTCTTAGGTTTCTAATCATTACCACCCTACCATAGGTATACCTTATTACCAATTATCATCCTTAGAATCCAAAATTTCTTTTTTTTAAGTGTTAAGGGTCGTCCGACCCACCGTCCGACCCACCCTCTGGGTCGGACCCTTCCAGTAACTTTCGAGTTTGAAAAACTCTACATGTCCGACCCACGTCCGACCCAACCAACTGGGTCGGACCATTCCAGAAATTTAACCACCCTTTAAAACACACCCGTCCGACCCATGTCCGACCCAAGTCCTCTGGGTCAGACCATTCCAGAACCTTTCACTGGCGTTTAACAGAGGCCTTCCGACCCAAACTTGGGTCGGACCCCTGGGTCGGACGCCACCAGAACATGCCCAAACATTGTCAAATCTTCACTAAATTTTTCCTCAAGCCTTCCAATGTGTTCTAACATCATTTAGACCCTTAAACCCACCTTAAACCATCTTCCAAACTAATTAAAACAACCTTCAAAGATCATTCCAATCCTTACTCAATTCTTACAACAACTACTAACACTTAACACTTATCTCTTTCCTACATTTCAACATCCCTTTCACCTAGAACTTCTACTAGCCAAAAGTTCCCTCCTTAAGAACTTGACCACACCATATACACCACTTGCATCCCTATTACATTCTCCAAGGCTTCCTTAAATTCTAAACCCTAGTTTCTACCTAAATCATCTAAAAGTCTTACACTCATTTACATCTAACTTACCCAAGTTTCCTAGCTTCTTTAATCAACACTTACCTAAGTCCTAAATACCCAAGTACATTCTTTTGATTCCTAAATCCTTCATAGTGATGCCTAAGTCATTATAAGCCATTTAAAGCACCTTATTCTCACCCTTTTTCATCAAGACAACCTTTAGAACTTCCTAGTACTTCCTTAATCATGAAATCTCCTTAGAACATCTCAAACACTTAGGTTCTCCTCTAAATTTTGCCATGGGTTCTCTAGTATATAGTTACATCCAAACACTTGGTTTTTCACCATCAAACAACCAATATCACTCAACTTCTCATCACAACTCCTTAACACACAATTTACACCAAAACTACACCACATCATTACATAGTGTATAAACTTAAATGCTTGGCACTTAGGCCCTTAAATGACAATAATCTTAACCACTGAATTTCCACATATATTTGCCTTTAACCTGCGAATACACACAACAAGGCTCCCATTGAAATAAAATGCTTCTTGTAATTCACCTTGATATTCTTAAACTATCTCTTTTTCCTCATTTGCTCCTTAGTCACAAGTTCACAATCATGATCATTGTTTCTCCTAGGTCATATATAGCCTTTTTCTAATGTAAACTCCACACTAAACTCATCACATATCTAAATCCCATTCCCTTAAACAATAAAACACCTTAAGGTAAGTAATTTACCTTGTTCTTTTACAAGCTTTAAAAACTTTCTTCCTTAGGTTTTTCCTTGCTCAATATCGGTCACCAATATATATCTCCTTGCCAATGTTCTAACCAATATCCAATGACTCCAATGAGTACTAGATAATACATTAACCCTAAGGAACAAACCCTAGGTTAAAAATGTGCTTTAAGGTATTAAGGTGATTGTTTTACCTTGGTTTCTCAAGACAAGCTTGAATATGAAGCAAGAAGGACCTCCTCTATCCTTTGGAGAGTAGAAAACAAGCTAGAACAAGGCATTAAAATAAAGCCTCATGAGCATGTATTTTCGGTTATGAAGAAAAATGATGGAAACCTAGATTTTCTTACACTTTCTTTACCTTAAGAGAATGGAGAAGCCAATGGAGTCTCCAAACTTGAGTTTCCTCCTCTAATGGTGGTTTGTCTTGGCACTAAATCAAAGCTCTTGAAGTTTTGAAAAGATAGAAAGAGAGAGCTTGAGCTAACTAAGAGGAATATGCAATTTGTTTTGGTTTTGGAGCTAAAATGAGCAAGATGTGTGCAAGGGAAGTTGAAGCTAGCATGGGGCTGCTCTTCACGTCAATGGAGAAGGGAGAGAGCAAGAGAAACCGTGGGAACAAGAGAGAATGAAGAGATGAGGAGAGAGGTATACAAAGGTAAGATATTTATCTTATAAAGTAAATAGTAGTTTTGCTTTATAGTTATTTATTTACTTAATGACTAATAAAGGTGGTGACTCACCTTGTAAAAACCGGCCCCCATTAAGTAACAAGGGGTACTTAAGTCTTTGTTGACCAAATATCTCACTTATATTGACTTATGTTATAAACTAGCTTAATTAAATTACTATTCACAAAATAAGGCACATTGTTGTGAAATTTTTGATTTCCCATTGATTTAGACTTCCTAATGTGATACTAATTAGTACACATGTTAATTAAAGAGTAATAATGGACATTTAGCCACTCAAAACCCATTTACAAGACAATTTTTCAAAAATGTGCTTTAAGACTCCTTAAAGCACATTTTGTGTTTTAACTTGTTTTCAAGCTTGGTTTTCTTTGGTAATTGATTTAAAATGACAATTAGGATATTACTAAGGTCTTAGAACAATATTTGGGTACTCACCCAAGTCTCTCCAAGCTTAGAGCACGTTTTTGCTTAAACTGCTCTTTTGGTGTTTCCTTATGTTTTCTTTGATTAGAAATGTTTCTTAATGTTTCTAAGGCATTATTTAGCCTCCTTATAACTTATTTTATCTTTTAAACACCATCTCTAAGTTTGGGGTATTTCAGTAACAAACTATATGGGAGTGTGTATTATATACAAATAACAAACCTATGAATGAATGAGATAGGTTATTTGGGTTAGATCCTAAGTAGTAAATAGATACTACATGTTAATTACAATATAGTTAAGGGATGATTTAACTAGTCCCAAATCGTTTAAAACTCGTAAGATAGACACTGAACAACCACGGGGTAATTACTAGGGGGGATTAGCGACTAGTCGGGATACCGAATTAGTTTGTATTATAGAGAGCTAATATGTAGTCTCGTATTCCAGAGTTGAGTGCATTAGAGGACATATGCTAGAAGACGAGGTACGAGGCGTACCAGACGAGCGTGATTCTTCACGCTAGCGATTACTACGGTGCACGGTATGTTAATTGTGTGGTCTGAATGTCCTAAGGATTTTCCTAAGGTCCAGACGTTGTGTGTTTAATTGTTAAGAGCGATATCTGTGATTTATGTATATGATATTGTATACTGTATTGCTCAACACTGTTGCGTTCTATTTTTACGTGAACGTCTTATGACTGAAAGTTTATACATCTAAATCGGAACAAGACTAACTGACCTGTAGGTATTATTGAACCTAACTGATGGTCAACTGTTATAGTCTTAACTCAAGGATTGGATATTGTATCACTAACTAAAGGGCTAACTTATAAAGAGAGGAATCCAGACTGTTTCGACTTTCTGGTTGCGCATCGTGATCACTACGAGGGACTTCTATGGGGAGTTACTCAAGGGAATCCATTGTCCACATTCAACGATGGCGGAGGGCACTACCGTTGGTGCACAGGTTCGACCGGATCGGTCAAAATAATTATCCAGGGCCATAAGGTCAGCTGGTAACGGTTCCTTTGGAACCCAGGGGACTACTGTCCATTATAAGTTATTAAGGGTTGTCCTAACATGACGCCCGAGGTGGAATTTAATTGGAAAGTTAAGTGGTTGGTTTAAAAGGATAAGGGCCATATGGTCAACTAACAAGTACGGTTAATTATAACGCGTATCTTGTTTGGTTATTGGTTTTGGTTATTGGTTATTGGTTATTGATTGTGTGATGATATTGTTGTGAACTATTATGTGTTTATTTAACATTTACAGGTATTATTATTATTGTAAATTGGTACAACATGTAAAGAATCTAATATCAAGATGGCTAAACGACTTAAGGGATCCAAATGATTTAAGACTACATTTAGCATACCAGCATATAGTTTGCTGAGCCCTTCAGTGGGCCAAACATTTCAGGTTGCTGATTGAAGACACAAGCCGGAGTGCGGGACACAGGGTAGTTGTTGTGTTTTCAATAAACACCTTTTAGTTTTATTATGTACTGTATTATGGAGTTTGTTGTATTGGGTTAGTTGCTCATTTGTTTAGTTGGATTTGGATGGTAAGTTTAAGTTTGTTCAGTATCTCGTCATCACAGCGGTGAGGAGTTGAAGTTGATGGATGGAGTAAGGTTGCCTTGTTACTCACATGGGTGAGTAACGGCGTGTAACACCAAACGATAGTTAGTTTATTTTCCGTTGCGAATTATATTTTGTTATGCTACGACTTGCGACTATGTTACAGGATTAGGATTAGGGGTGTTACAGTGAGGCATTACAAAGATTGGAGACAACAGTTCGACAGAAGACCGGAGAACAACGGAGCAGGATCGGATCTCATCATCAGTTCCTTAACACATATTTGATGGTGTTTACCCTTTCTCTTATTGTTGTTTCTGTTCTTGCAATGTTTGAGTAGTTATTCGAATTCTGGTTTATTATGGAACCCTAGTTTTTTATTTCTTTTCCCTGATGCGTTGAAGATTAATTCTATACAGATTGTAGTTTTATTTCTTGTGTTAATTGTTGAAATCTCTTGTGATTTATAGTTGCTTGAGTTTATCTAGTTGATCGCTTACAAGTGACAAATGCGGCATTCAATAGACTACAAGAATACTACCAGTGAAACTTGAGATGGAAATTCCTTTGTATTAGCTAACTACAAACCATATAAGATTTGCACGCTACTAGCTAATTAGTAAATTCGTAACGACAGTTAGGAATTAGTAGGAACTGATAAGTTTCTATTTTGCGGGAGACCGGAAGTTGATTACTTTAGATATAAGGTTGCAATCTAGAATTAGAAGAACACTCATGAAGGGAAATTGAAGAACTAGGGGGAAGTAGTAAACCTGGATTCCTTGTTTAGAATTGTTAAGAAGATTATCCTTTATTTTTTTTTCTTTAATTTAGCTTTTAGATCATCAAACAAAACCTCAAATTTTCCTATTATTTGTTTTGTGTAGTTTATTAGATAGATTAGGATAGAGCTTCAAACTAGATACCGTCTTTGTATGTTCGATAACATAGAGGGATGCTTCTAGGAAAACTTGCTATAATCGACTAGTACACTTGTTCTTAGGTTTTACCCCGTACATGTTTTTGGCGTCGTTGTCAGGGAGGCACGTTTATTTAGTTTAGTCTTTATTTTTCTGTTATTTATTTTGTTTAGTTTTTTTGTGTTATTTTGTTTAATTGTTATAATTTGGTTTGACATTAACTTTTGTTTGATTGATATTTTTTATTTTAATAATATTTTTATTTTCAGGACTAGGATTTCGATTAGGTTAATTTTACTTTTTGATTGTTTCTATGATTTCTATTTTATTATATTAGTTTTGTCTAGTTTATTTTTGTTCTGTTTTTCTTTTTATTTTGTCTCTTAGTGATAATTTACTTTACTTTTTATCTGTTTAATCTTATAGTCCTCGTTCTTAATGTCCTTTAATCTGTTCTTAACTTTTATTTAGTTAATTTAAATTCACTTTATTTGTTTTTTTATTTTTGTTTGTCTTATTTTATTTATTTTTTGCTTTTTTTATTTAATTAATCTATTGCTTAAGTTTGAAGTCTAGTCATTGTCTTTAGTTTATGTTAATTTAGTTAATTGATTTTTTTCTGTTTAATTTTATTTTTATTTAGTTGTTAATTAATTTTTGTTTTATGGTTGTTACTCATTCTATAGAAGATCCAGAATTTGAACTTAATCCAAAAGGTGAGAGATTAGCGAGGAGATACGTCAGGAGCTTAATTTGAATCCAGAGGAAGAAGAAGAAGAAGAGAGTTGTTATACAGAGCCACCAGTTGATCCAGTCGTACCGAAGAAGAAGACATGAGTGAAGTTGTCAATAACCAGGAGAGACGGATGAACGATTATACTCGTCCGAATGTGAAGGGACCTTGGTTTAAAAAAGTGCATGTGAGGCGCGCCTGATGCATTCTGGGCGCAAGGCGAAGGGGTTGTCGCCTCCGGTGTGGCAAGGCAAGCGTAAGTAGAGAGGCGGGTTGAGGCGTCCTGAGGCGTTCTGAGGCGACGCCTTATGCCTGATGGAAAAAATTCAGAGATGTGCGACTAAGCATGTCGGCTAGAGGTACAAGACGACTCATACTTTAGGGTTTCGTCTTTTTTTATATATTCTACTAATCAAAACGACATAGTTTTGTTTAGTAAGTATAACAAAAAAAATTAGCAACCTTATCTTCTTTACCCCACCAACCTCTCCTTATCCCGTCATTTCTCCAGTCCCCACCCCAACTGTCAATCCCCACTCGCACTTGATTTCACTTTCCCCCCTTTTTTTCAGTTTAACTTCACTCCCCCCCTTTTTTTCCAATTGATTCTCCCACTGTCACTCACAGTCTCACACCACCATCTCAACTACTAGTCAACATAAACAAAGTGCTAGATAAAGGTAACATTTTGTACAAAATGTGAGTTCATAACAATATATAGGTGATTCTACATAAACAGTCGCCTCAACTACGTGATGTGTTCGCCTCGTCACCTCACGCATCTCGCCTCTCCCCTGGACCCCCATCGCCTTAGAGCGCCTCACGCATTTTAAAACCAAGGAAGGGACTCACATCACCTATAGTGATCCCTATACTACCGGCGGGAGTAGAATGGTAATTCAAGACCCATTATGTTACCATGGTTATGAACGTGTCACAGTTCAGTGGGGCAGTCGTAGAAGATCCTAATGTCCATCTTACATCTTTTATGTGACTGTTTAGAGAATGTTCTACCCTGGCATCTCAGGAAGTAGCTCGACACACTTTATTTCCATTTTCACCGAGTGATAGAGCTGTAGAGTGGCTGAATTTGTTGGCACCCAACAGTATTGCCAGTTAGAGTAAGCTTGCAAATGCCTTCCTGGTAAAGTATTTTCCACCTTCTCGCATGCTGACAATGAGGGGTGAAATTATAAACTTTAAACAGTTCAATGGTGAGTCTCTCTTTGAAGCATGGGAGCATTTTAAAGGTATTGTCAAGAGAGTTCCGCACCATGACTTGGGTGAAAAAGTAGTTTTACAGTCTTTCTATAAAGACTTAGATCCCCAGAGATGAATCTTGGTGGACACTTACACTGGTGGAAGTCTTATGGAGTTTCCCATCACCCGAATGAAAGAGCTATTAGAAACATTGTCAAATTCTACTAATAAGTGGGGGTGGTGCAAGGGCTGCTTCTATGGTTCTTCCAAAGAAAGTTACGGGTATCTATGAGATGGATTCGAATACTATTCTTGTTGACAAGATGAAGAGTATGTCCAAGCAATTTGAGAAGATGTGTGCCTTGATGAGTTCAAAATCTAATGTACCGGTTGTGCCTGAGTCGTTCCCCCTTGTGAATTCTGTGGGAGGAGTTCCAATGTTTTCCAGTGTACCCCGCAGCAAGGAGAAGAGGTAAATTATGTGGGTAACAGGCAGGGAAAGTTCTATGGTAACTAAAATAACCAAGGGCATCATCAGCAGCAACCGAGATATCACAATAACACTTACAATTAGGGACCAGCTAAGAATGAGCAAATGTAGAATAGTGGAGTTGGTACTTCTTCAAATATGAAGGCTGTAATGCTTGAATTTTTTGCGGCGACCAATGTTAGATTCACAGAGCAGAACAAATTCAACAGTAGAATAAACAAGCAGCAAGCTGAGATTTCACACAACTTGTCCAGTGACCTTCAAGAGCCCTGCCAAGTCTGCCTAAGAGAAATCCACGGGAGCAAGCCAAGGCTATTTTTATTGTAGAAGACGATGCTCCAGTGGTTGCCTATGTTTCTTCTATTCAGATTAACGTATAAAAGGAAAAATTTGAAGATTATCAACCTTCTCACATTGGTTGCACGATGTCCATCTCTTATGCGATTGTGGCCAAGGCTGAAGCACAAGTTTATCGTTACAAAGAGAATGTGAAGTTTGAGAGGGAACATCTCTGAAAGTTTCTTTCTGATTATGAGAAGGAGAAGCTAAGCTTCAGTTAGAGTTAACGATGAAAGTAGTCACTACTAGGAGTGGAAAGGGCAAATTTACTAAGCCTGAGGTGGTGAATACGGTAGAATCGATGTTAAAGAATGAGCAGAATTATGAAGCTACCCAATCTCCTCCACCTACATCGCCTGCAGTTGTTGTTTCTCCTTCAGTTCCCTTTCCAAATAGGACCAAGTGTATTAAGAAGGATAGTGAGTTTGATAAGTTTCTCACCTTACTTCGCCAGCTGTCGGTTAACGTTCTATTTGTTGATCTAGTCGTGAAGGTGCCTAGTTATGTTAAATTCCTAAATAAGCTTTTATCTAACAAGGCAAATCTAGGTGAGGCGGGAATTGTCCAGCTTACTAAAACTTGTTCAATGATCATCCAAAAGCGTTTACCTGAGAAATGTAAAGATCCGGGAAGCTTCAGTATTCCTTGCAGAGTAGGAGAGACTGATTTTGACCATTTCCTTGCTGATTTGGGGCGTCGATCAGCCTCATACCTTACACAGTATTTGAGAATATTGGAATTGGGGACAACATCCCACTCGGATGATGCTTCATCTTGTAGACCGGTCGGTTGTTTATCCTCGCGGTGTTGTAAAAGATGTGTTGGTAAATGTGGAGCATTTGTATTTAACATGTGACCTCGACATACTTGATATGGCGGTTGATCCCTCTGTTCCACTCATCTTGGGAAGACCATTCCTTGCTACAGAAGATGCTCGTATTGAAATTGCTCAAGGTACTATCACTTTAAAAGCTGAGGGTGGGCAACTACTGTTCTATGTTGGTCGATCTTCAAAACAAGCTAATTCTTCCAGAGCTTCCAGTCGCTGGGTTCTGAAGACTGCTCAATCATCTGGAGTTTCTTGATAGAACGAGGTATGTAAGGCCAAAGGCGTTAAAGAAGGGCAGTTGGCTGGGAGGTAATCAAGTGTTACATTTTATTAGATTTTAATTTATATTTTTAATTTCTTTTGTAATTACTTTCTGGATTTTGTGTATGCTATCTATAACCCTCTTTGTAGTTTTTTGTTGCTTTTGGTATCATTCTTTCAGATGAATGCTTTATATGGATACTACATTCACGCTACGCTACTTGAGACATGTATGTTTCTATGGGTGCTCTATTTTCACACTCCTTCCCTTGTGTTACAATGAGAACATTGTTTAATTTTAAGTGTGGGGTAGAGAGTTCCTTTGGTTATTGTTTCAAGCCGCTTGTTTTTGCTTTTCTTGTGAATTATTTAGGTTTTGCTTTAGAATCTGTTAAGTGGATGGGTAGGTTGGTCTGAGGATTTTTCATGAGGGACAATTTTATTTATTTGAAGATCTGTTTTGAATAATAGTTTATGAGAATTTTTACATCTAGCTGTTTGAAAAGATTTAGTTTCTTTTCAAGAAATTGCTCTATTTTCGTTGAATGATGTGATTGTAGTTTTTAGTTTGGTTTGTATTAGTTTTGGACCTTGGGAATGTACGGAATGAAAGGAAAGAAAGGACAAAGGCAAGGTACTATGCAAATTTGTTTCTCCTTAACCAAAATGGGTCTCGTCCGCTCGGTTATTAAGTCTTTTAGGGTGCTTCATCACCTAGCTTCCTAAGGGTGTGTAACCTCAGAAAGTTGGCCAAACGCTGCTACATGGGCAGAGAGAAAGGTCTGAGGGAATGGAGGCGATCCCTGAGTGCTTAGTTTGTTAAATTTTTATGAACTGCAAATGTAAAATTATAAGTGCTTAAAAGCTGAAATGCAATGAAAGGGGATCGTTTACAGGTTATGAGTATGTGGCAACGAAAGTTATTATGGAATAAGATATTACTTCTTGACACTTGTCGTCCATGATATGTGAGAGTTTAATGGAGAGTAAGGTCCAAGACGAAGTCTGAGCTGAGCTAGTTTCAATGTGTCTCGTATTCTTGATTATGTTTCTTGTTTCACTGTTTATAAAACTTACAGCTATGAGTTTTTAAATTCTTGTGATTATTTCTTGTAACCAAATTTCCTCTTGCAAACTTCTTAAGATTGACATTCCTCGCTTCAGGTTTTGAGTTTGATTTGATGTTTAGTTGAGAACAAGTAAAAAGCTAAGTGTGAGGTAGTTGATAAGTGGGGAATATGGCTATGTTTATAAGCTTTATTGTTTATTTATATAAGATAAAATGTTATAATTTTCCTCATTTAAATGCTTAATTATGTTAATTGTTGATATTATTCCTCACATGTGGTTTTATGCTAAAATAGGTAAAAAACAAATACTAAAGAAAGGGTAAGGAAATGAGTGTCAAGACCTTAACGATCAAGACGGGACCGAAGGGGAGTCAAAACAGTGTTTTTGCTGCATTTTATAGTGGGTCCAGGTCTTTATCCGAACTTATAGACCCAGACCAACCATGAAGAGAACATTCTGCCTAATTCAGCACCTGGTTCAGGTATTTGTCCAGGGAAATATACCCAGACCAGATGGAGCGGAAAGTTTATGTTAATTTTTAGACCTGGTCTGGGTGTTTTTACTTGGAGTATTACCAGACCAAGCTATCTCTCTCGCCCGGACTGGATTTTGTGAGTGGTCCGGGTATTAAACTCAGACGCACCCCTAAACCAGATAGGGATAGCAGCGTTACGTTTCATTTAAGAAGCAACAAAGTATATAAATCAGAAATATAATCAATCGTAGGGGATCATCTTCAACTTGGAGAAACCCTAGCCGTGAGCCATTAGAGAGATTAGAGACAGAAGTTTGACGTGAGACCGGAGAACAACAGAGCAGGATTGGATCTCACCATCAGTTCCTTGGCACAGATTTGATGACGTTTTCCCTTTCTCTTATTGCTATTTCTGTTCTTGCAATGTCATTAATAGTTAGTCAAATTCTGGTTTATTATGGAACCATAGTTTATGATTTCTTTTCCCTCATGTGTTCAAGATTAATTGTATACATATTGTAGTTTTATTCATTGTTTAATTGTTGAATTCTCTTATGATTTATAATTTCTTGAGTTTAACTGGTTTGATTACTTACAACTACAAGTGAGAACTGCGACATTTAATAGACTACAAGAATATTACCAGTGAAACTTGAGATGGAAATTCCTCGGTATTAGCTTAATAAAATTAGATGAGATTTGTACGCTATTAACTAATTAGTAAATTTGTAACGAGAGTTAGGATTTAGTAATTACTAATAAGAATCTATTTTGCGGGAGACCGGGAGTTGATTACTTTATATCTGAGATTGCAATCTAGAATTAGGAAAACAATCAGGATTCCTTGTTTAGAATTGTTAAGAATATCGTCCTTTTATTGTTTTCTTCAATTTAGCTTTTAGATCATAAAAAACCCCCAGATTTTCCTATTATTTGCTTTTCTATAGTTGATTAGTTAGATTGGGATAAAGGCTCAAACTAGACACCGTCTTCGTTGGTTCGATAACCTAGAGGGATACTTCTAGGAAAACGTAATATAATCAACCGGTACACTTATCGTTAGATTTGACCCCGCACAAATACATCGATGGTATGAGAGTAGAACTCCATTAATCTCCAGGACTCACATTTTTTGGAGAAGAAACCTTAGATACCCGTGCGTACTTGTGAAAAAAAAAAACAAAACCCGAAGCCCAGTATTGTGGATTGATGAAAGAGTGAGGCGTGGTGTAGCATGATGGTGAAAAAAGAACTGAGGAAATACATATAACTAGCAACCGATAAGGAGGTACGAAGAGAAGATGAAAAACCCCTAGATGGATCCATGCATGTGACATAACTGGAAGAGGAAAAGACTAGCCATGGTGCAGAGAGAAAGGTTGTCGCTGGTTTCGCTATGGATTGAAAAAAATGGAAGATTATCCCTACTCATACAAGGTATTGCTAATCATTGTCTTCATTTTCCAAGACTAAAAGTTGAGGCAAGGAAACGAAGAGACACTGGAGACTCAAGACATACCTTCCAACAGAGGGAGAGAGCTAACCTGATTATGTTAACCTTGTTGAGGATGTGTTGTCAATAATTAAGTTTTATGATGCATGTAGTCACAAACCAAAGTGCCTTGTGGTGCTCTCTTTTCTCTCTTCGGTCAGAGTTCTAGTTTCTTCTCTTTCCTTCCATGCGTACATGTAGTGACCAAGGGAGAAAGGGATAAAGGAAGTAAAACACACTATAACTTTGGTAATTTACACAAATTACAATGTACCAAAATTTAGTAAATTTTGACAAAACCCCCTAGGTATATGAAATTTTGCATTTCTCCTATAAACTTTAAGTTATGGCTTCGCCTCTTTCTAATGTAACTCAACAAGCACTCCTTACTTTGACACAATAACAAAACGAACAAGCAATCAATGTTCAGCAAACACTTGCCACTTTGCAGCAGCCGAACGATGCACCACCCTCTAGGACACCACATGTTAGGTAGTCATATAGGGGGACTGTGGTCAACAATTGAATTGAATTATGTTTTGTTCATGCCACATGTCTCATTTGACAATGAAGTTGGTGACAGAAAACTGTACCATCCCGATTCAATCATGTCAAAAGGTTAGTACTCCCTCTGTTCGCCAATATTAGGCGTTCTAGGAGCTGAACTTTGTTCATAAATGTTAGACGTTTTGGGATTTTTATTAAAATTTTATTTTTTATTGGGTGACTCTATATTTTGAAAGTGTACACATGTAAACCAGTTTTTTTAGCTTTTTCAATGTTTCAGCCAACAGATGGAGAAGTTAAAAATGCGAGTAGTTTCAAATGGTACAAAAAGTGGTAGTATGAAAAAAAATCGGTAATAATTACTTTGACGGCTATAAAATAGGGTGATTATGGCCCTTCTTAATATCTCTGCACATAAGCTAAAATGTCAATAAGAGATTCTCACTAATGAGTTGTTGACTAAGACTTTATGTCAGGTGGGTCTAGATTCACATGGTTGATTACCAACTATTGGCAGTCACGTAGCACTATATGTTTGATGTGGTGTGTATGTATAGTTTTATTATACATTGTAACTATTTGGATATTTTAGTTGATGCATTATACTTGTAACTTAACTTTATTACGCATGAGAAAGAGAATCCAAATTTCAAATCAAGAGTAATAGAGTCAGGGTTAGTGCCTAACTTAAGACATGAATTTGTGAGAAATGTTGTAACATCATTGAGATGTCTCGCTTAACTCTTTGATCTTGCTTTGATTTTAGCATAGGTGAAAAGGCAAAAATCAGACACCAGTCCTTCCACTTGAACCTTGAGGAGATAACCATCACCCTCCACGATGTCCTTATCATAATTAAGATCCCTATTATGATGGACACAAATCCTTCCATATGCCCTTATAGAGTTACAAAAAACACTTCATTAAGCAACTAATATCTCAAAGTATTATAAGATTATTCGTCAAATACCCTAAGCCTGCATTATTGAGGAACATGTTTCCAAAGTTATACTTCCTGTAGAAAAAAAATACGAATAATGATAAAATACTAACAGAAGGAGCTTCAAAATAAATTCACGTAGAAAACGGGAGGATCACTATAGAAAGAAGTGGACCACACGAGATTTAACAACCTCCTCTTATAAGCTATCAATGGATGGTTTCGTAAAAGACATATAGAGTTAGTGGTCAAATATAAGAAATAGCCACTTACAAGTTGACACGTGACAAACAAGTGAATAACTTATTACAACCATGATACCTACAAAAATAACTTAATAAATTTTTTACTATGGGATAAAATATGATTTTTATACTATTCATTCCATTTGTAATCACTCAAAATATCAAAAAAAACTTAGTAAAATACCCATGGGGTAAATTCTCCTTTTGGACTAGGTCTTTAAGACCGAACCTTGCATATCTTGTCTCCCATTTGCTTCACATTACCAGCTTAATTAAATCATTAAACTTGTGAACAATTCCTTGAACTCCCAATATACAAACATTCATTTTAGTGTCAAAATCTACAACGATAATCTGTATCACTGGATAGGTTGTCGCTTGCATACGTAAATGTAACACTCCATATGGGCAACTGTCCAACAACCTAGCTCCCAAGCCATTTGGGCTTGAAAACTAGCCACTTTAAGCATTCTGTCTTCACTTGGACCTAAAAGTGGAAGACCTTGTTGTTGTAGTCAACCTGTATATATCCATATAAACCAACCACTTTACTACTCATATCTCAATGTGAGATGAGTGTATTACATAATACCCCACTCAAAGAACACGACATCCTTGTTGTCACAAGCCCAATATCCAAGTCTCATGGACCTCCTCGGTAGGTGTTGGGTACTCCTGTAATACTCCGTATTTTTGTTTTTTAGATTTCATAATATAACATTTCGGTTTATGTTATTGATTAAGTTATGTGTAGTGCTTTGTTTAGTTGATGGGACGTCGGAGTCATTGAATTAAAAGACGGGGGCAAGGAGGTCATTCCCCTCTCTTTTATTTTGGTAAGACTTAATTAAGGAAGGTTAAGTCATTTATTTTCTTTTACAATTCACGATCAGTTCTGAAGCCGCTCTCTTTCTCTCGACAGTTTCTGCATTCTTCTTCTTCCTTGGTGAGAACCTTGTCTTCTGGTGTGGATCATTGCTGTTTCTGTCGGATTTCTGCGTCGCGTTACTGCTGCTGCTGTACGGGATTTTCTCTGCGAGATCAGGTGGGTGAATTTGTGAATTTGTTGTTCATTCTGTTGTTGTTTGGAGGGTGCAGTTTTTCTGAAGGTTGGGCTGTTCGTTGGTGAAATTCAGTGTCGTCTGGTGCGTTCCCTCTGCTGCATCTTACCCATCTGGTTGCTGATCACGTCTGGACTGAATCGACGCTTCGAATTCGTGTAAGTGGGGGATGGAATCGGGGTAGTTTGCTCACCCTCGGGGACTGCTTTTGTATCTGTTTTCATGTCTGATTTTGTGTGGTGTTTGCTTGATTTCTTCTCGTTTTGTGTTGTTAATTGAAGGGTTAAATCCCCGGGGGAACTGATTTGCAATTCGGAACATTTGTGTGAGTTTGGTATTGATTTTTGTTGGTTTTCTGCGTCGTTCGTTCTGCTTTCCGTCTCTGTTGCGCCGTCTGGACTTCGGTCCGAAGGATGAAGTTCGAACAGTGTCGCGGCGCGTTTTATTTTTTTCGAAACTTTGCAGTGTCGAACCTCGGTCCGAACGTCAAAGTTCGGACTGAGGCGTTTTTGATTCTTCAGACTTTCGGCCTATGTCCGAACTTCCAGGTTCGGACGGAAGTTCGGACATGGCCTATGTTTTGGCATAACTTCTCCGTTCTGACTCCGTTTTGAGCTCCGTTTGCGGGGTTGGATTCCCCTATCTGTGTACAAGCTTCCTATGCTGTTTATATGCATTTTTATGCACTTGAGATTTGTTTTATGAACATATGATTTTGGGACCTAGTTATGTTGCTTCTGAGCCTTGGATTGAAATACCCAAATCTAATTAACATTATAAAACCATTATTTAATGGAAAATAATCCTATTATAAATCATTTCACGTACGCATGCAAACCCATGCATGAGAATGTTACGTAAAAACAGTGTTTCTCCATAAACGCTAAAACACCTTAGAAGCATATGGTCAAACATGACCTTGTATGACCCTCTAATATTCAAACCAAATGGTCATACAGTTATTATATGAATATATAAACATATTCCCTAAGCTATATTCAGTCAAAAACGCAAAACGCTCGGGAGTGCTCACGCACGCCCCTTAAAGCACGAAAAGTCCGGAGGAGTGCCGAGGTGGCACGAACTCCTATAAAATTAATTCCTTGAGTTACTAACATCATTATTAACCATTATAAAGAGAACCCACGAAGTGGTTTATCAAAATTCAGCAAAAACCACAGGAGGATTTCTTAGCGCTCCTTTTTGCCCGGGAGTGTCCCGATGGCCCGTAAATTATGACATGGGTTAATGTAACCCCATATAACTCAATGTAACATCTTAATATATGTTTATTTACTATAATAAGTGTTTACAAACACTTGGAACTCATAAAACAATTTGGTTCCCAAAGATTTCCTTAGAGCACAAAAACACACCTTCGGGTGTCACGAAAACGCGTTTTACGCAATTGCCTTGTAGTTTTTGACATGCCACAATTGGTAATCTTAAATAGGGTTAAAATGACCTTCTAAATCAGTTGGAGAGACTAGTCAACAAGGCTCTCTATAGGGGCCGAAGTTATGCCCAAAAACTAGTATAAAATTTGCATTTAAAGTTTATAAAAGGCATAGAACATGGTGACTCACCTTCCCATGTGTTATATTACTTAATGTCAAAGTATGTAGGTCTCATTTGACCACCAAGCTGTCGAAATTATGCATTGGAATAAGGCCATGTGAGCTAGGAAGAAAACAAAATGCAAAAAGGTAAAAAGTAGATCTAGATTCCACCTTTTGATTTCTTTTCTCCATGTGACCTTCCTTTGCTCTTCCTTGGCTCTTCAATGTCGATTGAGACACCTCATTTGACCCCTTGAATTGTTCATCTACAAGAGGAGAAGAAGACAAGCACAAAACATAGAAAAATCAAAAGAATATACCTTACCTAACTTACCTTGTCTTCTAGCTCACATTATTTCTCCACCTTGCCTTGTCACCCCACATGTCCGAAATTATGCAGATAACATGGGCATTTATTGAGCCAATAACCCATGGAATAAACTAAAGAAAAGAATAGTCATTTGACATCAAAAATTGACAAAACAAAAATCAATTCCAAATTGCATTCTCTTACCTTATACGTGAGTTTAGTCTCATTTCCCTCCTTACACTCTTCATCAACGAATTGGTAAGGCTCCCTCCTCTCTTCTTGCTTCATCTTCTTCCTTTGAAGCTCTTAAGTCCATTAATGGCGTTTTAACTTCTATCTTCATCTTTAAGGTAATTTCCTAGCAATTCTTGTCAAGCCTTGAAGCAAAACTCTTCCTAGCATAACAACAAGTATTCGACATCAACATATGTTCCAAGGAGGTTGTCCAAACCAACATTAAACCAAGGAGCATCTCAAGGTTATCTTAAGGTAGTTTTTATGCTTGTAAATCCTTAAAGCACATTTTTATGTGTAACCAAGTTCTTCTTCTTCTAAGGCTTTTTCTTTCATTTTCATGAAGGAAAACTTGTTCTTCATCCACCTTTAGTGAGCTGAAAATATAAGGGAACAAGCTTAAGGTAAATTCTTGTAAAACTACTTACAAATCTACTTAAGATCTTTATTGAAGATCTAACTCCTAAACTCCTTCACCACTTGCATATAACTGAAGTGGAGCATCAATATTACCTTGGAGAAAGCTTGGAGATTCAAAGAAGAGTTCAAGCACTTAACCACCTTTGTTAAGAAGTAAGTTTACTAAGTAAATCTTTATGTTATAAGCTTTGTTAAGCTTCTAAAAATTATACAAAAATTATGTACATCTCCTAGGTTAATTAAAACCGAAACTATATGGTATATTATGCCAAAAGTACAATCTCTAACTTATATAGAAAATATTTACCTTAAGACAATTTTGTGTCACAAAATTTAGTTATGTTACATATTAATTCAAGCCGAATTATCAAGGGCAAAAATGCTTATTTTTGAGCTAAGAATGTATATAAGACATTACAATAATTTTACATGAGTTATATAACTCCTATGAATTTATGTATAATTATTATGACATAAAAATCCACTTTTATATACTATATGGTCACCAAATAAATATGGCCGAATGCTTTAATTGATAAATAGGTATTAATGACCTACTTAGGTATATAAACTTATATCACAAAGTTTGGTGAGTTAAAAATATTTTATGAGAGCTTAAATGGCTAATTAATTAAGTTATGTGGCTTAATGTAATTTTCACAAAGTTTAGTGTGTTTATTATAAAAACCGAGAGTTAAGGGTATTCTTGGGATATATATGATATAATATAAGGTTAGGAATTAAGTTTATGAATTTTAGATAATTTAAACAAGTGTTAAAGTAACACTTTATAAAGTTTTGGGCTATTATGTAATTTATAAAAGTTGTTATGAAAGTTTAGAACATAAAGAGGGGCGAATTCATAATTAAGAGATTTATTAGGTTCACCTTTGAAATTTTGAGGAATTATATATTACACTTTAGTTTATAAGTTATTAAGAAACTATTATAAAGTTTTGGGATGAAAATGTAATTAAGGAAGAATAAATGACAAAGCCGAATTACTTTGGGGTTATTTGGTAATTTAAGATATTATATATATATATATATATTCGGCATTTATGGAGAATTAAGATTAAAACTATAGTTTATAAGGCATTATGTAAAGATTATAAGATTTTGTGGCTAAATTGCAATTATAAGGGTAATAATATATAGGCCGAGATTTAAGAGGGGCTAAGTTGTAATTTTCAAAAGTTACAATATTTAAAGGTATATACCAAAATATTAATGGTTTTGTGATTTAATTAAATAAGGAATTAAAACTATGATATATAAAGAGATTAGAATTTAAATGTAAAGTTTATGAATTAATATGGTTGATTTATAAATAACCGAAATATAAGGGTAATAATTTAGATTTAAATAAGTATAGGTCCTATATGGATATTTGGAGGAATTAGAAGGAAGAATTTTAATTAAAGGAATTATGGAATTAGAACTATGGCTTATATAGTTATAAGGAAGTTAAAGGAAAACAATAATATTATTTATGACTAAAAGGAGAAAAATGAGATTATAAGAATACTATGTCATTGTAAGACATTTAATATAGTTAAGAAAATTATAAGTTGTTATGTCACTTAGACAATTAAAATAAACACAAATATAGTACATGAATATATGAATACATATATGTACATTAAAGGATTTATAAATAAATCAAAAAGGAATAACAAATAAGTTATATATTAAATCATGAGGTAATTAAAAGAAATAAACCTCACATGAAATAACAAATACGAGATTTGTTAAAAGATCCAATAGAATTATTATTAAGGGTAACATAAATTAACCCTCTCAGTTAATCCTATTCTAGGACCTTGTTTGACCAGACGTTGACCGGGAATTAAACAAGTACAGTCTACGGTGAACGGTATGGGATTCTTGCAACCTGTTTTCTACCGGATTACACCGCTTGTGTGCTATCTGTTGTTTGAAATAACGACCAGATAATTAATGTAAACTGTTGTTTTACTCTTGTGCACTGTTGTATTATTTTATGTGCGTGAATGATGCTGACTACAACGTGTATGTCCCACGCATACAAACACTACTATACCAGTGGATTAAATACCTGCGCTTCAGTATACCGAGGACTTGTACTCAAGTCTTCTCACTAACTTCACTTTATAACAAACGTCATTATCCTAAACGTGATAATGACAATAACATTGTGTTCTTGTTTAACGTCTTAATATGACACTTAACAACTCTATACTTCGAGGACGAGGAGCCCAGTTCGATCTGGCCATGCATGCTACAGAGCTGTACCTGTCTCAGGTCGTCTCCTATCTACGTCGCGACGGAACATTTCAGTTGGGAGGAAGACTCTATTCCTCTCGGGTTTCTAATGCCCCATCAGTTCAGTTTGAGGTAGACTTCATTCCTCTAGTGGGATTCTATTTCTCACGCCTCTCAGTTCAGGGTTTAACTACGTTATCTCCTGGGGTTTTTATACCCAACCTTTCAATCTTAACGAGGTCACTATACCTTCACTATTTCAGATATTCAGTTATACCTGTCAGTCCCATTGTGTGGACCGACTATCATTAAAAGATTTCAGTTCAGCTAACTTGACCTTCTGCAGTCTTTGTTCTATGTGACATTATTGTCCTTGTATGGATACTTGTTATTATCAGACTATGCTTGTTTACAGCTTATAAAAATGACTGCATGTATTGACAAAGTAGTTGGTGTGGCCCGGTAGACGATGGGCTGCCGTTTTCCATACCAGCATTGTTTGCTGAGCCCCTTTGGGGGCACCCCCATTTTTCAGGTACCTGAAGTTGAGAAGATTACCACACCGAGTGTAGGTGGGGTAGATTCAAGCTATGGGAGTCTCCTTATAGACATTTGTTTTTACTTAAGTATTTTACATTTGAGTTTGATTCCTAGTATCTCGGATTGTATTCGTATTCAGACCGTGACTTTTGGAGATTGTATTTGGACTTAGCCTTGTTGGTCACAAGGGTGGTCAACGGCATTGTAATACCGCCCGGTTGTTGTATTTATTTCCGCTGCTTCAGTTGTATTTTATTGGGAGTGATCGCCGTTCAGTTATTGGATTTCGGGTTGGGGTGTTACATGGATAGTCGGGTCGGGCTGTCCGTAGCATGCTGCGCAGGAGGAATTCCTTCTGATTACGTTCCTTAGGGTCTCCCTTAGGAAACCATTGACCGATGGGTCTGTTTAGCTGTATCTACGGCTTCTGTTGTGGGATCTTCGGATCCATAGGACGTTATGTGAGTCCTTCTGTTGTGTTAGCATATATCTAGTGTCCCACACTTCTGCCTCTGTTTTTGAAAGTCTGAGTTTGGTTTGATGTGGCCTTATGGTTTGGTTTCAGTTCTGATTTGGTCTTACTCTATCTATTTGTGAATGGCGTGTGATCCTCTCTGTTTATAAATTATTCCTCTGCTTCTGTTTTGAGTGGGCTTCCTTGAGGAAGTCTTCTACTTGCTGGGCTGTTTAGCTCACCCCTTTACTTTGTTGCAGATTGAGCTCGTGGGATCTTCTCTTCTTGTTCTCTCCTGGAGCTTCGTTTACTCTATGTTTCTTTAGACTTTGTTTGCTTTGCGCGTTGGACGCTTTAGAGCTTTTGTGTAGCCTTCGGGCCTTTCATTGTATTTGATTTATACATATTTGGACCTTGTAAACTCTTTCGGTATTTATGCAAGTTCGTTATTTGGATTTGGGGATTGTTTTGCTTAGAGCCTTGCGACGTTAGGTAGTAGACTCACGGCGTGTAACGGCCCTAACTCCTAGGCCGGTTTTGGGGTCGTTACATTTAGTGGTATCAGAGCCAGGTTGCTCGTTCTTTGGTGTTTGTGGGGTATGCCTGCATGTGTGGGTGTCCGAAAGGTCTGCTGTTTGATGCTTGATGGTTTCTGATTAATCTTGGTGTTTGTATCTTCAGTATGCCTCCCCGCCGTTCAGGACGTGGTGCAGCTTCAGGCGATGCTCCCCAGGGGGACATTGCAGAGAATGTGCAGCAGGTGGTGTCCCAGGTGTTGCAGACCGTAGGGGCCACTGCTGGCCAGGCGACAGGAGCCGGTAACGCGGGGGGCAGCAATGTGAAGGCGCTTCAGGAGTGAAGCTGAAGCGCCTTCTTTCGATGCTAGTGGTGACCCACAGGAGGCGAGCCACTAGATTTCTGCCATTGAGGATTTGCTGAGGGTCATGGGATGTGAGGAGGACCAGAAGGTTAGATTCGCCACCTTTATGTTTCAGAGTGAGGCGAAGGAGTGGTGGAAGACAGATGAAGGGAAGTACCCCCACCCATGGACTCGGGAGCAGTTTAGGGGATGCTTCAATCAGCAGTTATATCCCGATGTCTTCAAGGATCAGAAGATAGTTGAGTATGGGAGGCTTCGTCAGACGAAGGAGATGTCCGTGGATGATTATGTGCGAAAGTTCATTTCTCTTTCGAAGTTTGTGCCTGACCCGGATGATAACCAGAAGGCGAGGAAGTTTGAGGCTGGTCTGAGGGGTGACATTCTAGTGGTTGTGGCGCCTTTTCGCCACAAGACATTCAGAGACGTGGCGGATGTGGCCTTGGTGGTGGAGTCTGAGCTGCAGGCTAGGCAGCGTTATGAGAAGAAGGACCAGAGGCCCGATAAGGGCAAGGAGCAGAAGAGGAAGGCCCATGTGGAGGAGCCTGTGAGGCGAGACCAGACTTCTTCCCAGAAGAAGTTCAGAGGAGACCGGGGATTTTCGTCATCTGCATCGCCTGCTGTGGCGAAGTGTGCTGAGTGTGATCGCTTCCATCCTGGGCGTGAGTGCTACAGGAAGTCCGGGGCGTGCTTCAAGTGTGGTTCACTGGATCACCGCATTGCCCAGTGTCCACAGGCTAGAGGTGGAGGTGGTAGTGGCGGTTCTGAGGGCCGAGGTGCTGGTTCAGGGTCCGGGCAGAAGGCTGATCAGAAGAAGCCCCAGACCCAGGCATGGGTGTATGCGCTAGCTGATGAGCGAGACCATGGCTCAGACAGAGTAGTGTCAGGTATTCTCCAGATTTCTTCTCAGCCAGTATTCTGTTTGTTTGATTCAGGAGCTACCCACTCCTTTGTGTCTGCTGATTTAGTGGGTAGTCTCGGGTTGTCTGCTGTGCCATGTGATGTTGATCTGTGCATTTCTAGCCCGTTGAGTGGTGTGCCTGCATGTGTGCTTGACTCTGTGTGTAAGTCTGTCCAGGTAGTGGTCATGGATAGGAACTTGTCTGCTGATTTGATTCATATGCGTATGTCTTGCTTCGATGTGATTTTGGGCATGGACTGGCTAGCAGAGCACCATGCCCATATAGATTGTGCAGCTAGGAGGGTTGTGTTTGATAGACCGGGTGAGACCCGTTTTGCTTTTGTGGGGAACTCCATTCCTTGTGCTCCTGTGTTGGTGTCTGCTATGCAGGCAGTCCGTTCCTTGAGGAAGGGCTGCCAGGGTTTTCTCTGCTTTGTACCTGAGGTTAAGGAGGGATCCCGGTTGGAGGATATCCCCATTGTGCGTGAGTTTCCTGAGGTGTTCCAGGACGATGTGCCAGGGCTACCACCTGATCGTGAGGTGGAGTTTTCTATTGAGTTAGCGCCAGGGACTCAGCCTATCTCTAAGGCTCCCTATCGCATGAGTCCGGCAGAGCTTAAGGAGCTGAAGGTGCAGCTGCAGGATCTTCTGGATAAGGGCTTTATTCACCCTAGTGTGTCTCCATGGGGAGCACCTGTGTTGTTTGTGAAGAAGAAAGATGGCTCCTTCAGATTGTGTATCGACTATAGGGAATTGAATAAGGTTACCATTAAGAACCGGTATCCTCTTTCCCGCATTGATGACCTCTTCGACCAGTTAGCGGGAGCGACAGTCTTCTCGAAGATCGACTTGCGTTCTGGATATCACCAGCTGAAGATTAAAGCCGAGGATGTGCCTAAGTCTGCATTTAGGACCCGGTATGGGCATTATGAGTTCTTGGTCATGCCTTTTGGTTTGACCAATGCCCCGTCGTTCTTCATGGATATGATGAACAGAGTTTTTAAGCCTTTCATGGATTCTTTCGTAGTTGTTTTTATTGATGATATCTTGGTGTACTCCAAGAGTGCTGAGGAGCATGAGGAGCATCTGAGGATGGTTCTGCAGACGTTGAAGGAGAAGGAGTTGTATGCCAAGTTGAAGAAGTGTGAGTTCTGGTTGGATAGAGTTGTGTTCCTTGGCCACGTGGTTTCGAAAGATGGCATTTCAGTGGACCTAGAGAAGATTAAGGCGGTTATGGAGTGGGCGAAGCCCACCAATGTGTCTGAGGTGCGCAGTTTTCTGGGATTGGCTGGGTATTATAGGAAGTTCGTGGAGGGTTTCTCTAAGATCGTATCCCCCTTGACTCGTCTTCTTAGGAAGGATGTCAAGTTTGATTGGAGCGAGGCATGTCAGGAGAGTTTCCATGAGCTGAAGAAGAGGTTGACTTCGGCTCCGATTTTGACGTTGCCTTTTGGGGAAGATGGATTTGAGGTGTTCTGTGACGCTTCCCACAGAGGGATGGGTTGTGTTCTGATGCAGCAGGGAAAGGTGGTAGCATATGGGTCACGACAGTTGAAGTCGTACGAGAAGAATTATCCTACCCATGATTTGGAGTTAGCTGATGTGGTCTTTGCCTTGAAGATCTGGCGGCACTATTTGTATGGGGTGACGTGTAAGGTCTACACGGATCACAAGAGTCTCAAATATCTGTTCACGCAAAAGGAACTGAATTTGAGACAACGGCGTTGGTTGGAGCTTCTGCACGATTACGACCTGGAGATCCTCTACCATCCAGGTAGAGCGAATGTGGTGGCAGACGCGTTGAGTCGTAGGGGTGCTCCTGGGCTTGCTTGTTCTTTGTCAGGGGTTCAGAGGTCTGCTTTTGAGCTTCAGCGCATGGGGATTTGGGTTGTCAGGTCCGACAGTGCTGGGATGATTGCTTCTATTCGGGTCCAGTCTACGCTGATTGAGCGGATTAGAGATGGTCAGAAGGTTGATGCTGAGTTGTGTAAGATCTGGGAGAAGTTGTCAGATGATCAGGAGTCAGAGTTTTCTGTGTCCAGCGACGACTGTCTACGCTTTAGAGGCAGAGTTTGTGTGCCTAGTGGAGGCGATCTTAGGCGGGAGATTATGCAGGAGGCTCATGGAGCTCCTTATTCTGTACACCCAGGAGGGGTGAAGATGTACCGGGACCTCAGAGAGTCCTTCTGGTGGGCGAATATGAAGAGGGAGATTTCTGATTTTGTGGCTCGATGCCAAACCTGCCAGCAGGTGAAGGCTGAGCATCAGCGACCTGCGGGTCTTCTGCAGCCTCTCCCCATTCCTGAGTGGAAGTGGGAGAGCGTTGGTATGGACTTTATTGTGGGGCTTCCTAGGACATCTTCTGGGTACGATGCGCTGTGGGTGATTGTGGACCGGTTGACGAAATCAACCCATTTCTTGCCTGTGAGAAAGACCTTCAGCCTTGAGCGTCTGGCTCGACTGTATGTGGATGAGATTGTGAGGTTGCATGGTGTGCCGGCGACGATCATTTCGGACAGGGATCCGCGATTTGTATCTCGCTTCTGGCGGAGCCTGCATAAGGCGTTGGGGACGAATTTGGCTTTCAGTTCAGCATATCATCCTCAGACCGATGGACAGACAGAGAGGACGAATCAGATTTTGGAGGACATGTTGAGGGCTTGTGTGCTTGACTTCAGAGGTGGCTGGGATCAGCTTGTGACATTGATTGAATTCGCCTACAATAATAGCTTCCAATCGAGTATTGGGATGGCCCCATTTGAGGCGCTGTATGGTAGGCACTGTAGATCTCTCATTTGTTGGGATGATCTGCGAGAGAGGGCGATTGTGGGTCCGGAATTGGTGCAGGGAGCTGTGGACAAGGTCAGGACTATCAGGGAGCGTCTTTTGGTTGCCCAGAGCCGGCAGAAGAGTTATGCAGATCAGAGGCGCCGTCCGCTTGAGTTTCAGGTTGGGGACCACGTGTATCTGAAGATTTCTCCTGTTCGGGGTGTTGGTCGTTTTGGTAAGCGAGGCAAGCTGAGCCCTCGGTTCGTAGGCCCTTTTGAGGTTCTTGAGAAGGTTGGGCCGGTGGCTTACAGAATGGCATTGCCACCAGCTCTAGCGGGAGTTCATGACGTGTTCCATGTGTCGATGCTCAGGAAGTATCTGCACGATCCTTCGCATGTGATTGACTATGGTCAGCTGTGACTCCGAGATGATTTCACTTATGAGGCAGTTCCGGTTCGTATTTTAGCTCATGATGTTCGCCAACTGCGTAGCAAGACACTGCCTATGGTCAAGGTGCAGTGGTCGGAGCAGTCTGAGTGCGAGGCGACGTGGGAAATTAAGGAGGAGTTGCGTGCCAAGTTTCCTTCCCTTTTTGAGCAGTGAGGTATGTTGAATTTCGAGGACGAAATTCCTTTTAAGGGGGGAGTGATGTAATACTCCGTATTTTCGTTTTTCAGATTTCATAATATAACATTTCGGTTTATGTTATTGATTAAGTTATGTGTAGTGCTTTGTTTAGTTGATGGGACGTCGGAGTCATTGAATTAAAAGACGGGGGCAAGGAGGTCATTCCCCTCTCTTTTATTTTGGTAAGACTTAATTAAGGAAGGTTAAGTCATTTACTTTCTTTTACAATTCACGATCAGTTCTGAAGCCGCTCTCTTTCTCTTGACAGTTTCTGCATTCTTCTTCTCTTCTTCTTCCTTGGTGAGAACCTTGTCTTCTGGTGTGGATCGTTGCTGTTTCTGTCGGATTTCTGCGTCGCGTTACTGCTGCTGCTGTACGGGATTTTCTCTGCGAGATCAGGTGGGTGAATTTGTGAATTTGTTGTTCATTCTGTTGCTGTTTGGAGGGTGCAGTTTTTCTGACTGTTGGGCTGTTCGTTGGTGAAATTCAGTGTCGTCTGGTGCGTCCCTCTGCTGCATCTTACCCATCTGGTTGCTGATCACGTCTGGACTGAATCGACGCTTCGAATTCGTGTAAGTGGGGGATGGAATCGGGGTAGTTTGCTCACCCTCGGGGACTGTTTTTGTATCTGTTTTCATGTCTGATTTTATGTGGTGTTTGCTCGATTTCTTCTCGTTTTGTGTTGTTAATTGAAGGGTTAAATCCCCGGGGGAACTGATTTGCAATTCGGAACATTTGTGTGAGTTTGGTATTGATTTTTGTTGGTTTTCTGCGTGTCTGTTCGTTCTGATTTCCGTCTCTGTTGCGCCGTCTGGACTTCGGTCCGAAGGATGAGGTTCGGACAGTGTCACGACGCATTTTTTTTTTCGAAACTTTGCAGTGTCCGAACCTCGGTCCAGACGACAAAGTTCGGACACAAGGTGTTTTTTATTCTTCAGACTTTCGGCCTATGTCCGAACTTCCAGGTTTGGACGGAAGTTCGGACATGGCCTCTGTTTTGGCATAACTTCTCCGTTCTGACTCCGTTTTGAGCTCCGTTTGCGGGGTTGGATTCCCCTATCTGTGTACAAGATTCCTATGCTGTTTATATGCATTTTTATGCACTTGAGATTTGTTTTATGAACATATGATTTTGGGACCTAGTTATGTTGCTTTTGAGCCTTGGATAGTCGGGTCGGGCTGTCCCGTAGCATGCTGCGCAGGAATTCCTTCTGATTACGTTCCTTATGGTCTCCCTTAGGAAATCATTGACCGACGGGTCTGTTTAGCTGCCTCTACGGCTTCTGTTGTGGGATCTTCGGATCCATAGGACGTTATGTGAGTCCTTCTGTTGTGTTAGCATATATCTAGTGTCCCACACTTCTGCCTCTGTTTCTGAAAGTCTGATTTTGGTTTGATGTGGCCTTCTGGTTTGGTTTCAGTTCTGATTTGGTCTTACTCTATCTATTTGTGAATGGCGTGTGATCCTCTCTGTTTACAAATTATTCCTTTGCTTCTGTTTTGAGTGGGCTTCCTTGAGGAAGTCTTCTGCTTGCTGGGCTGTTTAGCTCACCCCTTTACTTTGTTGCAGATTGAGCTCGTGGGATCTTCTCTTCTTGTTCTCTCCTGGAGCTTTGTTTACTCTATGTTTCTTTAGACTTTGTTTGCTTTGCGCGTTGGACGCTTTAGAGCTTTTGTGTAGCCTTCGGGCCTTTCATTGTATTTGATTTATACGTATTTGGACCTTGTAAACTCTTTCGGTATTTATGCAAGTTCGTTATTTGGATTTGGGGATTGTTTTGCTTAGAGCCTTGCGACGTTAGGTAGTAGACTCGCGGCGTGTAACGGCCCTAACTCCTAGGCCGGTTTTGGGGTCGTTACAACTCCACCCCGACACAGTCCCGAGTAAGCTCTGATAGCATTTGTACACCCCATATGTGTAACTATCCAACAACCTAGCTCTCAACCCATCTGGGCTTGGAAATTAGCCACTTTAAGCCTTTTATCTTCACTTGGGCTGAAAAGCGGAAGACCTTGTTATTGTAGTCAATCCATATGTATCCATATAAATCAATCACTTTACTACCCATATCTCGATGTGGGTTGAGGTACTACAGTATGATAGTTATTTGTACTTGCAAACATGAAATTTTGATATCTTAAAAACTAAGAATTAAGCCTAAAAGATTAGTCAATCAAACACCTTCGGGTTGCAAATAATAGCGCTTTCGGGATGCAAATAATCATGGTCATTGCACTATAGAAGTTAGCTACCAGGTATCAAATCCGCGGGGCTTGAAGAAAGTAAGCCTAGTACTAAGAAAACTGGAAATTTAGGGATTATTCTTGTTGTTTTTAATTAAACATATATTATGAAAACAAATAAATAAGCCAACAAAATAAAGTGAGTGAATAAAGTGGATAAGGTGGAACCCCGGGTTTAGGTTATTCTTCGCTAGTCAGATTATGCAAATGCTACCAGTTAATTCGAGATACTTAACAACATTCCTAAATCTCTCTTCAGGACTAATCCTATCCTCAAAAGAGCTCATCTAACAAAACATGTGAGATCTAATCCAGATTCAAGAAAAAAAACACATATAGCTGGATAAAGAACGAGGAACACAAATTGCACATGAGGAAAAACTTAGTCAATCCGATTCAATTTTCCACATGTTCTTGGATTAATTTGAACTTTTTATTTATCACGTATCGAAAAAAATAGATTTCATAAAGCAATTTAATAAACTCGTGAAATTTATTGGAAAGCACAATTATTAGATTAATATGACACAATCTGTATTTTCTCAAATCAAAACAGTAGAAGGAACGACAAAATCATCCTAAGATACAAATAACCATTCCCCGGAGTTAAATCCTACTTAGCCAGACATGATACTGAAAAGAACAAACAAATACATTAGAGTATTCATATAGAATAAAAAACTCTTGGGTGTGCTTCGTTATCCCGAAGCATTTCACCGAGCTCCAGGTTGAATGATGAAGAGCTACTAGAGTTCTTCTGGGTGAGTGAGGTGTGGCAACGTAGGTGAAAGAAGGAGTTGAATGACCTGATGATTAAATCCCCAATTCAGTCTCTTTTTTATAAAAGTTTACGTGGAACCTAGTCTTGTTCAGCCTTACATTCGTCCAGCAGGGCCAGACGTCATACAGGTAGACTATGCGAGATTCCTTTCTTAAGAGGTGTCTGGCTGAGAACTCAGTCGGACATAAAGACAGACAACTGTCTGGTCAAATTTAGCATTCCATGCACCCTTGGTCGTAAATAGAGAGGACAAGCTAAGTTGTTCGGCTAGTCAGGCCCGGACGTCCATCCGGAATTTCATAGATAACGATGTCTCACTTGCAATACAAGCGTCCATGTCTGTTCAGTCGGACATATGTCCAGACAGTACCTGACCGGGTACATATAGTTGGACGTAGAGTTGGACATGATGAAATTTCGTTAATGAGTTTGTCCGGGTCACTAGGGTCGGACACAAGTTCAGACTAATGTATATTTTTAGCTCTTCCCTTTACAATGTGGTGAATTCCCCTTAGAGCAAGTCCTAGATCACGAAAACACCAAAACAAGAAAAATTAAGGTATTTTTATCTTTAATAAAGATGTCGACTACAATTAAGCATATAAATAGGAAAAAGGCAATAAAGACAAGGGATTACAACACCAAGAAGTATATTAAATTTCATCTTATCAGTACTCTGTAGGATCATGTTCTATTGTCTGATGCTGTGATGCCACATATCCTTAGGCTGTTGGAATTTCCTCCACTAATGTCACGAGACGATGCAAATATCTAAATAAGAAGCATATATCTTCTTTAGATTTGTGAACATCATGGAGGTGTAAATTAATCAGTGATCCTTGAAGCATGCATCTCTATGGTACCTACTCACACTTAGGATTACCTTACAAATCAACAAAAACAATGAAGGTATCATGTCTTACTCTTATTTGTCGCTCCTTGATGTTTCTCATTTATAAGGAGTTGTCATCCTTATAATTTATTCCTACAACTACGGATATCATCACAAAGTGACACAAGATAGATTATCATGTGTGTATCAAATTGTTTTTCTAACAACTTAGTATATAATAGTTCATCAATCTAACATTTATAGCTCTATTCGGCATGGTTTTTAGCAGCTGTTTTGCAACATATACTGATAGCTAATTTGTGCTAACATATTTACAGCTTAATCTGATAGTTGTTTTGTACTAGCATATTTGTAGTTGTTTTGAAAATTGTTATTTGATAGTGTGACATTTTTGCATAAGTTAGTTACATGTAGTGCGTTTACTGTTTGTTGTACTACAATTGTCAATAGTAATTTACAAATTAAAAGAATATTTTGTTAAAAATAAATAAAGTTACTACTGACAAATGCTATAAGATAAGTAATTTGTTACCATCGAAGGTCCATACATAGCCAAATCTTGATAAACTCAGTACACACCCAAATCTTTCCCCTTTCTTCTCTATTTGCGTTGGTTAGACTTCATCTAAGATTTGTTCAAATTAAAAGTTTAAGTATAAAGTCGTGTAATTAGTACTAAAGTGTTTCCATAATTATCGTAATATTTTTAGACTACACAATAGTAGATGATAAACGTCACTGAGTTCTTAGTGTAGATACTTTGTTGAATAACAACAATTACAACTAAACAAAATTTTAATAGATTAAATGTTTTTTAAATTGTACAAATAACTTTACTAGTAATAACTACAATCCTATTGATTTACTACACAATGCTTATTATTCATTTTTCTTCGATCGACACTGATTCGTCAATATTATTCATCCTCATCTGATCGCCACTGGCTTTCATTGTTGTTCGTACTCATCCAATCGCCACACTACAACAATGTCAAATGGACATGTTTTTTGAGACTATTCAGCTCAAAGTACTTTAGCCCTCATCATCTCTGAGTAGAGTTTTTTAGGACTATTCAGCTTAGAGTAATTTTGTCCTCATCAACGCTGAGTGGATAGTGTAGACTCACACCAAACATTTGTGAAGTTATGACAAAACTCAAATTGTAACTACCACTACTGCCACAACAACACTACCCTTTTTTATAGTTTCCGTTCTTATATTTAAAATTTTGACTGGGCCAAGATCATTAGGGTAGTATTACGATGGAGGTGGCTATTATAGATCTGAGTAATGTAAACTAACACTGGCGATGGGGTGTGATAAGTGGTGAAAATATGCATTAATTATGTTTATATTCACCTGCATTTTACTAGGGTTATAACCTATTTTCACCACTTTAGAGAATAGTTGGTATTTATTAGTGAACTTGTACATTATTGGATATAAATTAGGTAAAATCTCATTAGAGCACAATGGAATGATGAAAAGGAGTTGTTTAGATGCTTATATGAAACTTTGGGATGTTTGCCACGAGAGTTTAGACCAAGATAGGACCAAACGGGAGTAAAACGGGCATTCTGATGCATTTTGAGGCGTGTTTGAGTTTGTGTCCGGGTTAACAAACCCGGACCAGCCCTCTTTTCAACATGGTCAGGGTTTTTGTCCAGGTTTATAAACCCGGACCAATCCCTCACAGAACTCTCTGCCCTCTTTTCAACATGGTCCAGATTTATGTTCGAGTTTACAAACCCGAACCAATCCAGCGCTCTTTTTACCTTTGTCTGGGTATGTGTCCGGGTTTACAAACCCGTACCACACTCTGACACGCACCCTGGAAGAAGAAGAAGAAAAGAAGAACAACTCAACCACCACCATTAATGGTTATCTCTTTCTCCTTTCTCTTCTTTGTAGTCCCAATGTTTGAGTAAACTCATTTTGTGCCTTGGGGTCAAAACCCCAAACATGCTTGTAATACCTAATTAGCTTAATATAGTTGTTTTATCTCTCTAATTTATTGAGTGTGCTAGATTGATCACTTATGTGCATTTATGGTTTCTCTCAATTTCATTATTTATGAATTAGGGATTTGGCCAAGAGAGAGATAAACCCTAGATTTTGCCCTCTATAATTAGTTGGTAAATTCTATTGTTATTGTTAAGGATTTATGATTAATGCTAATTGGTGATTTAAACCAGACCTAATGAAAGGATTTATTGAGCTAATTAAGGGCTAGCTTTATCTAGGATTTTAGTAAGTCTACTAGTTTAATCTTAATAGACAACTAGAGCAAATTAGGATTATAGCTAAGTTTTGGGAGCATTTAGGCGATTTCACCTTTTGAGGGCACATTTTCATACAATCCATCAATACATTATTTTAATTTAATTGTTCTTGGAATTTTCTTTGAAGCACAACACCAAACTTTCCTTTCGCTAATCCCCTCTCCTTTAATTGCTTTTATTAACTAGATACCGGAACTCGAGAGATTAGTCTCTCAATTTCCTAGCGGAATGACACTTTTATATACTACTACGACTGGGTACACTTGCCCATATCTAGAACTTGCATAGTTTACAATATCTCCATCAGGGTGTCATACACTAATCCACAACTTATGGGAAATTTTTTGTAATCTCAACATGAGACATTTAGTTTCTGGTGAACAACAACAAGGTAATTAACCAAAGCATGATTAGTCCAAACTAAATAGACCAAATAATGCCTAAAACCAACTAAAGGTCAATGCTATGAAATAAGGTTTGGCAACCGATTAAAGTTTCAAATAGGGGACCATAACAACTTTTAAACCAACCAAATAAAATCTAAATCCAACCACAAAGGCAATGCCATGAATGGAGCATTTCAGACAGAAACATTATCAGATAACAAAGCTATAAATGGAAGCCAATTCTAGTTATGCCATCAATATTCAAAGCGTAGCCACAGTTTCATCAGCATAGAACATATTCATATAGTAAAGCCACAAATGGAAGCCATTAATATCATCCACTAATGGAGCGAGCCAAGTTTCAAAAGGGATCATTCTCATATAATAAAGATACACATTATCATTGACATATTCATTGGTCAATCAATATATACAATTCAAAACATACATTTCCATCTCATGTCCATCCATTTTCATCGGTAAATCATTGCAAATCATGGAAAGGCCGCAAACAATAGACGAACAGACACACCATAATGAGTAAAAGCTCATTGAATAGAGAGCACAAGTCCAATTCAACCAGAAATGATCCACACAAAAAAACTCGGAAAGCAAGACTTAACTTTGCGAGTTTCCAAAGACGAGAAACGATACTCCACCGACATAGCATCAACAACCGAATAATAAGCACAAACCTAACTGAATTGAAGAGTATAAGCGTAAGTGAAGATCACAAGGAATTAGGAGTAGCAAAACCTAATTCACAAACCGGTAAAAATCTTGAACAAACATAACTTAGAATGAATTCGAAAAGCCAACCCAGACTTACTAGTCTCACCTGATTGAAGGGTGGAGAATGATTTAGGTTTTGAAGAGGGAAGACTAAGATGAAGAAGGTAACTCGACCCGCTTCTTCATAAAACAAAGAAAAGAAGAAGAGAACAGAGACGAGGGGCAGCTTACCAAAATCAGGCGGATCAAGGTCGAAAAGATAAGGGAAACGATAGTAAAACAAATGAAACAAAGTCCAACAATTTCATCAAACCCGACAGCAGTTGCCAAGAGAAGAACCAACGAAATCAAAGACTTAACTATTCAGTCAACTTTCAACGAAAAAGGGCCATAGTAACCAAGAACATAGAAATTGGGAGAGAGTCAGAGCTAGTAGAAGATGAAACTTCATCTTACCACATACACAGTGACTACGAGAGAAAGAAAGAAGAGACGACGAAGTGTTAGAAATATATAGATTAGGGTACCTACCTCTTGAGCGTAGCGGAATTAATAGGATTGTTCTTTTGCTCGTTGTCAACCGGATCACCTTCCTTTGACAGCAACTGTTGAATCCTTCGCGTCTACCAGGTGGAGGAGGCCACTGTAGCACTCCCCACGCTATCCACGGCCTAAGAACCCTAACACGGCTCTCTCTGTGTATTTTGTGGGCACTGGGGTTTCTGTATTGTTTTCAGTTACTGGAAACTAATTCCAGAGTCTCTACATATAATTATAACAGAAAGAGATAAGAATAACAAATATTCTTATCAATATTATTTGACGTTGGTTGTAACTAATATTTAACAAATAAATATTATCTTTTATTTATTACTTAAATAAATATAACCAACATCTCCCACTCAACCAAAGGTCAAATACTCGAGAGCTTTCGTGTTTCATACAGGCAAATAGGCCGTGCGACCTGGCAACACACCTGCAATGTGGATAACTCCAAACCAAACCTCTCAGGCCAGAATGAAGCATCCAAAAAAATTGCCAGCACCTCAAGTCCAATTTCTGTTCGACTAATCCAAACTCAACCAGATCCTTCAACATATGGATGAGCAGGATACTGTGACCAATCACTATAACTACTAAAGTTACTGGCGCCAGCAATTGTCACTTCAGTCTGAACTACTCTTGTAAACTTTTCCTTTTACTTGGCATCGTATCTTAATGGCAATAACCGCTTTCCCAGAAGGTTACACTAAAACCGTAAAAACCATGGAATCTTGGTAATCCTTCCAAAGTAGCAGCATCATTACCACTATTACAACCCAAGTCAAAAGATCAAAAGGTGCAAATAACAAACATTGACTCACACAGCGAAGGAGCAAGGATCAATCCATACGCTTCAATGAGGTCGCTAGCACGTACCGTATGAAAGTACGTTGTGGGGAGTTCTCTTACATAGAGGATGTCAACTCCCAACCACACGAGTCTAAAAGGTTCACATAGACACCTTCCACTCGGCTAAAAATGAACTTACATGGGTGCAAGAACCTTTATTAAATATCCCATGTGGATTAACCAATAACCCTTTTAATATAGACTACAAAAGTCTCCCACTAACTTTGAGTCACTTAGACAAAGTTAGCATTACTTCATGATAACATATATCCAATGAAGCTGGCTACTTGTGTGAGAAAGTATGCCTTATAGTTCATTGACATCAATACACAACATGATATTTTGACAACCAAAATGTCGAAGAGAATAATCATTATTATTAGAAATGTCCAAACAAATTAACATTCTAAAAACCCTTTCTAAGTCCTAAAGATCTAACATGATCCTGGAAGGGTTTAACAGCAATAGGCTTTGTTAGCGGATCAGCTACCATATCATTAGTGGATACATGCTGTAAGGAAATCTTCCCTTTCTCATAGACATCTTTCACATAGTGATATCTAATTTGGATGTGTTTGGTCTTTCCATGATACTTGGGATCTTTCACATAAGCTAGTGCAGCCATACTATCACTTAGAAGGAGTACTGGCTTCTTTGCACTTTTGATGACTCCCAAATGTTTCATAAATCTACG
The DNA here is from genome assembly GCA_023374045.1 of Limonium bicolor. Taxonomy (NCBI): domain Eukaryota; kingdom Viridiplantae; phylum Streptophyta; class Magnoliopsida; order Caryophyllales; family Plumbaginaceae; genus Limonium; species Limonium bicolor. The sequence continues at coordinate 39,299,000 of CM041779.1, read as the reverse complement.
CAACCAAACAGCCTCTTGAGCAGCTTGTGACGAAGCTACATACTCAGCCTCCATGGTTGAAAGCGCCACACAGGATTGCTTTTTACTACACCATGAGATAGCTCCGCCATTCAGCAAAAATGCATATCCAGAAGTGGACTTGCGCTCATCCAGATCTCCTCCCCAGTCAGCATCAGTGTATCCAACAAGGTTCAAATTACCATCGTCATAGCATAACACATAGTTTGCTGTGCCCTTAAGGTAACGAAAAATTCTCTTGACAGCTTTCCAGTGTTCAGGACCTGGATTAGTTTGGAAACGACTAACGAGTCCAACTGCATAGCAGATATCCGGCCTGGTGCACATCATGGCATACATCAAACTACCAACAGCACTGGAATATGGTACATTCTTCATATAGGTCTTTTCTTTTTCTGAGCTAGGTCCCATATCCGCACTAAGCGTAGCACCTTTCATAATAGGAGTGTCAATGGGTTTACAATCACTAAGATGGTATCTCTTCAAAATATTATTAAGGTAGTTCTCTTGAGACAAACCCAAGATCTTTTTCTTCCTATTTCTTAATATTTTGACTCCCAGTACATAACTGGCTTCACCCATATCTTTCATGTCAAACTTGGATGTCAAACTAGCTTTCGTAGTGGAAAGTAGATCCAAGTTATCGCTGGCTATTAGGATGTCATCTACATACAAAGTTAGAATGACAAATCCTTTTTGTGTATGACTTACATACACACAATGGTCTTCATTTATAATGGAAAACTTGTCCTCGACCATTGCCTCATGGAATCTAATATTCCATTGTCTGGATGCCTGCTTAAGACCATAGATGGATCTACGAAGACGACATACCTTCTTCTCTTGACCCTTAACCTCAAACCCATGAGGCTGGTCCATATATATCTCCTCCTCAAGATTTCCATTGAGGAAAGCAGTCTTTACATCCATCTGATGTAATTCTAAGTCCAGACGGGCAACAATAGCCAGAATAAGTCGGATGGACCCAAATCTCACAACAGGTGAGAATGTCTCATCATAATCGACTCCCTCCTTTTGAGTATAGCCTTTGGCTACTAGCCTGGCTTTATACCTTTCAACTGATCCATCCACACCTCTTTTGACTTTAAGAACCCACTTGTTCCCAATAGTCCTTTTACCAGGCGGAAGATCAACCAAGTCCCAAACTTGATTATTGTGCATGGACGCTAACTCTTCTTCCATTGCTTTCATCCATTCATATGCCTTAGGACCTGAGACAGCGTCTCTAAAATTCCTAGGCTCCTCTTCATCCATCACAGTGGTTAGGAAGGATTCATAATGAATTCCTTCTGGAGCGACCATGTTTGCCTCAGAGTCAATTTGAAAGCGTCTTTTGGGAACTCGACCCCTTTCACTCCTCCTAGGCTCATGTAAATTGTGTTCCTCCTCCTGAACTTGAGGATTCAAAAGAACATCTTCAACAACCATATCATTTTGATTACTTAAATCAGGTTGTTGATCAGGATCATCTAGTTCATAGAACTCTTGATCCCTGGTTGCTCCAGAAATTGATGGATAATCATCTTCCAAGAATGGCATCACGAGAATCAATTTCAGTTCTTTTCCCACTTTCATCTTCACCTAAGAAGACATACCCTTTAGAATTCTCACAGTATCATACAAAGATACATTTCTTTCCCTTTGGGCCTAATTTTCCAAACTTATGAAAGGGTAAGGTGATGTAGGCAGCACATCCCCATGGGCGCAGATTACTCAAATCTGGCTGTCTCCCATTCCATAGTTCATATGGTGTTTTAGAAGCTGATTTTGTAGGAACCTTGTTCAAAACATAGGTTGCTGTTAACAAGGCATCTCCCCAAATACGAAATTGGTAGATTCGCTTGTGCCATCATGGATCTAACCATATCCAATAAGGTCCTATTTCTTCTTTCAGCCACACCATTCTGTTGTGGGGTGTAAGGAATAGTTAACTGTCTTACTATTCCTTTTTCTTCACAAAATTCTTTGAACTGATCAGAGAGGTACTCTCTACCTCGATCTGTTCTCAAGCACTTAACTTTGAGAGCTAATTGATTCTCGACTTCATTCACATACTTTTGGAAGCAATTAAGAGCTTCTGATTTATGTGAAATAAGATACACGTAACTAAAACGTGTGAAGTCATCAATGAAGGTGATGAAATATCTTGCACCATGCTTGGCAGTCACACTCATTGGGCCACAAATATCTGAATGGATTAGTTGCAACGGTTGAACGGCTCTCTGCTTTAGAAAATGGTTTCCTAGTAGCTTTCCCAGCTAAACAAGACTCGCACCTAGCAAGTTTTAGCTTTTGAGTTCCACCAAGGAGTCCTTCTCTTGCTAGTCTATTCATTCGGTCAATTCCAATATGACCGAGTCTAGCATGCCAAAGTTCTGAATCATCACACTGAACTACATAAGCTGAAGAAATGTGATTGTTTGAACCAATTTGGCATTTAATACTATGAAACCATCCAATAAAGAGCCAGTCCCAAAAAAGTACCATTGAAACAACTCTAAAGTTGATCCTTCAAAAACAAATTTGAAGCCTGTCTTAAGAAGAGACGGAAGGGAAACTAAATTTCGCCTTATTTCAGGGGCATACAAGACATTTTGCGCACAGAGATTGACCACCATGCAAAACTAATTTATGTTCCAATCCCGTGCACATCTATGCTAGTATCATTCCCCATATAAATCTTTTGGCTTCCTTTAGGAATCCGGCGAAACTCTACAAAAGATGTCCGATCCCAAGTCACATGCTCTGTTGCTGCTGAGTCTACAGTCCACATAGAACTTGTATTGGTTAACATATAACATGAAGCAACGCAACAATAGCTTAAGGTATGACTTTTCTTCATAGAGAATGTTTCTTCCTTGTTAAGATCCGCTACAATACTCTTCGATTCGACATCCATCTTACAAAAAAATAATGTCATTATCAGTTGTGTATTACGCGTGTACATAACACCACTCGTTTATAGTATTATTAAAATATTTATCTAAGTATAAGAAACAAAAATATGCTCCACGCATACAATCAATTTCAGTACTTAGACTTACAAATTAACATACCATAAACACGCAACAAATGCATTTATAATTTCAAAACAAATTTGAAATTATAACGGTTCCCATTATCAATGAAAAACAAATTTTCAGTATTATTGTTCCATTAATAAATTCCTACAAAAGGAATTATTTAATTAAATAGTGTCTACTAAATACAATCTAGACAAACTAGATTGATCGATATTATATGAACAACTAATGTTCAAATGATTAAATTATTTGATGTCTACTAAAGACAATCTAGACAAACTAGATTAATTTAAACTATTTCGAACAACTTATGTTCAATTCTATTTAATAAAATTATTATTCATATCATAATAGAATCACAATTACTAAAAACATGGAACAATAATATTCGTCACAAAAACGAACAATAATATTAATCTTATAACTGTAGGAATCTAATGTTACAAAAACATTTAACAACCTCTATATGTTACGAAAACATATATTTATGGTAATATATAATATTCAAATCACTCACAAAGAGTGTAGATATATCACGTAACAATAACCATAATAAACGAATGCTATTTTCTGGATGTAATAATCACCTCATCTCAATTTTTCCAGAAGATCAAACATACTCACGTGATAAAAATTGGCATATCCAAATTCACGGGAATCACCTTCTAAACTACAGGTGATAATCGGCAGAAACCAATATAATTACTCGGACAACAAATATCAGTCTCACGAATCGGTTTGTTTGTAAAGCGGCAGTATGTGGCACCGAAGGATGATTTTTCCTTATACTAACAATTTTTCTTTTGGAGCAAATCCCACCATAATTCTCAATTTTCAGATATTATATAAAAGCAACTACCAGAACCGGCGGCATAGCTCCTCCACCAACAACTAATATCGATTTAAAAAAACAATCGCAATGCCGCCTCGATTTACCACATAAGAAATAATAATTGCTTCACAAACCAGATATACAAGATAATGGTATTAAAAAAAACTGTAGAACCAATCACTGCAGCCACGCCGACATACGTATAACCCATATTGCAATTAGAACCAACGGATCGAGATTAAAAAATATACCCTAATTACTACGGCACTTTGGCGGCACTTCACATTTAACTGCTTAACCCAATCACTATGTCGGCAATCCTCTTGACACCAAATTGCAGATTCAAAAAAAAGAACAAAGCTTCGGCAGATTTTGTTGACCGCGCAAAAAAAATTAATTCGCAGAATTGATTGTTATCGGCAACCAACGAATCAAAAAGAACAAACCTGGCTCTGATACCACTGTTAGAAATATATAGATTAGGGTACCTACCTCTTGAGCGCAGCGGAATTAATAGGATTGTTCTTTTGCTCGTTGTCAACCGGATCACCTTCCTTTGACAGCAACTGTTGAATCCTTCGCGTCTACCAGGTGGAGGAGGCCACTGTAGCACTCCCCACGCTATCCACGGCCTAAGAACCCTAACACGGCTCTCTCTGTGTATTTTGTGGGCACTGGGGTTTCTGTATTGTTTTCAGTTACTGGAAACTAATTCCAGAGTCTCTACATATAATTATAACAGAAAGAGATAAGAATAACAAATATTCTTATCAATATTATTTGACGTTGGTTGTAACTAATATTTAACAAATAAATATTATCTTTTATTTATTACTTAAATAAATATAACCAACACGAAGAATATAGTAATCGTCATTTGAAATTACACAAATCTGCGAGAGAGAGAATGAATGAGGAAGAGACACGGGAAGATGCTCCAGGAAGCAGAAAGGCGAATGTATGGTTTCTGCCAACAGCCAAACAACAAAAGAAAATGGATCGTGTTATGGGCTCCAAAACACCCACCCAGATATGCCACATTTATGCCACACACGAACAAGGTCGCCTCAACATTTTTGTGACATATTTGACAACATATTTATAATATTTTTACATCATTTTTAGGTGGGTCTTACAAATATTCTTCAATAATATACAACCCCATATAAAAATAGCAAAAAAAGGGAAAATTCACAATATACCATTGTTTAAGTTTCTAATTCATAACATGTTCATTGGGTCCCACATGTCACATATGAGCTTAAAAAACTTCAAATTTGATATTGGACCAAAATATAACACTTTAGCATCATCCATGTAAAGTTTCATCAATTTTGGACAACGTTTAAGCATGTTTAAAGCTGAATTACAAAAAAACAGTGGTATTTTATGAATTAGAAACTTAAACAGTGGTATTGTCAATTTTCCAAAAAAAAACCACAAGAATTTCTGGCAAACAAAAACTAATCATTGATGTATAGTAGCTTCCGATTCTAGTTTAATCAATAGTTGGTGTATATCATTGTTTATGGGCTGGCCCGCTGTGTCTATGGCCCATTCTCTGTCTCAGAATATTTCCATACGGAATACGTGAAATAAAAACAAACACCGGCGTAAAAAATCTCGTATTATCGCACACGCCTGATGCATTCCTATCCTCTAAAACTAAACCCCGCAAAACCCTTCCATATTATCTCCATCTCTCTACCGTCTTCCTCTGTCTTCGCAACCAGCAATGGCCTCCTCGCTAGCGAGGTCAATCACCTCCCTCCGACAATCTCCACTCTATCTCTCTAAACGTTTCCTCTCCTCTTCCTCCACAATATGTCGCTCTCCGCCTATACAGTCCTTCGTTCGACCCGGCCGACCGGGATGCTTCATTTCTGAAGCCGTTCGTGTCCTCTCTTCAACTGTGCCGACCCGTATGGGCGCGATAAGGTGCCGGGTCAACCGCTCTGGTGGTCAGTACTCGCCGTTGAACTCAGGATCGAACTTCAGTGACCGGCCCCCAACGGAGATGGCACCGCTCTTTCCCGGCTGCGACTATGAGCACTGGTTGATTGTGATGGATAAACCAGGAGGAGAAAACGCCACCAAACAGCAGATGATCGATTGCTACATTCAGACTTTGTCTCAAGTCGTCGGCAGGTAAATTTGAAGGTTTTGGGGAGATTGTGATATTTTGGGGGTGAGAGAGTGAACTTTAGGGCTAGTCAAGTCTCTTTTGTTTTTATTATTCGTTGTGGTCATATTTAATCGAATTTCTGTGTGGCAGGACTTATGTGTAACGTGCGTGTGTTGTTTTCTGATCCATTTAATTCTCTGTGATGTTTTCTATCAGGATTTTAGCTAGCTGTGCTTTGTTCTTCTCGATTATCTCTGATTATATTTAATCGAATATCTGTGTGGCAGGACTTATGTGTAACGTGCGTGTGTTGTTTTCTGATCCATGTAACTCTCTGTGATGTTTTCTATCAGGATTTTAGCTAGCTGTGCTTTGTTCTTCTCGATTATCTCTGATCAAAGTCAACATCTTTTTGTCTGGCCGTTGTTTAATCCTTTCACCGTTTTAGTTATGTTCCGATGCCTAGTTTCTGTGAAAATAATTTGGGAGGTCTTAGTGTTCCACTATACCTCTGGCAAAGGTTGTGGCCATGTTGTAAGTTGTAACTATTTTTGAACATGCTGTTTAATTAGGCAGATACTCTACTTTTTTAATTATCGACTCTTATTTATAAATTAGTTTTATATGTTTGCGTTACGTTGCCGAACAGTAGTTATTCAAAGTTTAGTATATCATGGTTGATCAGAGGGTGAAGCATCTGCGTAAGAATTCACTATTTGAAGTTTGAATTTGTTACTCCTACTTAAGCTTGTTTAGCTTTCATCATCACAATAGGCAGTATTGGGATAAAGTGAGTTGTCTCCTTTTTGTTTGTGGTGATCCAGCGAGGAAGAAGCCAAAAAGAAAATCTACAATGTCTCATGTGAGAGATACTTTGGGTTTGGATGTGAAGTTGACGAAGAAACAGCAAACAAGATGGAAAGTTAGTATCTACAGCTATGTACTCTGTGAAAAGTGCACACTCTCCTTTCATTTTATGATTCTAGTAATATGCTCCTTTCACAGATATTCCTGGTGTACTCTTTGTGCTGCCCGATTCGTATGTTGATCCGGAGTACAAGGATTATGGAGGTATCTAACTCAGAAACTTTGAAAATATTTGTAGTATAGTACTGTTAGTCTGCTATAAATAATTTAGGGTCTTGTCTGATCTTTGTTGTCAATGAAATATGCGGACTGACACTTAGGTTTTAGTCTTGCCAGGGTTTCTTAGCTGATGATTTAGTTAGTATCATGGCTGCATAAACTTGTTAGTTGAGTAATAGCTGCTTTAATTTGTCTCGTTTTTTTCCAAATTTGATTAAAGATGCTGTTACATAATGTTACGTGTTCCTTAATGATGATATGTTCTTATGCATGTTACTATTGTCATGATGTGTATTTGTACCTCTATTGCTTGTACATAGAGGATTCTTTTGATACAAAAAATTGGTGGGTTATAGTTTGACACCTTTTCCTTTATTTCTTCTGACATATGTCGTGTCTTAGTATTTTCCATTAACTATTAGGTGTTAAACTTTATTTCCAACCCTTTTCCCGGTAATGCTTTGGCTGGGGAAGTTGTTCTTGTGCTTCCTTCATGTTGTTATCCTATGATCGTATATCAATAGTATGTGCTTTTTTGTTGCGCAGCTGAGCTGTTTGTGAATGGAGAGATCGTTCAGAGGTCTCCGGAGAGACAGAAGAGAGTAGAGCCAGTGCCTGCTAGAGACCGTGACAGACCCAGGTACAATGATAGGACAAGATACCAAAGGAGGCGTGAGAACATGAGGTGAAATGCTTGAATCATGCTGCTTTCCAGCTATATTAGGTGTCTAGGAACCAGCTAGAGAAAAAGCTGAAGCAATTGGAAGCAGCTGATTAAGAGTTAAATGATGCGCTTTTATGCTGTGATTATTCTCTTTATCCTGAATGCAAACTCGCGGGTGATGATGGTTTAGCTTCAAGTAAAGGAGGTGGTAGTTTTCGTTTTTATTTGTTCGTCCTGCAATGTTCGAAAGACACTGAAATGTATAAGCTAGCTACTCTTTCTTTGTTACGTGAGTCGTCTTGTGGTGGCTTATGTTGGACCCTCTGTGGCTGTTAGGATGAACAGAGGAGTATGAAGAGAGGTGCTTTTGCTTTTGTGGGGTTGAATCTACTTTGTATCATACTCGTATGTTCTGGTTTCAAATGACTAATTCCGCTGGATTTCGATTGATAAGGTGCGTGCTGGTGATCAGACAGACATTTGAAAAAAAAAACCTAAAAATCCTTTGTATGCCTTCCATTTATATCCTAAAAATCAAGGGTCACCCATTAGTAATTAAGGTTTCTTTTATTGAATGCAATTGACCGACTCCTTTTCTTTTCCTTTCTAGATGAATTAGTGACCACTAAAAGAGGGTTCTTTATGTGGATCTAATTGGTGAACTTCTATTCTTTTTCCTACTTGTTGGATGAAAGCACCATAAGTTGGTGGTTCTTCATTTTTGTTGCAATCAGTGGACTTATTTTCATTTCTTTGTAAACTATTATGAAGGAAGGCCACATAATTTGGGGGTTAGTTCCTTTACTACCTTTGTAAGTCTTGTGAAGATTTAAAGAATATGCGAACTTCTATAACCTTCATCTCATTATTTGTTTTGCCTTAATCCTCTTAAATTCTCTAACTACAAACTTGGATGTGCACTTTGCTAACTGTTGTAAACTCTCATCTCATTATTTACATTCTAACCGTAGCTTGCGTTCTTGATTGTTTTTGGCAACATTCTAGGGTGTTATAAAAAAGTTTAGGGAAATTTGATGAAATGCCACTATATTTTTGACCAATTCATGAAATGTCACTAAAAAAAAAGAAAGTCCCAAATAACCACTATATTTATGTAAAAGTCCATGAAATACCACTATGTCATTGACCATAAACAAAAGAGACAAAAATACCCCTACAAGTTAACAAAGTACTTTAAAGATCACAATATGCCCGTAAGTGTTAAAAAATTCACAAAAATTCACAAAAAATCAAAATACAATAAAAATATAAAAAATATATATAAAATTTACAAAAACTGAAAAAAGGAAAATATCATAAAATATTAAAAAAACTAAATTTCATTTTTTTAAATATATTCAGTACCGTAAAAAGAATATTGTGTTCTAAACAAATTATTTATACCAATTTTTGTAATAATTATACCAATTTTTCTAACAATTATACCAATTAAGTACCATAATTTACATCAATTAAGTATCATAATTTATACCATATATTTTAAAATTACCTTTTTTTCTAAAAATTTAAATTAATTATTCAATATTAATTATATTATATTTTTAATTAATATTCAATTTTTTTAAAAAAATGTATATTCTATTTTGTAGATAACTTTATGACACAATATTTTCTTGATAACAAAAAATATTATGTCATAAAGCTATCTGCAATATAAATTTTTAAAACTAAAATATAAAATATATAATAATTTACTTTGAAAAAATTAATTTAAATTGATAGAAAATAATAAATAAATAATGTATGGTAAAAATTATGGTACTTATTTGGTATAAATTATGGTACTTAATTGGTATGAATTGGTAGATATATTTTGTTTAGAACACAATATTCTTTTTATGGTATTGAATAATTTTTAAAAGTAAAATATTTATTTGTTTTTATATTTTATGATATTTTCATTTTTTTCAAATTTATAATTTTTTTAATTTTTATATATATATTTTTTTATTCTATTTGAATTTTTGTGATTTTTTAGCACTTAAGGGCATATTGTGAACTTTAAAAATATTTTGTAAATTAATGTGGGTGTTTTTGTATTTTTTCTATCTAGTCAATGACTACAGTGACATTTTATGGACTTTTACAAAAACATAGTGACATTTCGTGACTTTCTTTTTTTTTAGTGACATTTCATGAATTAGCCAAAAATATAGTGGCATTTTATGAAATTTCCCAAAAGTTTATTGTTGTTGACGTAAATTTCCAACTAATGCTGTATTGTGGAATAATGAGAGAGAGAAACGAAAATATAAAGATATCAGAAAAGAAGATTTTGCTAATACAATGTTATATTGGATTGACTTATCATTTGCTTCCTGACATATTTGATAATATACACAATATGTATTCATGAATCCTATGTGGGTCTTACGTTCTACTCCAATAATATATTATCAATATAAAACAACGTGAACTAAAACAACTATAAATATGATGAGACGAAAAAACTAACACCAATGAGGTTTTTAGGGCTGAATGTAGCAAGAAATTTTTGGGAACCAATATAAGATATGACAAATATTAGGGCGATAAGTGATTTATCGTAGTATCACAAATGTCAAGAGAACTATAGTTTGGATTGGGGTTGTATGGATTAAATGAGAAACTTATCTGGGAATAAAAAGTAATGTCCAACAAGATCAAATGGAGGTGCTATTAAACCCAGTTCACCCGATTCACCATGTTTTATTAACCATGAATAAATGAGGATAACTACAATTTTAACAAGTTATATAAAAGTTCAGATCAGTTAACCTTAACCACTAAAAAGCTATAAATAGGGACTCTAGTTAAATCGCTTCTTACTATCAAAGTAATTCTAACTCTAATGTATTTGGTTTGGCAATTTCGAACTTGGTCGCACCTATTTTGTTTTTTTTTTCTATTTGGTCTTTTTGTAAAAATTGTAAATGTTATAGTTTATTAGATATAAGTCCAAATAACATAAATTTTATACCGTTGTTCATCATAATTCGAGCTCTTCAAAATAAAATCCAACGTGAATATGTTTTGATAAATTTTATATTTTTGTATGTACAATGAACATTGTGAATCTTAAGTTTAAGAAAAGTGAATCAAAGGTTGTTAAAAAGTGAATCAGAAGTAGTTAGACCCTAAACCCTGCACTACAAATCCTAAAAATGTGTTCGACGTTTTTAACTTTCCTAAGGTGGTTTTTAGGGGATTGGGGGGGGGGGGGTAGGGTAATCTTTTTGGCTTTAGTTCTACACTTTATATTGTTGTTACTGACTTGACAAGTTTTTAGGGTTTGTAGTACAGGGTAGCTTTCCTAGGGTGGTTTTTAGGGTGTTTAGGGAGTAGGGTAATCTTTTTTACATTAATTCTACACTTTATTATTAAGAATATTCATTTTATTAATGAGTAAGATTCACTTTAAAAATACGTAATATATATACTCATTCTAAAAAACATAAAATTTTAAGTTGAACAAACATATCCATGATGCATCTTGTTTTGAGGAGCACAAATTATGATGAACAATGATATAATTTTTTTTTATTTTACACTTTATATTTTGTAAGTGATAACAGTTAAAAAAAATTGTCTCTCTCCTAATAACAAAAACCACGTACAACCTCCAAGACTCTCACGTGCGAGTGTACATATGTTTTTCCTCTTTTTCTTCTCTTAATATTAATTGAGCCAGTAATATACTGACACATGGCACTGAAGCCACCCAAGAATCTTCTCCCAACTATTGAGTTTTAGGGGTGGACCGAGGCGGGGTCTCGGATCCCATAGCATTTCTAATAATAAAAAATAATTTTGTTAAAATATATTTTAATAAAATAAAATTAAGTAAAAATATTGAAAGTTGATAATAATTTAGTGGTAGAGACATATCCTTATATGTGAGGTTGTAAGTTCAATTATTGTCGACCTATTTTTAGGTTTTTAATGTTATGAAACAAAATTACTTCTTTGATTCTATGTTAATGTTTGACTGCATGGTTAACTATTTAAAAAACGAGTCTAATTTACAAATACTACATACTTACTTAAAATTTAAATATTTCATTAAATTATATATATAGATATGTATATATTAATGCTGAACAAATTTATGACCCCACATTTATATACCTTCAAATTTAATGTATGTTAAAGTTCAAAAAAATTTGAATCCCATAAGGTTTGGCTTCTGGGTAGAGTTGATCAAATGGGAAGACAGACGGACCGGACCTGGAAAGAATTTTAGGCCCGTCAATCATGTTTCTAATGTGCAGACCCAGTTTTTTTTATTCCGGCCCGCCCAACCCCGTTTTTTCATTTTTTTATAAATAATTAATAAAAATTTGAATAACTAATAAAGGTCTAAATAAAAGTTTAAATAAATAAGAAAATTCAACATAAAATATTAAATAATTCATAAATTCTAAATAAAAACTTATATATAATTAAATAAATTACATTAAATATATTTTATAATTTATGCATATTTAAAAATAGTACTAGTATATATTTAAATTCAGCCGGGGCCAAAATTTTGTCAGGTCTGCCTAGTTTTTAATTCGGGATTTAGTTTTTTTTATCAAAGTCTGTCCAAATTTTTTAAAAAAACCTGATTTTTCGGGCTTTTTTCAAGGTTGAGTTACCGGATGGAGTTGGGTTTGATCAGCTCTACTTATGGGTCCACAAGTGGTTTTATTTTGAGGGTCAATACGCTCAGTCGTGTTTTCACTTCGCATAGTCGAAAAATGACCATTTTGCCCCTGTTTTAATATCTTTCAGAAATTACTATATTTACCCACAATTTGTGACATATTACGAGGTGACCCCAAATTTCATTACGCACAATCGGAATTCCAATACGCTCAGTCAGAAAATGACCAATTTAGGGGCTAATGTAGGCAAAATTTATTAAAAATGGTTCGAAAAAGCAAAGAAGAATTCCGAAGTACTTATATAAGTAAAAAAATATATCATAAAAATTATCAGTAAAGTATACCATGACAAAGTAGACGAAAACGAACGCGTCGGCGCAAACGGATCGAAAAACGGAGCTATAACGAAGAAGATATGGCGATTTTAAGAACGGAACCCGGCGCAGGCGCCGGTAAAGAAGGGACGGCGCCGGCGCCGGTAACGAGGACCGCGCGCGGCGCGTCATTCGTTCCGGCGCCGGCCCCGCCCTTCTTTACCGGCGCCTGCGCCGGGTTCCAATCTTAAAATTGTCATATCTTCTTCGTTATAGCTCCGTTTTTCAATCCGTTTACGCCGACGCGTTCGTCTTTTCGTCTACTTTGTCATGGTATACTTTGCTGATAATTTTTATATATGTATTATTTCTTATTAAGCACAACATTAACTCATAGACGTCTTGTTCAAAATTGCCAATCAACAACTAACTTCATGTCCGTTGAAGAAGAATCTATTTGAAATTCATTGAAATTGTCTATCATTTCCACCAATTTCACGTCCATTGATGAAGAATCTATTTGAAATTATCAAAATTTCCTATCAATATCAATATTAACTATCATTGACTTCTTATTCGTTAGTAAAACAATCAAGGATGTTCTATTCTAATTAACAGACGAATTGGACACTGATCTAAATAGTTAGATGTATCAACATTAACTATCATCAACGTCTTGTTCGAACTTACCGATCAATTCCACTAAATTCATGTCCATTAAAGAAGAATTATTTCAAATTCATTAAAATTGTCTATCATTTCCCTCAATTTCATGTCCATTGAAGAAGAATCTGTGTGAAATTATCAAAATTGCCTATCAATATTGACATTAACTATCATTGACTTCTTACTCGATAGTAAAATAATCAAGCCTGTTCTAATTTAATTACCAGACAATTGGACACCAATCTAAATAGTTAGATGTATCGACATTAACTATCATCGACGTCTTATTTGAAATTGCCTATCAATTCCACTAATTTGATGTCCGTTGAAAATAATCTATTTGAAATTCATCGAAATTGTCTATCATTTCTCTCAATTTCATGTCCATTGAAGATGAGTCTATTTGAAATTATCAATATTGCCTATCAATATCGACATTAACTATCATTGACGTCTTATTTGAAATTGCCTATCAATTCCACTAATTTGATGTCCGTTGAAAAATAATCTATTTGAAATTCTTCGAAATTGTCTATCATTTCTCTCATCTATTTCATGTCCATTGAAGATGAGTCTATTTGAAATTATCAATATTGCCTATCAATATCGACATTAACTATCATTGACTTTTTATTCGATAGTAAAACAATCAAGCCGGTTATATTCCAATTAACAAACGAATTGGACACCGATCTAAATAGTTAGATGTATCGACATTAACTATCATCGACGTCTTGTTTGAACTTGCATATTAATTCCACTAATATCATGTCAATTAAAGAATAATCTATTTGAAATTCATCGAAATTGTCTATCATTTCCCTCAATTTCACTTCCATTGAAGAAGAATCTATTAAAATTATCAGTATTGCCTATCAATATCGACATTAACTATCATTGACTTCTTATTCAATAGTAAAACAATCAAGCCTGTTCTATTATAATTAGCAGACGAATTGGACACCAATCTAAATAGTTAGATGTATCGACATTAACTATCATCGACGTCTTATTTGAAATTTCCTATCAATTCCACTAATTTCATGTCCGTTGAAGAATAATCTATTTGAAATTCATCGAATTGTCTATCATTTCCCTCAATTTCACGTCCATTGAAGATGAGTCTATTTGAAATTATCATTATTACCTATCAATATCGACATCAACTATCATTGACTTCTTATTCGTTAGTAAAACAAACAAGCCTGTTCTATTCTAATTAGCAGACGAATAAAACATCAATCTAAATAGTTAGATGCATCGACATTAACTATCATCGACGTCTTGTTTGAAATTTTCGATCAATTCCACAAATATCATGTCCATTGAAAAAGAAATCTATCTAAAAAATTTCTAAATTGTCTATCATTTCCACTAATTTCACGTCCGTTGAAGAAGAATTTATGATAAACATCTAAATTGTCTATCATTTCCATTAATTTCATGCCCATTGAAGAAGAAATTATTGGAAATGATATACAATTTCGATGATTTTCAATTAGATTCTTCTTCTACGTTCATGAAATTAGTGGAAATAGACAATTTCAATGACATTCAAATAGATTCTTCTTGAACAGACGTGAAATTAGTGGAAATGATAGACAAATTTGATGATTTTAAAATAGATTCTTCTTCAATAGACGTGAAATAGAGGGAACTGATAGACAATTTTAATGAATTTCAAATAGATTATTCTTCAACGGACATGAAATTAGTGGAATTGATAGGCAATTTCAAATAAGACTTCGATGATAGTTAATGTCGATACATCTAACTATTTAGATCAGTGTCCAATTATCTGCTAATTAGAATAGAACAGGTTTGATTGTTTTACTATCGAATAAGAAGTCAGTGATAGTTAATGTCGATATTGATAGACAATATTGATAATTTCAAAGAGACTCATCTTCAATGGACGTGAAATTGAGGGAAATGATAGACAATTCGATGAATTTCAAATAGATTATTCTTCAATGGACATGAAATTAGTGAAATTGATAGGAAATTTCGAATTAGACGTCGATGATAGTTAATGTCGATACATCTAACTATTTAGATCGGTGTCCAATTTGTCTGGTAATTAAAATAGAATAGGGTTGATTGTTTTACTATCGAATAAGAAGCCAATGATAGTTAATGTCAATATTGATAGGAAATTTTGATAATTTCACACAAATTCTTCTCAATGGACATGAAATTGGGGGAAAAGGTAGATAATTTTGATGATTGTCAAATAAATTCTTCTTTAATGGACATGAATTTAGTGGAATTGATAGGTAAGTTCGAACAAGACGTCGATGATAGTTAATGTCGATACATCTAACTATTTAGATTGGTGTCCAATTCATCTGTTAATTAGAATAGAACATGCTTGATTGTTTTACTATGGAATAAGAAGTCAATGATAGTTAATATTGATATTGATAGGAAATTTTGATAATTTCAAATAGATTCTTCGTCAATGGACATGAAATTAGTGGAAATGATAACAATTTCAATGAATTTCAAATAGATTCTTCTTCAACGGACATGAAATTAGTGGTTGATGGGCAATTTCGAACAAGACGTCGATGATAGTTAATGTTGTGCTTAAGAATAAATAATACATATATCATAAAAATTTTCGATCCGTTTGCGCCGACGCGTTCGTCTTTTCGTCTACTTTGTCATGGTATACTTTGCTGATAATTTTTATGATATATTTTTTTACTTATATAAGTACTTTGGAATCCTTCTTAGCTTTTTTTGAACCATTTTTAATAAATTTTGCCTACATTAGCCCATAAATTGGTCATTTTCCGACTGAGCGTATTGGAATTCCGACTGTGCGTAATGAAATTTGGGGTCACCTTGTAATATGTCACAAATTGTGGGTAAATATAGTAAATTCTGAAAGATATTAAAGCAGGGGCAAGATCGTAAAGTTTTTTAAAATTCCGACTGTGCGAAGTGAAAACACGACTAAGCGAGTTCAGTTTATTTTTGTCTAAAAACATGTATTTGGTTTTATTTGGTCTAAAAAATGTACTACTTGGTTTGTTCATGAGGATCTGCATCTAGAATGAGGAGATATCAATGAAAATACGAAAGAAAGAAGACAAGGTTATGTCAGACTCAGACAGAAAACAGAGGCAAAAAGGAGCCATCTGCTATGATGTCAAAATGATTGATGCATAACCTGAAAAAAGAACTTTCTCTCCTTCACAGGAACGACCACCAAAATATAAACCCAGAACTGCCTGATAGGCTAGGAAACAGTCGTTCCCTTCCCACTCCTCTCTAGTCAGCCAGCTAGAACGGAGATTTTTCACTACCGACAGCGATTGCAGCGTAAACTTTTTCAGTCCTTCACATTTTGCATCCAAGTGGCTGAAATCCATCCGACAACCCTGTCTTCTTCCGGAGTTTTGCAGCTCTTAAAACTCCTTTTTATCCATCTTCCTGCGATCTTTTATCACTTATACTTTATACCTTCTTGATGATTTGGCTTCGATTTTTGTGCTTGACATTGCTGTCGCTTTCTATTATCGGAGCATTACACAGTGTGAATGTTAATGGACAAGAAGAATCCGAAGGCAGCAGAACAAAGCTGTCAGGGATAATCATCCCGGGTTTTGCATCGACCCAGTTGAGGGCTTGGTCGATTCTTGATTGCCCGTATTCCCCACTTGATTTCAACCCACTTGACTTGGTTTGGCTCGATACGACCAAGGTACTGAATACCCTTCCTTGCTATCGTCAGTCCGCTTCTTTAGTCATGTAATCCGGGTTAACAATTGTGTCCAGTTTAACCCGAAATTCTTTGATAGCGCCCGTAATGGCTTTCCTCCTGGGTTATTCTCGATCATTGTTTTTTTACCCTTTCTCGTTGTCTAGTCGGGCAATGATGATCTTGATATTTTTGTTTCGGTATCCTCGCATAGAATATATATATTGTCTGTTTCTCTTCATGATTATGGGATATTCCTTCTGAAGTGTTGATGGATTTTAGAAGTCCTTCCAAGAAAGATGGACCGCTATATAACCCGTGTGTGTTTGATGTACTTCGGTTTTGTTCCTATTTTGTTCGGTCAAATATGACTGTTTGGTGCTACCTGCTGTACTGCTGAAGTTGATGTACTATCATGCGTGTGCATTCTGTATTAGCTAGTTGAGGTCCACTTGTGTATCAATGTTTATAATTTAGAAGGTATCAATTTGATTGGAGCTTTCTTTACAATAATCGGTTTACTTTCGTCCTATTTAAACCAGGCTCGAGAATAAGAGGATAAGGAAAGGGTTTGGCAGGGTTCAGATAAATTGCTGTTGCCTACTTCGACTGAGCTATTGCTCAGTGAATCTAGATGGATGGGGCTTATGTGAACCGAGATGTTTAGGTTAAGCTAGGGGGTCTGGATTATCACGTTTTCATCAAGAACTTTTAAATGCTCTTCATCAGTATTGTCTCTTAGAATGTTACCTTGCTGTAATATTAAATTAGCTATGGCTATCATGTGCTTGTGTCATCTTTGGTGTCTTATGGCATTAAGTTGTCTGACTTGTAGCTGTACGTTGTTGAAGGACAACAAAGGTTGTACTTGTCGATTTGTAGAAATTTGTCCTTACAGTTTGGCTAATGCCATTTCTTTGAGTGATCAAAAGGGGACCGACCATGAATTACAACTTGGATGATCTTGTGATATTATTTTTGTATGCAGCTTCTCTCTGCTGTTAATTGCTGGCTAAAGTGCATCGTACTGGATCCATATAATCAAACAGATCATCCTGAGTGCAAGTCAAGGCCTGATAGTGGACTTCCAGCCATAACTGAGCTTGACCCTGGTTACATAACAGGTGTGGTACTTCACTTTAATTGTTTACGTCTCTTCGCGCTCTGTGTTTGAAGTAGTTTCTGTTTAAATTCTTGTTCAGTTGGTACAAAGGTCATCTGTATCTAGAACATTGGAAATTCAGGAAACAGGAGGAATAAAAATGACTTTTTCTAATAAATCTTCCCTTTCACTCTGAACATAAGCTACTTATAACAGACCAGGAGAAATGCTAAATGTTTTCTGGAATAGGAATACAGCATGTCATTGTGAAATTGTGCAATGGAGGTCCCAAGTTCCCCTAGTAACTCTCATATGCAGTTGATGTATACCTTTTGTAGGTCCGCTGTCTTCAGTGTGGAAAGAGTGGGTAAAATGGTGTGTACAATTCGGTATAGAGCCCAATTCAATTGTTGCTGTACCTTATGATTGGCGATTGCCTCCATCCAAGCTGGAAGCGCGTGATCTTTACTTTCACAAACTGAAGTATGTACACTTTGAAATATCTATATATCTTGTTTCAAAGTTCTCTTTCTTCTTTAATCTTATTTGTGGCAGTATCTTTTTTTTTAACTAAATAGAAGCAGAAGTAGTATGATAAATGTGTGAGTGCAAATTATTTGATATAAGTGTATCTATATGTTATATTTACTTGAATTTTATCAATCACTTCTTATAGAAATTGATAGTGACTTGTTATTACTATCATTGTTAACTTGCTCTCGAACACTGGAGGGGCGGGATGGCTAGGTGCGTAGCATCTTGAAGTAAAAGTTATTTGGATATTACAAAATATTTTCCTTTATCAAGCTCCTCGTGTTTTTTTTTCTACCGTGTTACTCTTGTGTGTCATCCTCCTTCAGCTGCGCAGTCAACATATAGTAAGAAGAAGCCAGAGAAAAGGAATTGTGGTTAATTGAGAACCATTAGGGGGCTTCTTGGTGCTGTATGCGATGCTGTCACTTATGAGGCCTGTTTAGTCATGGTCTCAGATGGATGATTTTAAAACAACCTCTTATATTCTAATTGTATGTTTGGTGTCCAATAATAAGTTACTCACACTCTTCTTTCAATTTTCTTTCATCAAAGTATAACTTAATAACTTGACATGTCCATCCGGTTCATATTGGCTATTGACCTGAAGAGATGCAGTCACATATACAAGCTCTCATAGCCAAATAAGTTTGTTGCATCTTCTCTCCAGTTATATGATAAATAGTGGATCCTTGAATTATGTTTAACAGGCTGTTAGGTTGTCATAATTGTGCAATATATCAGTCTCCACTTAACACCTAGGGTGTTTAAAGATCTATATGCGCTTGCCTGTCTTTGGTTTTCTTTATCATGCAGGATCATATTTGAAACTGTTCATAAACTCCGAGGTGGACCTTCTGTAGTATTTGCTCATTCACTTGGGAACAATGTCTTCCGCTACTTTCTTGAATGGTTAAAGCTTGAGATTGCTCCAAAACAATACATACCGTGGCTTGATGAACACATTCATGCTTATTTTGCAGTAGGTATGGTTTTTGTACCCCCGTTGACTGATTTAGGGTCTCTTAGTCTTTCTTGAAAGTATTCAGTATGCTCTGTTTATTTCAGGAGCCCCTCTATTGGGATCTCCGGAGACTGTTAAGGCTACCCTTTCTGGAGGAACATTTGGGCTTCCAATCTCCGAGGTACTATTACCTTCTTTTTTTAAAACCTTTTCTTCTTTTGTCATTAGTGTCCACTTTTTTAAGAAGCTTGTCATACATCAGTCTGCATACCTATTGCCTTCCCTGCCCCTGTGGAATTCTGGTATTGCATAAGAAATCCTAAAGGCTTGGAATCCTTCTTGCTTAGGCTTTCATCTTGTCGCGAACTTGAAATTTCTTCTTGTGTTATGAGGTACTATGACAAAATCATGCCTCTGATGTGCTCTTGCAAGCAGGGAACAGCACGTTTGATGTTTAATTCATTCGGGTCATCAATCTGGATGATGCCTTTTTCAAAGCACTGTCGAGCTGATAATAGGTACTGGAGGCACTTTGCTGAAAAGAAAAATGAATCTCCTCATGTCCATCAATGTAGTGAGGAGGAATACAAGTTAAACTTCTCGGGTTGGCCTACAAATGTAGTCAACATTGAAATTCCATCAGCAAATGGTAAGAATTGAACCAACCTCTCAAGGTGGTCATAATATTCTCAATGTAGATATCTTAGAGTATCTCATGGATATCTTTTTTATACCTTATAAAAAGCAGGTTTGTATGCTCCCTACCCATTAGTTTCTGAGCTGACGCAGGCGAACTCATCCGTCATGGAATGTGGACTTCCTACCCAGTTGTCATTTTCAGCTCGTGAGGTATCTGATGGGACATTGTTCAGAGCAATTAAAGACTATGATCCTGACGGTGAAAGACTATTGTACCACTTAGAAAAGTAAGCCGCTACATGTTGGTCAGATTGTCTTAAATTTGCTGGACTAAAGCAGTTTGTTATTCTGCTCCAGTTCTCACTTTTCTTTCAATTGGGCATTTCTTTAATGTGTCATTCAAGTTTCCAGAGGCTGAGGAAACATCTTTTCGCTTAATAATTTTTTCCGAGTGTGTTAAAACTTTTAACCTTTCCAGGTCGTATCTTGAGGATCCAGTTCTGAACCCTTTAACACCTTGGGAAAGGCCGGCACTGAAAAATGTCTTTTGCATTTACGGAGTAGATTCCAGGACAGAGGTATAAAACCACTCTGTTTATTTTACTACAAATTTCAAAGCCTATGTGAGTATGAAATTTTGGCCTTGCCAGGTCACTTGAACTCGTGTTACTTATATACTGAGAGCTTTCATGAGGTGAAACAGATTGCAAAATAAATTGATGAATAGTTAAGGCCTATAAGGTGTTATGTGATTTCTTTTTATTATAATTGTGGCTAGTAACCATTGCTTTAAGAGAATAAAATATGGTGTTATGTGATTTCTTTTCTACTTGTAACTATAATTTTCATGCTGTGGTGATTAACAGCCTCGGCATATCTGGCACTTTCATACATAACAGGTGGGATATTATTTTGCTCCCAGTGGCAAGCCTTACCCTGATAATTGGATCATAACTGATGTCATTTATGAGCTTGATGGGTCCTTATATACCAGGTTAGTCACTTGGCTTCTCTATTAACAATATATCCACTTGAAACTTTTTCACTATCCATGTAAAGTTTGTGAGTTAAGCAGAGATTCACGCAAAAATTTATGTTGGTTCGACTAGCCATTCATGGTTTATTGCCAGACATCTACCGACTGATCCTTTGGATTCAGCAAATCCAACTACTTTCTTCTACAACTACAGGTCTGGAACTTTGCTTGAAGCAGCCTCAGGATCTACCAGTGGGGATGAAACAGTAAACCTAGATAGATATTTGTCCTCGGTGTCACTTTCCTATGATATTACATATATTATCTTCATTAAATGGGGAATTATTTTCTGTTCAGGTGCCATATTATTCACTATCTTGGTGCAAACAATGGCTTGGGCCAAAAGTGAACATCACAAGAGCCCCACAGGTATTTCATATCCATTATGAACCAAATTACTTGGTCATTCATTGAGAAAATATGTTGTGGCCAGACTTTTAACTTTCTGTTACCGTTGCTAATGCTATTGATATGGGCAGTCGGAACATGATGGATCTGATGTACAAGTGGAGCTGAATGTACCGCGCGAACCTGAATGCGATGTAGTAGCCAACATGACAAAATCACCCAAGACCAAATACATGACTTTCTATGAGGACGCTGAGAGTCTCCCTGGTAGAAGAACGGCTGTTTGGGAGATTGACAAAGGTCTACTATTTATATTCTGGAAATGTACCTTCTTCGAGGCTTAAGAACTTGTTGCTTTAAATGGCTGTGTGGTCTGTCTTTTGGTGTAGTGAATCATAGGAACATTGTGAGAGATCCAGTGGTAATGCGGGAGTTGTGGCTCGAGCTCTGGCATGATATTCATCCTGATGCCAAACTGAAATTTGTCACCAAAGGTGAGCACAATAAGAAACAATCGCACTTTGGCAAAATATTGAACTGTGCTGAAATAGTGCAGGGTAATAATCATGTCTGTTTTTGAAATGATCAGCTAAGCGCGGACCTTTGAGAGATGATGACTGTTACTGGGACTATGGAAAAGCTCGGTGTGCATTGCCCGAATACTGTGAATACAGGTGTGTGTGTTCTCTTCTCGGTCCAGAGTTGGAGGTGTTGATGTGATTTATTACATGGCATCTTTCTTTTCTTGCCTTTTGTTTACGTCATGGAATGAAAGTATTTCTTTCCCTGAATGTAGGTATGCGTTTGGAGATGTGCATCTGGGTCAGAGCTGTAGATTGAGGCATTCATCAGCAGATCTGCTGCTGCATTATGTATAGTAAATTCAAATGTAAGTTTTATGGCTGTCTGTGTGTCCCTAATCCAATGTTATGTACTCCGCGCTAACCATTGATTTCTTTGTTTCTACAAGATGAATTGCCATTTGCATTGTCATTCTTCCCCAAGTTTGCTCATGGTAACGGTAACCAGCCATTCTTCACGAAAAGCGGTGGTTTCCTCGTACCAATACCATTGATTTCTTTGTTTCTACAAGATGAATTACCATTTGCATGTCATTCTTCCCCAAGTTTGCTCATGGTAAGGGGAACCAGCTATTCTTCACGAAAAGTGGTGGTTTCTTCGTACCAATTTTTGCCGTCTTACCAGAACATCGTGTTAACAGAAGATTGCTCCCTACTTTGCCGGTTATTTTTGGGAGCATAATCTAGGATCTCTAGCTTTTTCTGGGTGGTAATTCCTGCTGTACAGTTTGAGAGCAAGAACCTGATATTTGAAGAAGGTAGGACATTATTCTTTTTGTAAACAATTGTCAGGGAATAAAATTTGTTAAACCATAAAAAATGACAGGGAACGAACTAAGGTACCAAAGCGAGATCGCAAGCAAAACCCTTGCTTTTGCGTTTGATGATAAATACATTCCTTAACTCCTTAGCTCGCATCATAATAGCACCCAATGTGCCATTGATCGACCTCAGTTACATTTTACGCATAAAATTACAGTAATATAGTTACCCCTTTATTTTGGCTCATTTCTCAGCTTTATAGCACATCATTATTTTTTTAAGTACAATCATAATAAACAAACTATGGGGATAGGTGTCGAATCTGTGAACTATTGTTTCAGGTGGATGATGCTATCTCACTTTTGACTAGTACATCATTATTTAATTGCGAATAAATGTTGGCTATTTTGGTCGTAGTGGCCAACAAAGTTTCATACCGCTTGTGTGATTTTTATGTCACTGAGAATGACAATGTACCAAGTTGTTTAACATTTATGATTCAAGCTTATTCTTTATATGATCTTGAGGAACTTGTTTTTTTTTTAAACTTGATATCTGTACTTTGTTAAGTCGCACTCTAACGAGTAACACATTCTTAATTTTCATAACTACTACTTATTTAACCCTTACTAGGGTTAATTACTAGCACCATTTTCCGGTTCATGACAATTTGAATTTCGCATTTGTGAATTAAATAACGGAATTTTCATTGTTCGCAATTTTTGTGAAGAAGCACCTTTCACAAATGCCAAGAGATGCTGGAGATTGGTTGAGACTTGAGAGGGTGTGACAAATTCACACAATGGGTTCGTTTGGGGACAGCTGCTGGGGGCTGCTGCAGGGTCCTGCTGCTGGAAATTGAGAAGCTGTCTGCTGATGGATTTACAGAAGTTGTCTGCTGATGGATTTACAGAAGCTGTCAGCTGCTGAATTAGGGCGTTTGGTGGAAGTCTACTGTTGGTTTTAAAAATCTATTATTTTTATGGTAATTAGTAAATTGTATGCTGTATTTACTAAAAACTGTTAACTTCCGCATGTTAATGATTTTACAACGGTTTGACATTTTAGAAGCGTTTTCTGTTATGAAATTGATTGAATTATGCAACTTCAAATACTTTACTTAACTACAATTAAAGAAACTACTATATATCTAAAATTAAACAAAATAATTGTTTCATACCTAAGTTGCACATAAATGTAATTAACATCCATGACCAAGAAAAATTAAACAATTAAGTAATATCAAACACACCCACATGGTTAATCTTGTAAACTAGATTAATAAAACTCAGTCTAAGCTCATTCAGCTCTCTCACATCATATGACCACAGATGTCATAACCTCATCTGCAATAGCTTCACGAACAGCGTCCATTGACATCTCATTTGGATCATACTCAATCTCCACATCATCAGCAACCCCACCATCGTCTTCTTGCTCACCATTTTCATACATTTCGTACTCATTTTCAAACTCGTTAAAGATGGAGTCAAGTGGATCAAGCAGTCGTATGTAGTTGTTTAACAAAAAACACGCTGAAACTATCCTACTTTGATCCATTGGTGAGTAATGTGGCACGCAATCTAAAATACGCCAGCGCTTCTTGAGAACACCAAAGACCCTTTCAATTACGCTACGCAAAGACGAGTGACATTTGTTGAAGAACTCCTCACGACCAGTGGGCGGAGCACCCCTCCATTGTGATGAGTGATATCGCGCAGAGAAAGGTGTGATGACACCTCCACGATTTGTGTATCCCTTGTCGGCTAAGTAATACTTTCCTACATCATAAAATGAAATTTAGTCAGTCGTTGTATGTAAGAAGTTTCTAACAATTATAAAAGCAATAAAATTGATTCATTACCATCTAGTGGTGTGGGGTAGTTAAAGTTTCTTTTTGAGTCGGTTAATATGTGAGCATCATGGGCAGAGCCTTCCCAGCCGGTGACTACAAAAGTGAATAACATGTCAAAATCACAAATTGCTAACATGTTCATCATTGTCTCCTTCTTCCTTCCTCTGCATGCCATTTGCATATGCTCGTCTACGATCAACTTAACATGTGAACCATCTAGAGCTCCAATCGCATCCTTTTGCACCATTAACAACAGTTTAATGTCATACATTACAAATAATATTGTATCATGGTTGTTTCGTAGTAATAATGAAAGCATATACCTTGAACGGATGGTAACGTGGGTTTGTCTGAATAATTTCTGGCACATCATGAAAAAGGTGGGGAAAGGGTCTGTCACGTGGCTTCACAATGTCCCGGACCGAACAAGTCCATTGCGCGAGTACGTCATGGAAGTTACGTTATACAGTTTCACCAGAACAAGCAAATCGTTTTTGGGTATCTCTGTTTGACTGTTGCTTCGCTAATATATGTAAGAACAATCCAACCTTCGTCTTCACACTAAACTCAGAAGTTCCCTTCAACCCATATTTTCGAAAGAGTGTCGAGCATAAACTTCGGAAGGAGTATTTGTTCATTCGAAATGCATTGAATATTCTTGAATCATCACAAGAATGCAACATGTCATCTATCCAATCCTGACCAGTAAATACGCCAGAGTGACGTCTTACACGTGGTGGAGGGTTATGCCGATTGCAAAACTGCCGCAAGAAGCGAGCATTGCAACTGCCACTAGCAATCGCGTCAGCATCAGCTTGTATTGAATTCGTCATGTTCTCCATGAACTCCATATAGGAATCTTCATTGTCATATACGCTTCCTCCTTCTCTACCCACATTGTCCATGCTATTCATACAACAAATTTGAAATAGTTTAATTCATATTATATATGGCATCATATAAATTATATTACAAGTACTTAAAATCCATCAATAAAACTTAAAATACGTGTTCATAAGACTACACTACACCATAATAAGAAGTCCTACAAATCTAACATTGCATAACCGCATACAAGGGATATTTTGGAAAACCCTAAACAAGACATGTCATTGAATTCAGTCATCCTAGACTCTTCTCGTACTCATATAAAATCCAATGCCAAGCAGTCGAGTCCTTCTTATGGCGAAGGAACACCTCTCGCTTCTTGTCATCATATACCAAAGAAACGCAAACAAGAACTCCTTACTGTCATAGTCAATCCCTTCAATGTTGTAGAGGCGATCCATAGCTGCACCAATGGACGTCTGCTCTTTAGCAATCTTCTCAGCTACTGCTGTTTCTCTCACGTTCCTCATTAGCGCAGCCGTGTCCTCGCTCCTTTTGTTTGTCATTTTGATGGTCTCATCAATGCTTTAGTCGTAGCACCGTCTCATCGTACTGTCGCATCCTCCGAGTCTTTTTGCAACCTCCTGAGTCCTCAGAAGAAGAACCTCTCTTCCCTAGGGATGAAGAATTACTTGGGCAAGGTGTGAACTTAGATGTCACAACTGGACTGTTGATGGGTGTTACATCGACCGAAGATGTATCCCAGGCTTGTGGTTGGGTGTAGGTATTGAACCCCAATTCATCTTGTCCCCATCCCGTAGCATCTCCTAATTCTTCCACCCCCAAATTCATGTCAGCAATACGGTTCACATAAGAAGACTGGTCTCTGTGGCTCACATCATTCATCTGCGGTATGTACCCTGGCATTTCCCTTTCGGAGGCCACAACGCTAGAGCTAGCATGTCCCGAGGTTGAGAACTTTCGGGTGCCACGAGCTACATCCTTGCCAAAAACAATATGCATGTTTTTCTCCATCTCCTCTGTGAAACCGTATTTTTTGAACCGATTAAATTTCTTGTTCTCCTACGTAACAAAAAAGAGGTAAAAAAAATTAGTCATTCAATTTTTTGATAACTATTTAACAAACTTAGTATTGAGGTAAGTATTAACCTTAATTTTTGCCTCCCACCATTCATCAGGTGCATCTATAGTACCTAACGTACGCTCCCACCCAAGACCGGACTCGCCCTTCAACTGAAGCCATAGACCCCAATTCCGTTTCAACCAGTCGTACTTGTTCTTGAGTTTGTCAAAGCCCCATGGTTTGCTTGATCTACGCTGAAATTCAATAACACATGGCTTCCAATTGACGTTCTTACCGAGGACAGCTCCTGATTGTCCTAAACTCACATTCAAGTGTTTAGCAAATAGCTCACATGCTAGCTCATTAAGCTCAAGGGTCCAACTTGCATTTACTTGTGCATTTTGCTCTTCTTCGTCATCGATAGCGGCAACTGGTTTTTTCCCCTTGCTTTTGCTTTGTTTCTTCATGGACGACGCCATCTAATCATTTAAACAATTTTACATGTGTTTAATTAGTCATAATAGGTGAATAATTATAGTAATTGTGAGACAAGAGTTTTAATTTTAGTAAGAAAGAAACTGCATCCTGATGCTCTGTCGAACAGCCGAACCAATCATCTTCCTCTTCTTGCATCTCTGCTTCCATTGTTGAATGCGCTAGCCTTTAGTCCACACGAGTGTGACTGGCATCATTTGTTTGGCATTGCGCTCAGAGTAAAGCTTGTTAGCCTCTCATCATCGCTTTAGTAGTTGAAAAAATACTAAACATAACTAAGATTACAGCTTCTCATTTAAGGCTCATAATAATGTAGTATCTGTAAATCATTAGCAATCTGATGTTTAACTTTTAAATCACAGCCACCTCTTCGTTTTAGAACCACCGACCTATAAGTACTAGGAGAGTAGTTCATCCTAGTAATGGAAATAGTTTTAAAAGAGGAGGCTAAGAAGCTGTAACTTAGAATGTTTCAGTATCCTTAGAATTACTATTAAAGGCTAACTTGAAATATGTTTCATCACTGCTGTTATAATTGAGTTGTAAATACACAAATTTCATAGCTACTATTTAAGGCTCAGAACATATGGAGCACCTCTAAATCATTTCAATTGTTTCTCATAAAATAGTTTTCATCATCGCCTCCTTGTTTACCAAATATGCCAACCAAATCAACCGAATTATGATCATTCAGATGATGGCAACAACGTGGTGGTCAAGGAAAGTAGCTACTCAATAAGGTTTTCACAACACAATTATAAGACAAGTATTAACTATAAGGTAAGTAGTTACCTTAGTTAAAACCCACAACTTATGAATGGTAGACCAGGGACTTAGCATGTACCAATGAACCAGGAGGTGCTATAGCAGATAAACAGCCTGCAAATGTACGCAACACCCAATAATCAGGTACACAAGTTCAACAAGATTCATAAAACATCATCGACTGACAGCAGTAGTAACCGTACAATGACAATGCAAAAAATGAAGATTTTCATCTTCAACAACTTCACACATTGATAATAGTAGGGGCAGTATGTTCACTTGTGAAGAAAGAGATGAATTTCATTATGAAAAGCACCAGCAACTCATACCAGAAGGGCAGTAGGTCAACAGAGCTACAAATGAAGATTTTCATCTTCAACAGCTTCACAAATTGGTAACATTAGGGGCAGTATGATCACATGTGAAGAAAGAGATGAATTTCATCATGACAAACATTATTAGCAACTCATACCAGAAGGGCAGTAGGTTGACAGAGCAATAAATGAAGATTTTCATCTTCAACAACAAACAGAGGCAGTGTATTGGCAGTGAAGAAACTGATGACTTTCATCATCAAACACATCAAAGATTGATAAGGAAAGGGGCAGCAATATAACAGTCAAGACAATGTATTTACATGTGAAGTTCATGATGATTTTCATCACCAACAGCATCAACAAATCTTCCAGAGGGGCAGCAGGTCGACAGTTCAAAAAAATGAAGATTTTCATCTTCAACAACTTCACACATTGATAATAGTAGGGGCGGTATGTTCCATTATGAAGAAAGAGATGAATTTCATCATGAAAAGCAACATCAACTCATACCAGAAGGGCAGTCGGTCTACAGAGTAACAAATGAAGATTTTCATCTTCAACAGCTTCACAAATCGATAAAATAGAGGCAACGTATTGACATTGAAGAAACTGATGAGGTTCATCATCAAACACTTCAAAAACTGATAAGGAAAGGGGCATCAATATATCATTCAGGACAGTATGTTCACATGTGAAGAAAGTGATGATTTTCGTCACCAACACCCTCAACAACTCATCCAGAGGGGCAGTAGGTTGACAGTCGAAAAAAAATGAAGATACTTCAACAACTTCACAAATTGATATCATTAGGGGCAGTATATTCACAACACTCAAACTTTCAAATGCCAACAAGTGAAAGAAAAAAAAATCAGCAACAAACTCATACCTCTGATCACAGAGCAGCAGGTGTAATCAGTTCAATGAGACATATTCACAGATGCAGAGATGCAACCTGCACCAAAGAAAAAACAAAATAGTCTTAGCAATATGATTTCTTAAATATAAATCAATTAACTTAAACATTAAAGCAAACACCAACTCTTACCAATTGCATAAGGGAATACGTAGCAGCAGTTGGGAAGACCAATGAATTTGTCAACAGCAAAGAACCGAGAAATCAGAAACAACAAGAGAAATGCATAAACAAATCAGTCGGAGTAGTTGGGTACACCATTGAATTATTCAACAACCAACAACCAAAAATCAGTAAGATTAATACCACGCCAGGCCGAACTTTTGAGCAGCAGAGAATGAAGAAATCGAAAACAACAACATAAATGCACGAAGGAAAGGGGCGTGAAGTAGTTGAGGCTCATCCACCAGATTCGACATTCAAGCCCACAAAATCAGTATTGCAACTCACAACCATGGGTAAGTGTATACATTTTCAGAGGGGAAGAAGTGAATCGGTCATGCAAAATAGATAAAGCGAAGAACATTACAAGAGTGATACATTTAGGCGCCGCGCTAGAAGCCAAAAATTAGGGTTACCATTTCATTCCAAAGCCTCGTATTTATAACCGGTAGATAGAACCCAACAAAATCAATGAAGTACGTATCAAGCCAAGTTGTAGAGCAGAAGGAGATAAGAGGATAAGATTCTTCTTTCCCATCTCTGCAAAGCAAGCAGAAAGTGAGATTCGTCTGCAAATGGCCAGTAAGAGGACCGAGAATGGTGGTTGAAGCATTGAATTATTCAACGACAGAAGAAGGAGGAGGAAGGCTGCAATGAAAGCAATTTCGCGGGAGCTGTTCACCCACGGGTATTACAGATGGAGTCGCAGACGCGGAGAGAATAGAGACGCAAGAAACAAAAAGAGTACTGCCAAACAAAATCTACGTCTGAAACGTAAAAATGAGAAACGCAAGGTTGAGACGCTGTGTCCCAAACGTGGTCAATTTAAAAAATTGGCGAAGGCCTCACAATTTGATAATTGATACGAAGATAAATTAGATTCATAAGAAATATGATGGAGTTTAGGAATACGCTAATTAATAATGTAATACAGAAACAAAAGAGACTATTAAATGTACAGTGCTATTCCTCAAAAAAAAATACAGCACTAAATTGTATAGTCGCTTCGTTTTTAAAATACTTTTCTGCATTATTAAGCGACCGGAAAGTAATTGAGAAAGGAATAGTATACGGCCATATACTCTTTTTAAAAATCACATATCTAATACTTCCTTCTTTTTGGTCGATGTTTTAGTTTTGGGAAATTTCATGAAATGCCACTATATTTTTGCCTAATTCATGAAATGCCACTAAAAAAAAGAAAGTCACGAAATGTTACTATATTTTCTGAAAAGTTCATGAAATGCCCCTCCGCCTTAACAGACGTTAACTTTCCGTTAAATGTCAGATTTTTTTTGTAAAATGACCTTTTTATCCCTAAAAATTTATGTCACTGTTCAACGGCTACTTTTGGGTTCCAATGGTCATTTTTCTGAAAATTTTACGAAGTACATGAAATGCCACTACCACTTTTATGAAAGTACATGAAATGCCACTACAGATTTTAAGAAGTACATGAAATATCCCTGTAATAAAAAAATGACTATTTTTTTGTTTCTAACGGCTAATTCTTTCGTACATGAGGAATTAAATTAAGGTAGAGATTCTCAAAATTTATTAAGCTGCTAGCTACGTCATTTTTTAGGTGGTGGTGTGTGTTACTCTAGCTAGTAGTAATTAAGTGCTTGAATTGAAAGCCTACAAATTAATATACAAGTAGTGATTATATTTTTGTTTTAAAAAAAAGTAGTGATTATATTAACATTTCAATTTCTTTCGTAATACTTTTATATATATTGGCCTCCTAGTATCTGTTTTCCAGTAAAAAAAAGATGGCCTCTACGATCTTGTATCTACTGGTCAGTCAGAGACATCATGATACAAAAGTTTCATAAAAGTCAACAAAGAATTTGGAGAATCAAAAACTGAGTTGAATTAGGTGACGTAGACGTAGGTATAAGATAATTGCATTGCAATAATATAACTCCACATACATTATTACCTAAAATATCACTGGCCATGTCACGGAACTGGAGCTGACGGCGGCCGAGTTGTTCCCTGGTGTTCAAGCACCCGAGATAGTAGGTTATAGGAGTAAAAAGTCACCGCCGCTCCGATAACCAGAGCGAGAATTCCTGACACCCAACCGAGTGAGGCGAAAGCGTACGGCAAACTGAGCAGAGGCGGTGCCACTATAGAAGTTGTCAAGTGATAGCCACAGTGCCACCATGATCCTACACTCACCACCATTAATTATTACTATGTGATTATACAGACGTTCGATCCGCGTAGAATTTGAGTGTGGCTGAATGAGCTGGCACCCCAGTCAGCAGTCCAGTCAGTTGCTGACTGGGTTGCTTTTTATTATATTAGCTTTAAATTATTGTATTTTTTAAAATATAAGTCTAAAATGTAAAAAAATTATATTATTATTCATCTAAATTCAAGCTCTTCAAAATAAGACCAAACATGGATATGTTTTGAGAACTTTAAAAATTTATATTAATTACATGTATATATCTATATATATCAATGAGACTTATGATTCATAACATCATTTTAATTATCATAATACCACTTTTAATGAACCATAATATCAAAATTAATGAATCATATCTTCATTTTAGTGTATCATCGCAAACCTATAAGAATAAAAAAATTTACACAATAATACAACACAAAATAATATTTGATATGTTTGAAAAATATGCGATTCGCCATATGAGGTTTAAAAATACACCATACAACAATAATAATACACTACAAAATAATAATAATTTTTATCGGTTCCGAAAATTATTATCTAATTCACCACTTATTAGTAGATGAATCATAATATCAATTTTAATGAATCATAATATCAAAATTAATGAATCATATCTTCATTTTAGTGTATCATCACAAACATATAAAAAAATATAAAACAATATTTGGTATGTATGAAAAATACATGATTCATCATATAAGGTTTAAAATACACTATACAACAGTAATAATCCATTACAAAATAATAATGATTTTTTATCGGTTCCAAAATTTGTAATCTAATTCACCACTTATTATTTAATGAATCATAATATCAATTTTAATGAATCATAATATCAAAACTAATGAATCATATATGATTTTAGTGTATCATCATACTCATGTAAAAATAGTTTTTTTTTTTAACTTGTCAAAACATATCAATGACTGGTCTTGTTTTGAAGAGCTTGAATTTAGATGAACAGTGATATAATTTTTTTTCATTTTAGACTTATATATTAAAAGTTACAACAATTTAAAGTTAATATGATAAAAAGACAACCCAGTCAACAAAAACAATCCAGTCAACTGTTGACTGGATTGCCATATCACCCACTTCGCACGCACACGAATTTGCCGTGATTATATGGCTTGCTTCTTAATTGCGTATGGCTTGCTTCTTAATTGCTGTTATTAACGTGGTAATTAATGAGAGACCAAGCATGCTAACTTGTATTTATAGATTACCTTTAGATTGAAGAACAAAGAGTGCTCCAGCGTCTTGCGGCGGCGCCTGTTGTCGGCAGTAGCGGACCCAGAAATTTTGTTGTCAGCAATAGCTTAATTAATTTTGAGAATCTCTACCTTAATTTAATTCCTTATGTATGAAGAATTAGCCGTTAGAAACAGAAAAATAGCCGTTTTTTTGTTACAGGGGTATTTCATGTACTTCGTAAAATCTGTAGTGGCATTTCATGTACTTCGTAAAAGTAGTAGTGGTATTTCATGTACTTTCATAAAAGTGGTAATGACATTTCATGTACTTCGTAAAATTTTCAGAAAAGTGACCGTTGGAACCCAAAAGTAGCCGTTGAACAGTGACATAAATTTTTAGGGGTAAAAAGGTCATTTTACAAAAAAAAATCTGACATTTAACGAAAAGTTAACGTCTGTTAGGGCGGAGGGGCATTTCATGAACTTTTCAAAAAATATAGTGGCATTTCGTGACTTTCTTTTTTTTAGTGGCATTTCATGAATTAGGCAAAAATATAGTGGCATTTCATGAAATTTCCCTTTAGTTTTTATTAGTATCATTTATTTTCCAATACCATCCCTCTGTCTTCTATTTCACAATTAAGTAAGGAGATAGTAGGTTTCAAAGAGCTAGCAAGTAGACATTTGACAAGACCATCTATCATGTATTGAATGATGCGTTATTATGCTGTAAGTTGGTTTGGTTCTGTTGGCAATTTTATGGCATGTTTGACAACATATTTACAGTATTTCCGGTGACCTTGGTTCCCACATGGATTATTTGTTCTCATTCAATAAAATAATCAAATCAAAACAGTCATAAATATGCCGAAGTGAACAGAGATGAAATAATGGAATAAAGTACTTCAATTTCTTTTGTTTTTAGTTGTGTCACGGAGCTGAGTCTTCATTCTTTGCGTAAATATTTCAGGAAGCCAGACCTTCCCGTATGGGAAGATATGATAACACAACTAAGGGCATCTACAGCAGAGTTGTTTAAGGGTGTCTTGCTATCACATAGAAACAGGCCTATACACTCAAGGAGAGAAACTGGGTGGGGAAAAAAAAATATACTACTAATATATAAGGAAATCCGTAACTTTAGATTGTTGTGGATGCTCTAATACTCAGTGTGTGAAACATCATGCAGATGGTATGCCGAGCCTGAGTTTTAAATTACGTACTTGCTAACCTTTTCTTTCAGATCAGTTAGACAAGAGCAAGCACGCAACATGTCTCACACACACACACCAGAAGAGAAACAACTGCAGAATTACAGTTTCAAGCTGATCAAATCCCCGTGTGCTGCCTCAGCAACAGCACCAGATTTCAAAATAATGGCATCACCATTGGCAGAATGGAGAAGAGTCCAGTACTTAACCTTAGCAATCTTGCTTGTCGCAGTGATGGCAAACAGCTTCAACCCTGAGCTTGCAGGTAGCTGAGAAGAAGCTGTCGAAGGTAATAAACCTTTTCAAGGACGAGCACGAGCAGACAGTTGAGGCCAGCAACAGCTGCAGCCGAGAAGGATACAGAACTTGCTTGACAGGATGTAACAGGCGGATATCACTCTGCTGCGTTCTTTGCATCTTGAAAATCATGGATGCAAAGATAGTCAGCTTGCATGACTGTCTCAATTCTAACCGAGTGTGCATGGGATCCTGCTCCCGCGTGGATATAGATCCACCACTGCTGCTCGTGGTGAGCTAATGTTGAATACCAAACTTATTACTCTAAACCTGGTTAAAGAAGAATAGAGTTGCTCTGCTCTGTTCTGTATTTAATCCAGAATGCGTATGTAGATGTAAATTGTTAAGTTTGTGATTTTTTTGCTGTTTCTTACTAAACTATATAATCAGATGAAACGGAAGAATGTGCAATAACAAAAATGTGTATTATCAAACAATCTTCTCATTATAAACACATGCATTTCAAGCCGGTGGTTTACTTCAATTCAACCCTGCTAAACAGGAAATCATGTTCAGATTTTCTTTCTTTCTATTTGCTGGCATAACCAGATTTTCCTGATACAAAACTATCACTTACCAGAACAACATCTCAAACCTAATTCTTTTTTAATTCGGCAGCTATCTAGTAATCAACTCCTCTTGATCTCAAAACTGTACTTCATCTCCATGTGACATTTCTTGTCATCATCTTCAAACTGTTGA
Organism: Limonium bicolor; assembly: GCA_023374045.1. Taxonomy (NCBI): domain Eukaryota; kingdom Viridiplantae; phylum Streptophyta; class Magnoliopsida; order Caryophyllales; family Plumbaginaceae; genus Limonium; species Limonium bicolor. Next base: position 39,263,902 of record CM041779.1, on the reverse strand, counting down.
AAAAGAAAAACACAAACCACAAAATCAAAAATCAGATCAAGAGTTCATCGTAACCAACGAAATAATCAATGACTGAAACAAAGAAAGGAATTTGTCTACAGTGATGTTATTCGTTCTTAACCTTTAGCTTTGCTGAATATGTACCCCTTGCTAGCAACCCGGATGGTGTTGTCTCCTCCTCCAGTAGAATCTCATATGGATCTCTTTGTGGTGCAAAAGTACCCAACATTCCTTTACTCTTATCCACTGAAAAAATTTCAACATAAACAGAAAAATATATTGATTCTCCACTGCTTAGATCACTTGTATCGCAGTTTCCAATTTAAATGTTCAATTAGGTGCAAAAGCACCCAAGACAAAATGGATCATGAAGTGAACTTGAACAGAATCAATCAATCCAGCTAGGTAAGGTAGGTGGATAGATTTCAACATAACCCAAAATGTGAAAAATCAGTAAACACATTTAATGTCAAGTTTACAGTTTTACAACACAGACCTCGAACTCCTCCCTTGAACACGGTGTTGGTGTACGTCAGGCCAGATACTAAGTTGTGTTTCACCAAAAAGGTAAGCTTTAACCTGTACACACATCCTTCCTTGAGACTAAACAAAGCGCCATGGTTCTCTTTGACTGGTAAAGGAGTGTTGCTTATCTCCCCTAAATCACTGCACATGATGCCTATTGACTGGAATGTGACTTCAGGTTCCATTACGCCTGCAGCAGATGCAATAACAGAAATGTATGGTAAAAAAACATATTATAATGTGACTATGGATCAGAGCATGACGGGTCAAAAGGAGTCTGAACCAGTTAGGTCGCCTTCTACAGATCCAAGTAGCTTTTCTTTCCACCTCCTTAAGCTCTCATCATCCTGACAAGAAAGGAGACACCTTCAGAGTTAGAAATTTTCGATCCTGGGTGGTTCAGGAAAGCAATAATCTCAAAGCTGTGAGGATGTTGCCAATAGAGCATTGATCAAGTGGAGCAGATAAGGAACAGGGAGTAAAAAAGATGAAGCTGCTTTTTGGTGTGGTTAGAAAAATCCAAATACATCCAATCCACCGATACGATATGGAACAACAACGGAACAGAGCATAAAACGCAACAGGTAGCTCGAGCGAGAACAATAGTTGCAGACAGCACAGACAATCAAAAGATAATTTATGGCTGAAACATTGCATAAAGAAGAAATCCACTTTCCATCTTAGTCAACAGCCAGCGAGTAATAAGTTGAACTCGCCAGGATAGCCACAGGAAACCCGCAGGAAGATTCAATTTTTTCTTTTTCTCTTGAAGGAAACTGGGTACGAAAAAATAATTAGAAGGAAGACAAAGGAGAAGAAGAAACAGAAAACCTTGTCCTTTTCAAGATGCTCTTTTAGAGGGACGAGAGGAGCAGGAACGAATTTCAGACTATCGCCGTGATCTTCTTCTTCTTCTTCTACTTCCACATCCGCAGCATGGTCCCCATTTTCACTTCCAGAAGGATTTCTTTCACCCATATCGGAAGCGGAAGATGACCCTACTTCTTCGACTCTCTTACCGCCACTTTCCATCTGTCTCAAACAAGTTTAACAGTGAAGGAATGCTGGGAAGAGAGGAATTTTAACTCGCGGCGAGTGTGGGTCTGAACTGAAAAATAGGAAAAGCTCCAAAGGAGTGAGAGTAGAAAGGGAACAAGGAGAAAGAGAAGTGAGGACTGAGGAGGGAAGGCGAGAATGGAGGAAAAAAGGGGAATGGATGAAAAAAGGGGAAGGAGGGTTTGTTTTTGGGATTTGAAAATGATTTTTCCTTCTCCGACAGAAGAACCAAACCAAGAGACCCAATCCGTTTTATGAAAGCGTCCGTTCTGACAATGAGAAGATAGGAATTTCCACTGTGGCACAAAGGTCTCCCTCTATTTTCTCTCGGTTTTGTCATTTTGTCTGTATCTGTCGGTGTACTGTCCTCGAGAAAGCAACTTTTAACGGCAAATTCTACTATACGACCCGAAGCACCATGCCGGCTGTGTGGCACTGTTCGGCATGGCTGTTTTGATAGCATAAATGCAGCATATTTGACAGCAGAAATGTGTTGGTATAAATACAGTATATTTGCTGGCAGGAATGTGTTGGCATAAATGCAGCTGTTTTGAAAACTGTTGTTTAGCAGTGCAGCATATATGCAACATGTTTGGTTAAGTTAGTTATATGTAGTGCGTTTACCGTTTTCGTATTACAATTATAATTTATTATATTACACTACATAATTTTATTTTGTTAGTAAAAAAAATAAAAAAATTCACAAACAATAAAATTTTTATTTCTATTATTTAAGCAAAACTTGTAACTCCTAAACAATATATTTTTATTATCTAAATTTTATAATTCTTACAAATATAAAAGCGTAAAAAAAGAGAAAAGGCGTTTCAAATTTTCTGATAATATTATGTGAATTTATTTAGTGAAATTATAACTTTTAATAATATATAATATTTTTGTAACTTTGTATGTTAATAAATTTAGGGAAAATTCACGAGATACCCCTGTTTTCTTTCGTAATTCACAATATACCCCTATGATTTTAGTAATTCAACTTTAAACATGCTTAAATGTTGTCCAAAATTGATGAAATTTTACATGGACAATGCTAAAGTGTTATATTTTGGTCCAATATCAAATTTGAAGTTTTTTAAGCTCACATGTGACCTGTGGGACCCAATGAACTGTCACATATTCATTGGGTCCCACAGGTCACATGTGAGCTTTAAAAGCTTCAAATTTGATATTGGACCAAAATGTAACACTTTAGCATCGTCCATGTAAAGTTTCATCAATTTTGGACAACATTTAAGCATGTTTAAAGTTGAATTACGAAAATCACAGGGGTATATTGTGATTTACGAAAGAAAACAGGGGTATATCGTGAATTTTCCCATAAATTTATATGCATTCATATTTCTTTATACTATTTTAATATTTTAATTTATATATCAACATGTGTGTATATTTATTCGTTTTTTTTAATTTTATTAATCTATGTGGTATTACAAATAATATATTATAGATTTGTATTATAAATGTGATTTTTTATAAAGGGAAAATTCACGAGATACCCCTGTTTTCTTTCGTAATTCACAATATACCCCTGTGATTTTAGTAATTCAACTTTAAACATGTTTAAATGTTGTCCAAAATTGATGAAACTTTACATGGACGATGCTAAAGTGTTATATTTTGGTCCAGTATCAAATTTGAAGTTTTTTAAGCTCACATGTGACCTGTGGGACCCAATGAACAGTCACATATTCATTAGGTCCCACATGTCACATGTGAGCTTAAAAAGCTTCAAATTTGATATTGGACAAAAATATAACACTTTAGCATCGTCCATGTAAAGTTTCATCAATTTTGGACAACATTTAAGCATGTTTAAAGTTGAATTACGAAAAACACAGGGGTATATTGTGAATTACGAAAGAAAACAGGGGTATATCATGAATTTTCCCTTTTATAAATTTGGCTAAAGATGTAGTACTATTTTTTATAAATTATTTAAAGTATTATGTAATTTGTAATAAATAAAGTAACTTGTAAAAAATTTCTTTTTTTTAAAAAAATCAATAGTCATATTAATTGCATTATGAAGTGAGTAAAGAAACGGAAGTGAAAACACGAAAACAAAAAAGTAGCATTTGCTGCGGGCATTTATGCTGACATTTATGCTGTCATTTATGCTGACATTTATGTTGACATTTATGCTGTTTTAGGCGAACAACAAAAATAAATAAAAGAGTCCAAAACAGCATATGCTGTACATTTATGCTGTCAAAAAATACACATAAAGTGTGCACCCGAACGCATCCTATAAGTGCAAACAAAAAGTAGATGTATTTATGTGATATTTTTTTATGACTTTTATAATTTAAAATTAAATTTTTAATTAATTAAATATAGTAACTTTGAATGTCGATTAGAAGAAAATCTAAAAGTTAAAAACAGATAAATCCAAAAAATTTAGTAACCGTTATATAAAAAATTTGGGTTTTAGAACAAAATCTGCAAATTTAAAATAAATAATTCTAAAAAATTATTAACTGTTAAGTAAAAAATCTTAGTTTTTGAAGAAAATTGTAATAATAATCCTTTAATATATAATGTCAATAAAAAACTAGTCTAGAGTTTTATTAGGAAATTTTATTAACATTATAAGATAAATTTTGAATGGTTTAAACTATTGAACAAATGGGTTTAAAATGTTGAATACATGGTTTAAAATGTTGAACAAATTATTTAATGTAACACCCCATCTCAATCCAAATGTGGTTTCGCAACTTAACAACATATATATAAATGTCACAGCGGAATTCAATACACTCCAGGACCTTGCCACGGTCTGATTAACAGAATATACCGAACATTAGTACATACCAACCTTAACCAAATACATATCCTTCTTACAATCCCCTCACATCCTATACATCTTACTAACTCAAATTGCCATACGAGTATATATGCACAACTCGTAGGCCACACTTAACCCGTAACGCTTGTACCCCATCTTACTCTTGTGACGGCCGCCTCCTGACGTTCACCTGTGTAGTAAAAACAGTCCCCAAAGGGGGTCAGCACGAATGCTGGTACGATCCTCTCATGGCCCCCAAGCTAACGTGGCTACGACAACTAATTGTCGATAGCATGGAGGTTGATTAGATGCACAACATAATAGAAGGTGCAATAAACAACAAACCAATTATGAACAATCAAAGTTCAAACACCTTGAACGACTTAAATGCGTTCCCTTAATTAGAGGGTTAATTATTTAACACCTTAGGTTATGTTTCCTCTTAATCTTAGTCCATCCTTATCTTACCTCAATCTTAGTCTTATCTTAGTCTTAGAAACAATCATCCTTTAAAAAGGAATGGATGTAGCTTATCTCAGTCTTATAATACAAACATCCTTTAAATAGGAACGGTTGCAACTTATCTCAACCCTTATCTCATATATGCCAACCGTTCTTTCATTGGGAACTGGTTAACCCTTAGTTCATTGTTTATTTTCGTAGGGCTTGGTTAACCCTAGCCAGCAGCAGAACACTTACCGGCAATAAACAACATTCTTAAATTGTTGGGGATGTAGGCTAGATCCCCCCACGCCATCTTAATGCCTCCTACCTTGGACTGGATGTCCAACGTAGCTGAGCCGGTCAACCGACCCTAGGCTACAAGTCCGAAGACAAGTCCTTAAGCGGAAGTCGGATCTGTTTTAGATACCGACCCCCTTTCCTTAGCATGCATGACCGGAGTCAGTCCCGGGTTCCTCACTCCCCCCCAAGTACCAGTTAGTAGAAGTCTTAAGACAATGTTTGTTGGTTAAACCTCTTTCGGTTTTTAACAAACTAATATTAGAGAGTGTTCCTTAGTCTCACACAATTCCTTACTAAACGTTAGTTAGTAGGTTCTCACGGTAAGTTGTGTTAGTTTTCAAACATCACACAACAATACAATAAACATAATGTTCCGGTTGCATGCTTTATCTTGTTTAGTGAGCACACAAAAACAAATAGCACACAAGTCGAGGGACACCTCGTTAGCAAGCAGGTCACAAGAAGAACTGTACCGTTCACCGTTGGTCGTTCGGTTGCTTACTCTCCTCTGGAGTCCAAATTCTCAAACCCTAAAACATTCATTCAATTTTAGGTTGTTAATTACTTTTCCAATAAAGCTAACTTACTTAACTCACTTGGTCACTAATGATCCCCCATCTAACACCACTTAAGTTCTTATAAACTTAATCTTAAGTGAATCACTTCTCCTAATACCTTATACTTATTCACCCACTTAATTATCATTGTTACTCACCAAACATGTCTTAAACAACCTTATATTCATTACATATCAATCCCCATTTAGCACCTCTTAAATTCTTATAAACTTAATCTTGAACACTTAAAATCATTTACTTACCCTAATCTCTTAAGTCATTATATGCTTATCTTTCTAATCATCATCACTCCCTAATGTTGGACCACTAAGTCATTGTAATTTAAACTTAATCATATAAGTTAATCACTTCTCATCGCACCTCATACTTGTTTACACCTCTTAAGGCCTTTACATGTCACCAAACAAGGCCTAAACATCATCTAAAACCATTACCATTCAATCCCCCATCATTAGAAGCCAAAACAATTTTTTTCTTTTTCTCTGCACTGGACCGCCCCTCTGGGGCGGTCCCAGGGGCGATCCCAACCAGAAGCTAATTTCCTGCACAATTTGCCTGGACCTCCCCACAGGGGCGGTCCCTAGGGGCGGTCCACAGCAGAACCTATTTTCCAAAGTGCTTTTCTCCTCATTTTGAACTCCAAATTCACCCCAATATTTTCCCACTCATTCCACAATCTTTCCACATGTTTCCTACATGTTTAAACACCTTAAAACATGCACTAAACCTTCCTCAAAAATCACCAAACTTGACACTCAATTTCTTACAAAATTCTTACACTTAACACTTGATTCCTTACACTTCCCTCTTGTGACTTTGCCTAAGACCTCAACTAATCATTATGTTTCTTCACCACCATCTTAAATACTCCTCAAGCATCATTTTTCACACCCATTTGCTTTACTCAAACTTCTCAAAGCCATATATAATCTAGCACATGCTTACATCCTTATATGTCATTATAACTTATTTTTCCTTCAAACTTTGTACAAGTTTCCTAGCTTCCTTAACCATGGTTTTGGTGCATAAAACTCACCATTATAACCCCTAGTCCCTCTTATACATTCCTAGGTCTTCCTAGTACTCAAGAACTCCATGGTTTATCCATTTTCACCAAAACAACCCTTAGTGATCACTAGAAAATCCTTAGTCATTAAATCTCCTTAGAACACCTTAAACACTTAGTTTTCTCTCCAAATTTTGACATGGCTTTCTTAGTATATTACTACACCCAACATTTAGTTTTTTCACCCTTAATACAATCATGAACACTCTAACCCTTAGTACACAATCTTAGCACACAATTTACACCCTCATAACCTCTAACTCCTCATAGACAACTCTAGGCCATTCTAAACCTCGAGAACAACTTGGTTAACTCATTTCCACTCAAATTTTGCCATAGCTCCTCTAGTATATTATCATGCCCAAATGCATGGTTTTTCTCATACAATCATCTCACACTCATCGAGTCCTTTCTCATCATATTTTCTCACCCAAATCAACTCATTCATAATGAACTCAATATAGTGCAATAAACCTTAAATTGCATAGCACTAAGGCTCTTAAATATCATGGCTCTTAGGCCCTTAAATGACATGGCTCTTAGGCCCTTAAATGACATAAATTTAAACACTGAATTTCCCACATGTAATAGCTTTCAACCTGTAATTACACCCATCAATCTCATAGTAGTTATAATGCTCTTAAAATCCACCTTTAACTTATCTTACTAACTCATTCCCATTGGCTCCTTAGTCACAAGTTCACAAGCTTGTTTAAATTCTTTTTCCTAGGTTATATAACCCATTACATAATGTAAGCTTTAAGCTACATTAGTACTTATCTAAATACCACCCCTTAAACCTTAAACCACCATTAGGTAAGCAATTTACCTTGTTTTTCCAAGCTTATCTTAACTTCCTCCTTAGACCTTCTTCTTGAATGAATCTCAGCCACCCATTAAATTTCCTTTGCCAATGTTCTAATCAATATTCAATGACTCACATGAGTGCTAAACAATACACTAACCTTAAGGAATGAAAACCTAGGTTAGAAATGTGTTTTAAGGTCTTATAATTAATATTTTACCTTGAAGTCTTAAGGTAGGCTTGGATATGAATCAAGAAGGACCTCCTCTAGCCCTTGGAGAATAGAATCAAGCTAGAACAACGGATAAAAATGAAGCCCCATGAGTAGTAATTTTCGGTAATGTGGAGAAATGGTGGAAACCTAACTTTTCTTACATATTCTTTACCTTCAGAGAATGGAGAAGCTAATGCACCCTCCAAGCTTATTTTTCCCCCTTCAATGGCGATTTCCCATGGCTCCAAAATGAGGCTTTTCAAATTTTGAAAAGATAGGAAGCAAGGCCTTGGTCTAACTAAGAGAAATCTATGCTTTGTTTTTTATTTGGAGCTAAAATGAAGATTTGGTGGGCAAAGCAAGGTTAGGCAACAATGGTGCTGTTTGAGAACGGTTTAGAACAGAGAAGAAGAAGAGGAACTCGTTGGTGAAGAAGAGAAATGAAGAAGAGAGGAGAGAGGTAGGCTAATAAAGGATATTTTGCTTTATAAAAGCAAATAGTAACTTTCTTTACTTTATCTCTTCTTATTTTCTTATTTGATGAAGTCTATGGTGACTCATCCCCTTAAAACCGTCCCCCCTTACTAATTAACATACATAAGGCCTTGTTTGGCCATTTAACTAATTAAGGTTGACTTAAGTCAAAACTAGCACTATTTGAGTACTATTCACTAATTAGTGCACATATTCGTGAAATTTTTGGTTTCCCATTGATTTAGGCTTCCTAATGTGATACTAATTAGTACACATGTTGATTAAGGTGTAATCATGGGCATTTAGCCACTCAAAACTCATTTCTAAGACAATTTCTCAAAAAGGTGCTTTAAGGGGTCTTAAAGCACATTTTGTGTTTAAGCTTGTTTTTGAGCTTGGTTTTCTTTTCTAATTGATTTAACATGTCCATTAGCATATTACTAAAGTCTTATAATGGTATTTGGGTGCTAATCAAAGTCACTCCAAGCTTAGAGCACGTTTTTGCCCAAATTGCCCTTAAGGCATTTTCTTGTGTTTTCCTTGGTTTAAATTGTCTACCAACCTTTCTAAGGCATATCTTGGCCTTAATACATCATAATTTGATGTTTACTTAGCATACTTAGGTTTGGGGTATTTCATTTAAAATGCTGAATAAATGGTTTTAAAATGTTGAACGAATGGTTTAAAATGTTGAACAAATGATTTAAAATGTTGAAAAATGTGTATTACTAATATGAACATGTAACTAGTGTTTAAAAATGGTGAAAATTAGAAAATTGTAAATTATATTGATATTGTTTTATAATAAAATTTCAGATTTGAACAAATAGCTTAAAATGTTGAACAAATAGTTTAAAATGTTGAAAAAATGGTTTCAAATGTTGAAGAACGTGTATTGCTAATATTATTATATAACTGATATTTAAAAATGGAAAAACATAGAAATTGTATAATTGCAAGAAGAAGATATTTAAAAGAGATAAATTTTATAAACTGTAAATTATTGAAATAATTTTTAAATCAATAGAGAAATTAAAATGATTTGTTTTATATAATTTTAAAGACAAAATATGAAAATAAAAACTACCTTATAATTAAAAATGACACATCAGCAACCGGAAGCACGCTGCAATGTGCTTCAGGTTGTATAATAGACGCTTTGACTTTTAACTAGGGGTGTTAAAAATCGGGAAAACCATACCGAAAACTCGAATAATCATACCGATTTTCGGTTTTGGTTAACCGGCCAATTAAATAAGCCAGTTGCAGTTACGGTTTCAGTCAGATTTAGCCCAAGCGGTTAACCAGATTAACCGTTTAACTATTTAATAATTAAAAGAAATTAGATTTTCTAAAAGTCTTTATACACTTTCCTTTCTTTCTTTTGACTTCTAACCCTTACATTTTGTGTTAGATAAAATAATTTTTAAATTATAAGATATGGAAATCGATAAAGGTCGGATTTTTTCATCATATAGTTATCTTACAATTAATATTTTGTATCATTACTATAATATTTTCCATAAATCTTGTAGTAATGAAGGAGCTCACAGCGGAGCTACTTATCATAGCAATTGATGAGTCTCTCGACTTTTAAGTGTTTGGTGAAACTTGGTTGGTATTTGTTAACAATTCTTAGTTGTTGCAAGTTAATGCTAAAGTTTAGTTGTTGTTATGTAATGAGAATTTAGATGTGAGGTAAAGAGAAACTAAGATGGCTTTCTGTAATAATAAAACTTATGATGTAACGGAAAATTTTATGATTTTAATTATAGGTTGTAATCTAAAATAGTACATTTTTTTCTTTATCCGATTAACAGTTAACCAGAAAAATCCTACCGAAACCGGCGGTTAACCAAATCCGGTTAGCCGTTTCTAAATAAAACGGCTACTGCTATCAATGTTGACTAACCGCCAAATGCGGTTAACCGTTTCCCAGTTAACCGGTTATGAACACCCCTACTTTTAACTTTTTATTTCTTATGAATGTCACATTTTGTCCGGTCCTATTCTTTTGCATATTGTGAGCTTCTAGTTGATGGTTGATACTAGATGATATTGACTGATGGTTTTTTTTTAAAAAATGAGCTGAACTGGTCAACCCAGTCAAACATGTTAAACCAGTTGAACATGAGAGACAATTTGAGTTTAATTAGCTACTAGCTGATAACTGATATTCACTGATATTGATTGATGGTTGATTTTAAAAGAATGGGCTGAGCTAATCAATCGAGCTGATAATATATAAACCAGCTGACTGGTAGACAAAAGAATAGGGATATTTCTTTCACGGTCTAGCATACATGTTGGGAAAATTTATAATATACCCCTAAAATCTTTCATAATTCACAATATTTTAAACCTAGTCACGAGATACCCCTAAAATCTTTTGAAATACACAAAATACCCCTTTTTCATAACATCTGTCAACTCTACCGTTAACCGTACCTGAAAAATGACATTTTTACCCTTGCCTTTTCTTTAAAAATTCATGATATACCCCTAAAAACTTTCACAATTCACAATATACCCCCTTTTAAAAAATACGTTCGCAATATACCCCTACAATTTTTTGTAATTCAGAAAATAGCCCTAATACGTGAAATGACCTTAAATAATGACATTATACCTCTTACATTGCAGGTCATGTTTCAAGTTCACAACATATATCTTTTTTATTTAGGTTATTTTATTAAATTTTACAAAAAATATATTTAAAATACTACAAAATTACAAAAAAAAATTAAAAATTAATTCTTAAATATTAAACATACACAAGACTTAAATAAACTAATTTGTTCTTCTCAATTTTTTTCCTTTCTTGACAATTTATCCATCTTCTTTTGCATTAAAATACTATAGTTACAGTTGAATAATGATTAAATATTATATGATAAGCATATACATGTTGATTTATAAACAAAACTAATTCAATATAAGATGAGGTAACTAAAACTATATACAATTATCTCATATTATATTGGATTTACTTTGTTTATAAGTTGACATATATATGCTTAATATAATATTTAATCATTATCCAACCACAACTCCAATAAAGATTGATAAAAAGTCAATAAAGATTAAAACACAATGAGAAGAAAAATAATAATTTGTTTGAAGTTTTGTGTATGTTTAATGTTTAAGAACTACTAATCTTACTTCACTCTTTTATATTTTATAATTTTTTTAAAATATTTTTTGTAATTATTTATATTTTATAGTATTTTAAATTTTTTTTTTGTAAATTTTCATAAAATTTCTTAAAATAAAAAAAGGACATGTTGTGAATTCGAAACATGACGTGCAATGTAAGGGGTACAATAGTCATTATTCAAGGTCATTTCACAAATTAACGGTATTTTGTGAATTTTGAAACCTTTTAGGGGTATCTTATGAATGTATTTTTAAAAGGGGGTATATTGTGAATTGCAAAAGTTTTTAGGGGTATATTGTGAATTTTAAAAGAAAGGACAGGGGCAAAAATATCATTTTCTATGTGGGGTTAACGGAAGAGTTGACGAACATTATGAAAAAGGGACATTTTGTGAATTATTTTAGGGGTATCTTACTATCTTGTGACAAGGTTTCAAAAAAGAGGGTATATTGTGAATTACGAAAAATTTTAGGGGTATATTGTGAATTTTCCCTAACTTTTTGTTTCATATGAATGTCACATTTTGTCATATTTCTTTGGGAAAATTCACGAGATACCCCTGTTTTCTTTCGTAATTCACAATATACCCTTGTGATTTTTGTAATTCAACTTTAAACATGCTTAAATGTTGTCCAAAATTGATGAAACTTTACATGGACGATGCTAAAGTGTTATATTTTGGTCCAATATCAAATTTGAAGTTTTTTAAGCTCACATGTGACCTGTGGGATCCAATGAATATGTGACTGCTCATTGGGTCCCACAGGTCACATGTGAGCTTAAAAAACTTCAAATTTGATATTGGACCAAAATATAACACTTTAGCATCGTCCATGTAAAGTTTCATCAATTTTGGACAACATTTAAGTAGGGCTGCCCATGGTAGGTTAACCGTCTTATTCGGTTAACCGCTTTCGGTTAACCGGGTCTTCGGTTTTTTAAAATTCAATTCCATTACCATTCCATTTAGATCGGTTAACCGGTTTCGGTTAACCGTTTAATTCGGTTTTCAAAAATTCAATTCCATTACCATTCCGTTTAGACCGGTTAATCTTTAGTTTGGTTCAGTTTTATCGGTTAACCTTGTAGCCGTATATTTTTTTTATTGATGAGACCCATACCATTAATATTATAGTATAATATTGATCAATCACCTAAATCATGAGTGACTAATCTAATATACATGACAAAAAAATATAATAATATGTATATTTCTTCAATAGCTAGCATTAATTATTGTATAAGGTGAGAATTAATATTTGAAGTTTTTCATTGTTCATATAATCGGTTAACCGCGGTTAACCATGCGGTTAACCGTTCTGGAAAATTCAATACCGTTACCGAAACCGAAACCGGTCAATTTACACGGTTCGGTTAACCATACCGCAAGAACCGGTACGGTTAACCTGAAAACAGGTACGGTTCACTTCGGTTTCGGTCGGATACCGCGGTTTCGGAATTTTTTGGGCAGCCCTACATTTAAGTATGTTTAAAGTTAAATTACGAAAATCACAGGGGTATATTGTGAATTACGAAAGAAATAGGGGTATCTCGTGAATTTTCCCTATTTCTTTTTGGTTGTTCCAGTAGAGTATATTTGCTTTGTAGCATATATCCCACCTTTTACATTGAGTAAAGAGGATGGAAGAGACGTATGCTAGACGACCATGAAATTATTTTCTAAAATTTTAAGTTCCTTAATGGTCCTAATTTTATGATCTCATATTATATTATAAATATTTTTTAGGGAACAGCATGCCACTAAAAAGTTTGTTAATTCATAAAATACTACAATTTTTAAAAAAGTTTTTCACATACCACAAAATCTAATGTTAATTCATCAGATACCATGAATTACTAACATAAAACTTTTTGAGACCACAATATCACCATTTGTTAATAAACATAGTTCACGGTATACCACATAAATATTATTATTTCACAAGATATCACAAAAATTAATAAAATATATATTAAAAACATTAAAAATAAAAATAAAAATCTAAGCTTACTATTTTATTGGTTCAAGTTTTATAAAATAAAAAAACCGCATATGTATTAAAATTTTTGAATAATATAAAAAAATACTATACATCTAAAAAACTTAATTTAAAAAGAGAAAATAGTTAAAAGAAAGATAATTCAGAATTTTTATAATATTTTTACTCAAAGTATTTTTTAGCAATGTAACATAGTATTATTAAACAATTAAATTTATAAAAAGTAAATTATAAAAAAATTAAATTATCATTCTTTTTACAGTTTTAGTCTACTTTTAATAAAATTTGTGTTTCTCTAATGTATTATACTTTTTATAATTCTTAATATATATTTTTTATATACATGGTATTTTTATTTTTCAATTTGTACCCTTATATGAAGAACGTTAATTTTTCTAGTTACTTTTTCAACATACGTTTAATAATTTTTTTTGAATTAAAATATATAAAATGATATTATAAAAAATATATCAGACTATAATACTCTTAACTATTGTTTTATTTTTTTGTCAAATTATTTAGCTTGTATATAGTATAAAATATTTTATATAATATCACTTTATATATTTAATTGAAAAATAAAACAAAAAATATTACATTTTTTTATAAAAATGTAAGTAGCAAAAGCTAATTTTTTCTTATATTTGGGTTAAAATAAAAAAAATAAAAAATACCATATATCTATAATATAAAATCTCTAAAAATATGAATAATAATAAAATGTATTAGATAAGCCACACATTTGATTAAAAGTTGATACAAATAATAAAGAGAATGATCATTTAATTTTTCACAATCTTACTTTATATAAATTAAAATTTTTATAATAATATTTTATATTAATAAAATTATTAGAGTAAAATATTATAAAATTTTTGGATAATCATTCTCTTAACTACTTGGTATTTTTATTTTTTATATTTTATAGTAATTTTATAATTACATATTTGGTATTCTTAATTGTATAATTTCAACCTATATATTAATAAATCTATAAATTTTTATTATTTTTTACTCTTTTTAATATATTTTAATAAATGTTGTGGTATCTTGTGAATTAAAAATATTTATGTGGTATACCGTGAACTATGTTTATTAACAAGTAGGGGTATTTTGGTCTTAAAAAGTTTTGGGTTAGTAATTTGCGGTATTTGATGAATTAAAATTATTTTTTATGGTATCTGGAAAACTTTTTTAAAAATTATGGTCTTTTGTAAATTAACAAACTTTTAAGTGGTATCTCGTGAATTTTCCAAATTTTTTTACATATATTAAAATAGATAATGGGTGAACGGGTCGGTTTAATGGGTTGGTTGAACAACACAAATTTAAAGCTGCATCAAAAAGAAGGGAAACAACCAACTGAGGGTAAAAAAATGGAAAAATAATAATATTCAGTACTACTTAATTTTGATCAAATAGTAGTTTATGTTCAATTAACTTCTAGTATTGTACTGAGTTTATCAAGATTGGGTATGTACAGTACAGACCTTTGGTGGTAATAAATTACTTATCTTATAACATTTGATAGTAGTTACTTTAATTATTTTTAACAAAATATTGTTTTAAACCGTAAATTAATATTTTGCACGTAAGGGTTATCAATCCTGACACGAACCCAAAATCCAACGCAAGGCCCACACACTAAAGCGTGGGTTTGAGTTACAATGTTTAACCCAAAAACATTTTTCGGGTTGGATTCAGGTTAGGTTGCTAAAAACCCGGGTCGATTTTGGGTTTGACCTACCAACCCGATATTAATCCACAACCTAAAAACATTTTTTCTGAATAAAATATATATAATCTTATAGTTATGCGACATAACTCTAAATATATTAATTATGGAACCATTTATGTTTGATGGTTTTATATGCTATGTTATGTTGTCATGGTAATTTTGGGTTAATTTTAGGTTCGGGTTAACGTGTCACTTTCGGGTTCGTGTCAAACAAGTAGGTTTCGGGTTGACAAATCATAACTTGCTCTGGGTATTGGTCAGTTTTGAGTTGAGATGAAACGCGAGCAGGTCAGGTTTGGGTTGAGGTCAACCGGCCGAAAACCCAAAATTGACAAGCCTGCATGTAACTAACTTATGCTGCAAAAATGTCATACTACCATACAATAGTCCAAACTACTACAAATATGCTGGCACGAAACAATCATCAGAATATGCTACAAATATGTGGGCAGCTACAAACCCTTTTCTTATTTCTTATTTTTTTTGAAATTGAGAAAATGATAAAAAGTTCTATTACCGAGGCCCTATGTGACATTTTGGACTAGCATTTTTGTTTGGCATAAATGTCACAATTTTGGCACATTTCCCTGTGTTTATACGAATAGAGCATAAATTATGTGGCATTTATGCTGCTTGCCTCTTCGTATGCAGAGCATGTGTCTCCTTGTTTGCTAGTTAGAATTGTAAAATTACCATAATTGAAGAGATAAGACGTAGAGCATGTATGTTTCTTGTTCACCGGGTAGGGTTGCAAAATCACCGTGAGTGAAGAGAATGAAGAGGTACTACATGTATCTTCCTTGTTTGCCACTAAGGGTTGCAAAGTGTGAGTGAAGAGAATGAAATAGGTGTAGAGTATGTATCTTCCTTGTTTGCCAGTTAAAGGTGCAAAATTACCATGATTGAAGAGAATGAGCAGACGTGCAAAGCAAGTATGTTCCTTGTACATTGGTTAGGGTTGCAAAATTACCGTAATTAAGAGAATGAGCAGAGGGGCATTGTATGTTTCTTGTTCACTAGTTAGGGTTGCAAAATTACCACGATTGAAGAGAATGAACAGAGGTGCAGAGCAAGTATGTTCCTTGTTTGTTGGTTAGGGTCGCAAAATTACCGTAATTGAAGAGAATGAGTAAAGGCGCATTGTATTTTTCTTGTTCGCCAATTCGGATCGCGAAATGATTGAAGAGAATGGCATCAAATGTAAAGCTTCCTGAACAATAACAATGTTGTCAAATATACTTCGGTCAGGGACAAAACTTGATTGATTAGATGAGACCCACTTAGGCATAAACGACATAAGTCTATTAACAATAACCTTAGCCAGAATCTTATATTGAACTTGGCATAATGAAATAGGTCAAAATTGAGAAATGACAAAAGAATGGGCCCGTAGGAGTATTAATTGTGGTTTCTATTATGCCTTATTTGGTGACATGTAAAGGCCGAATCTAATATTGTTAGTCATTTAGACATATCATGTGCCAAGGTCATTATCTGTATAACCCTATAGGCTCAAAACCTGTTCAACCCATGTGTACCTACCAGTACCACACAAAAGTAATCAACAAATAACAATCAACCGCCTCTCCTGCATAAACCGACAAATGTACTACTGACGGGGTAGGCGCCAGGACTCCAGCTGTGCAAAGCGGTCATCATAGTCGCGGAAACGGGCCTCTCTATTAGTGCAACCAAGTTTGCACCAATTGAGCAATTACTAACAGGGCACTCCGATAGGGTTAGGACGGGAAGAGAGAAAAGAGAGTGGATGAGGCGAGCTTTTCTGTCAAGCTAGCACCAAATGAAAGGGTTGACAGGTTAAGAGTTGGTTGAATGTAGAACGAAAGATCGAGGAAAAGTTTAAGGGTTAAATGGATGAAGAAGACCCGAAGTCTAAAGGCATGAGGTTAGTGCACACGTTGGAGATGCACCAACTGATACAATCCTATTAGTGTGACCACTTAAAATTGCACTATTTGACATGGTCAATTAGTGCAACTTCCAAATTTGCACCAGTTGATAATCTCTACAGCCAGACCACTTTAGGCATAGTATATTTTTTTAGGGCGGGTGTGGACGTTGCCCTATTAAAATGGTGCAATACTATAAGTCGCACTAATAGTTAGGCATCAAATGGTGCAATAAATATAACTTGCACTAATTGATTTTAGTCTTTTAGTGCGATTTTCTTTTGCCCCGTTTGTATTAGATCAATTAGGGTATACTTTTTCGCACCAATTGTATTACTCAAATAGTGCAATATAAAAACTTGCACCAAAATAACTGTTGTAGCAAATCAACTAGTGCAACCTTAGGGCAAGATTAATTTTGCACCAATTATCTTGTTAGAGCAATATTTTGATCAAATGGGGCAACTTTTAATAGTGCAACTATTCTTTTGCACTATTTGGTTTGGTCAAATAGTGGATCTATGTATTGTCGCCCCATTAGTACAAAACGTATGTGAGTGCATTTTAAATTTGCACTAATTGATACCATCAACTAGAGCAATAGATGTTATGCCCTATTAGATATACGCAATTGGTGCAAAAATTTATTTCGCACTAATACATCAATTAGTGCGATATTTAAGTGCACTGTTTGGAATTTATCAATTGGTGCAATTAATCTTTGCACCCATAGCATTTTCAAATGGTGCACTCTAAAAAATTGCCCCAAGAGTTTATAACACGGTTGTTTTTCCTTATATAACACGATTATGTGGGGTGTTATATATTGCAGTCGTATAAAGTATTGTGTTTTATAACACGGTTCCAAACCGTGTTATAAAACATTTTATAACACGGTTGTTTCAACTATAACCGTGTTATATAATGGATTACCACTATGTTAATTTTGGAGCGAAACATGTTTTATAACACGGTTGTACTAAGGAACCGTGTTATAAAATGATGTTTTATAACACGGTAGTACTAAGGAACCGTGTTATAAAATGATGTACCCGTCAAATTCTAACTGTTTTATAACACGGTTCCTTAGTATAACCGTTAGAGTGAAATTTTCTTTTGCACCTATTGATCAATGTGGAAATAAATATATGTAATTGTGCTTATGGGGCGACAGGATGAAGATGCACTATTTGACAAAATCAGATAGTGCAAGAAAAAGGTTGCACCGTTTGACCATTACACAAATAGGGCGACTGAAACAAAATTGCATTAATTGATAGGACCTATTAGTGCGAGATAATGTGTGCACCAATTGTTACATTACAAGGTTTATACATACATATAGTGCAGAGCTATCCCAAAGCAATGCAATACACATTACAATCCCGCAGGCACCCAGGTCATCTAGACACATGACTCCTCTATGTCCCGCTGCCCTTGGAAAAATCAGGTAACCACGATAGCATACGGGGCATGAGAAAATTATATCGTTCACCGTCATACTCGCACTTCCGATTTTCCTTCGGGATTCAACTATCTAAGAAACAGTTATAAAAGGTTGTGTACATGCTTTTAATAATTGTATTTATTATATTATAATTTTATTACTACTTATTAGTGATATTATTATATAGTTTGTATAATTATGTAATCTATATTTTTACCGGTTTAATTAAATACAGTTTGTTACGATTAAAGCTTATCTCTCGCCTTTTTAATAAATTTCATGAATTTATTAAAATGCTTTACAAAGTCTATTTTGATCAGAGCATTGATAAATAGACAGGTTAATTAATCGATAAATCTGTGGAAAACTTATTTTGATAAAATAAGTTAGTAATTTCAGATGCAAAATATAATTCCTCGCACTTACTCCATTTACATGTGTTTTGCTCAAATCTAGATTAGCAATTGGGGCAATAAAAGTTGCACCAATAGATCAAAATATTGCTCTAATAGGGTAATTGGAGCAAGATTAATCTTGCCCCAAGGTTGCACCATTTGATTCGCTACAATAACCTATATGGTGCAACTTTTAATTTCGCCCTATTTGACATGCACTGTTGGTGCAACCAAGATATGCACCAATTGATCGAGTACAGATAGTGCAAGTAAAGTTGCACTAAGTTGCCCCAACATATTAAATATTTGCTCCAGTAGGGTAATAGGTGCAAGCTTTATGTCGCTCCAACGTTGCACCAATTGATCCACACCAACCGTCTATTTGGTGCAATTTTAGAAATTGCCCTATTTAAAATACTCTAATAGTGCAACTAAGTTTGCACCAATTGAACAAATACTAACAGGGCATTTAAATATCGCACTAATTGATTTAAGTGCAACTAAATTTTGCTCTGCTTGTATTTGATCAATTGGTGCATATTTTATTGCACTAATAGTTCATGTCAATTAGGGCGAAATAAAAAGTTGCACCAAATTGATTATTGTAGCGAACCAATTGGTGCAACCTTGGGGCAAGATTAATCTTGTTGGGCCGGTCCCAAGCCTGTCCCTAAAAATAAGATCAGTCTCAGTCTTGGGCTGGTGCCTAATCGAGCCTAATCGAGCCTACTTCACACGGTTCTGGGGCGTCCCAGTCTCTTGGAAAGTAAAATCGGACCAGCCCGCTATTTTTCTAATCTGGTCCTAGGACGATCTCAGTTCTTAGGTTAATGGGCTCGATCTTGGGCGGTCCCAGGCTGGCTTTCCCAATGGTCACCTCTAATTCCTATGCATCATTCTTCTCCATCAAGTTCCTTTTCCCTCATCTCTTTGATTTGGGGCCATTGAGCCTCACACAATACTAGGTAGAGGAAGCATTGACATGTGTTAGAAGATTTAGCTCTTTGTAACTACTAGGTAGAGGAAGACTGTAAAGAACAACGCAAGCAGTAAAAATCATAAGGGTGAATGAGTGAATGACAACAACTCTTTTCCTAGAGATTGAAGGGGAATCAACTGTACTCGACTCCAAATGGTCCCTCTGCTAAATCAGAGGTGAAACATAACATAGTAAACAAGTTAATTACTCATGAAATTTATAAAAAAAGGTTTCCACTACATTTTATACTTCATTCATTCTAAAATATTAGTCATTTTGTGGATTAATTTGAGATAAACGACTAATATTTTAGAACAAAAGCAGTATTATATTGTATACAATTTATGAAAAACATAACTATACTGAACTCGTACGTTCAGTTGTGTTTTCACTTTGCACAGTCGGAATTTAGAAAAAGTTGACGATTTTACCCTTCCCTCAAAATTCTTCTATATATACACCTTTACCCTCTACTATCTCTCCATAACATTTCAAATTCTCAAACTTTTTATCTCTCTAGATTCTCTCTAAAATTGGTAAGCGAAACGGGATCGGGAGAGGGAGCGGGTGGAAAGCCGGTGCACGAGTCATCTTTTCTGCTATTTAGATCTACAAAACCAAGTTCTATTTTGTCATAATTTACAATTTTGTATCGTAATTTAGCAGTAAAAGTAGCAAATTTAGCACAAAAAAACTGAATTCGGGAACGGGTGAGAGAAAGCGGGCCCTGGCACCGGTAAAAGAGGACGGGCGCGGGCGCCGGTAGAGGACAGGGCACGTTGGCGCCAGTAGAAAGGGACGCGCGCGGACGCGCGCAGAAGAAGAGGCGCGCAGGCGCAGGCAAGAAGAAGGGCACGCCGGCGTGGGTGTATGCCCATATGGATGTGTTTTTTTTACTATTTTCTGACATAATTGACCATTTTAGACCTTCTATACATTTATTAGCATGTTTTTGACTTATTATGTGTGTTTTAATCAATTCGTTCATCTTTATAATTGTTAATGACATTGAACTACTGTAATACAAATTTGTATGACCGATATTGACTAACTTCGACCGGTCTTGACTAACTGTAAGTGTAGTGTGACTAAATTTTATGGTAAATAGCAGATGGTGGGAAAGGGTAAGGGTATTACTGGTTTCTTTGGTCGGGGTAAGGGTAGGAGCGCTTCCAAGCAAGGCAAGAGTTCATCACAACCCCTATGAGCGACCCTGACCCTGTTGTTGCAGAGATGAGGTGTACACAGTACGCGCATGCTTTGGCCAGGAAGCGTAGGGAGATTGAGCTTCTACGGTTGCGGGAAGAGAGATTGATGCGTGAGAAGGAGTTGGCGGATGTAGAGATGGAGGAGGAGGAGGAGTTGGAGCAGCAGACTGTGGATCCCGACTCATTGGTTGGCGATGGGACACTGGTTCTACAGAGCGAAAGCCCTAATTGGCCTACACCTGCTCAAAGCGTTATGAGGGACACACGTTATGGCCAGGCTGACGATGATGACGAGGACGCACATGAGCTGGATGTTGAGTATACGGGTACACGTATGCGCCACATCCTCGCTAGATGGTTCAGCAGAGGATGTGGCGCAGATGCCAGCTGCTGATATTTGGTTGCTAGGACGGACTCCTGTGCCTGGAGGCCCCCAGGATACGAGTTTGATCCCAAGCTGTGGTGGTCACGTCGCGCTTGACGTGTGACGGGGAGTGGTGTGTTTCCCATCTCTTAGCAGATTTCATAAAATTTTAGATTGTGTAGGAAATGTCATATAGTGTGACATAAATTTTAATATTCAACAGGAGAAGGGATGCTTTAGCTTCAAGGCTAGAGTAAAGTATTTAGAGGTGTGGACTCCGAGTACACTAAGGCACCCAGAGTCTCGAGCAGAAGTAGAGGCGAGCGGACTCGGGCATCTTATCGACATAGCACATGGTTGTTTTGACCTCACGCTCCTTTTAGTGTTTGTGGAGAGACGATAGCCTAACAATAACTCCTTTCACATGGCATTTGAAGAGATGACTATTACTCTCCATGACGTCTACCACATCTTGGATATCCTCATCACTGGCATGGCGATTTCCTACATTCCTGGTGAGGCTGGCGCTCGGGTAGGTGATGTAGGCCCACTACCGCACGTTCTTATCTCCCCACTTTCTACAACTATTTAACTCAGCGAGCAAGAAGG